>CM022945.1:69701084-70077720 GCA_012931725.1 Litsea cubeba
CACACCTCCGGCACTTCACTCAGAGAATGTCAATATGGGGCAGCATCGGTCACCTGAACTGCAGAATCTTCTCTTCCAGTCTCGGAGACCTCCCCTTGAGGTGGTTCTGCGCACTCCCGTAAGGATCAATCACAAATTGGCAGCAGCTCCAGAATCCCTTCATGGCGAAGTTCCAAGCTCACAAAGCCATCCCGAGGTCGCACACCGACCCGATGGACCTCAGAATGAAGCACACAGAGAATGTCACGAAGTTTCACCAGAAGATTCTGGACTGTCTACAGCCAGATCGACGACGCCTCAGAATCAATAGCACATGTCTTTCCAACAAGCCCTCCTGCCAGCCAACGAGCTTCGAAGGACTTGGTCCTACACCCCGTGGTCACTATGACAACACTCATGGCTAGGATAAACCAATTTGTCAGGCAAGAAGCAGATGAAGCCCGAGCTCGAGAACATTTTGACCTCCACTAAGACAACGAGACAGCCTCCAGCTCAGCAGAGATGACCAGCTCGGCAGATGACTCCAGCTTGGCAGAAACCCCCGGCTCGGAAGATGTCTCCAGTTCGGCGGAAGTCTCCAGCTAGCTTGGGGGGCTACTAAATATTTCCTATCTTCACTCAACTTTGATGGCTCGTTAGCTTACAGACTTGAGGATATGGATGGTCGACAATTGCTGCGGCCGTGGAACGCATCGCACCTGAAAAAGTTCTATTTCCGACTTGTACTCAAATTTGAAGAATCAACAAAAGCAATCTTCCTTCTTGTCACTCAACTCGCGGCCAAAGAACTAACCATCGGCAGCTCGGCAAGAGCGCCATGGGGATTGCCTCGAGGTCGGTACACAACCACCCAGGCATGAAGCCATTACGGCACAACTAACCATTGGCAGCTCGGCAAAAGCGCCATGGGGATTGCCTCGAGAGGTCGGTACACAACCACCCGGGCATGAAGCCATTACGGCACAGCTAACCATCGGCAGCTCGGCAAGAGCGCCATGGGGATTGCCTCGAGGTCGGTACACAACCACCCGGGTATGAAGCCATTACGGCACAACTAACCATCGGCAGCTCGGCAAGAGCGCCATGGGGATTGCCTCAGGGTCGGTTTAGCACCACCCCGGCATGTAGAGATTGCCTCGAGGTTGGTACACAACCACCCGGGCATGAAGCCATTATGGCACAACTAACCATCGGCAGCTCGGCAAGAGCGTCATTGGGATTGCCTCAGGGTCGGTTTAGCACCACCCCCGTATGAAGAGATTGCCTCGAGGTCGGTACACAACCACTCGGGCATGAAACCACTCAGGCACTGCCATTTTAGCATCTACTGCATGGTCCTCTACCGCCATCAGTCATCCGGATCTCCACTTAGGCCAGTGCTACAGAGACTGACCTCGGGTTCATACACCCAGGCTTTTCACAGAGACTGACCTCAGGTTCATACACCCGTGCTTCTCAAGTCTCGGCACTTTGGCCTCATAGAACTCGTGAGTCCGAGCATGAGGGAACTTTTGTTGAGAATATTATTAAAGAACTCAAAAGCAAGTCCGTATGAGTTCTTTATGATTCTTTATGCGCCGATTTTTGACACGTGAGCCTTTCTTTATCAATTTCTAAACCATGTGCCTGTCCCAGATCGGTCTCGGCTTGGCGCGGTTGTGTGTCCCATTTCGGTCTCTACAACAGGTGTAAATAGAAAGAAAGGTCCTCATGATATTTCAACTTCTGGCCTCAGCGAATTAGTAAAACTCCAAGAGGTCAAAAGCTAGGGGGCTTTGTGTGGGGGATAACCGGAGCACGACCTTGGGACATACATGTCTCGCCTCGGCATACGAGTCCCATCTCGGTTTCGTCCCACTTCGGGACACACAAAGCGCCAGGATATGGCCTGATGAGATAAGTGGGCTACGATGAGACAGTCATTGATGTCAAAGTAGGCTACAATGGGACTACGCCTCCCTAGTACCTGATAAGGTAGGCTATGACAAGATAGTCAAGCACCTCCTTGCCCCCTCTCTTCTTCTATATAAGTTCATCCACAGCTCCTGTAAGGTCTGTGACCTTACTGGGTCAGTTGGGCCTAATACTCAGCCCGTTGACCCGTTTAATTGTTATTATTTTTATTTAATTGTATTTTTAGATATTTAAGTGGGTTTAGATTATGAGCGAGTTTCTTTTAGCATTAGAATAGTATCTGCGAAGTTTCGTTTGATTCTGAGTTCGTTTGATCATAGCAGGGGTGTAGTTTGCAATTTAGGGAAAATTGAGTGTTTTTCCAAAATATTCCAAACGCCGTGATTTTGGGTTCATTGGAAAGGTCTCGTCGTTCTGATGACTTTTGTCTCTTGACTCATCGTGATCCAGCGATCAGAAACCTTTCAAGTGGTCCATTCTTTCACCGAACCCACTTAAAGGGTAAACATCTATGGCATTCCTTACCACTGTTGGAGCTCCAATATCCTTCTCTCGTTAGCTAGTTCCATAGGCACTCCCTTGAAACTGGATGACATCACTGCCTCCCAAAAAATACTCACTTTTGCTAGAATCCTGGTTCACATTGATCTTTCCAGACCTAAACCTACCGAAATCAAGGTGGATTTAGCTGGAGAAGAGGAATTCTTCTCTCTGTCTCCTACGAAAATCTGCCATGTTCCCTTTGCCTTCTCCATGGTCACTCAGAGACTTACTGCAAATCTGTTCCTAGATCCTCAATTAAACAGAGCCACACCAGCAAGGTATCCTGGGCAAGTCTCCAACTCCGGAGCCAGATCCCCAAGACCATCCTGTCTCCATCTCTGCATCTCCCTCTGAGTCTGAGCCGGACCTAGCCTCAAATCATGTGGTCTCTCTTGACCCTTCTATTCCAGGAAGCTCCTCGGCCCCACAAAAGGACTCTGTTCCTCCCCCTCCCCCTCTCCCTCCCCCTGGCTCCCCTAGTCCCTGCACCTCTTCCGGCCATCATCTTCAGTCAAACTCCAGACTTGATCAGCTACCCCAGGAGATCTTTCTGGAAGTCCTTGATAAAATCCCTGCTCCTGCCCTAGATACCTCAAATCCTTTTGACATTCTGGAAAACTGCTCCTTTATAGAGCCAACTGATGCCGTCCCCTTCCCTCCTCATCCCCCTTCTCCCTCTCATCCCTCGCCTTCTTCTGATCCCCCTAATCCCCCCTCTTCCCCTCTTCCTGCTGGTATATCCTTAGAGGTAAACCTCACCCCTCCCTCTAACAAAAAGAAAACCAAGATCAGAAATAAAAAGGCCTCCTCCTCTCGCCCTTTGACCAGAAGCTCAAATGGATCTCCCTCTCTCCCCTCAAGTTCCAAATGATTAAAGTCCTTTATGGAACTGTAGGGGTATTGCCAATTCCCCTTCCCTTAGGCTCTCCACCACCTCATCTCTACTAACTCTCCTGACATTATATTTCTCTCGGAGCCGATGACCCTTTCTCCCCCTCCCTCCTTGAGGTCAATCTTCGGCTTTGATGGCTTCTTCTTCTCTAACCTCAATCAATCATCTGCTTCCATTTGGTGTTTTTTCAAAACCACTTCTGCTTTCCAATTCTCTCTATTGGATTTCTCCAGCCAATTCTTAACCCTATCTTTGATTAACCCAGCCAATGCTACCCAATGCCTTCTCACTGGCATATATGCCTCCACAAACTATATTCGTAGAAGAGAGCTTTGGGACTACCTTACTTCCAAGCTTCTTCAAAATTCCATGGTGTGTGCTGGGAGACTTCAACTCCATCATCTCTGCGTCCGAAAAATTTAGTCTTAGACCTTCTCGCTTGAATACTGACTTCCAACAGATGCTGTTAGCCTCTGGCCTGCAAGACATGGGCTATTCTGGAAACAAATTTACTTGGTCTAACAATCGCAGAGGCACCAGTTATGTTGCAGCTACTAGACAGAGCTTTATGCAACCACCAGTGGACTGCCATCTCTTCTGACCCTTTGCTCTCCCACTTGCCAAAGGTCTCCTCTGATCATTGCCCCCTGCTTCTCTCTCACAGCCAGAGCCCCTCCCTTCCAATGCTCCTTTTAAATTTGAAGTGATGTGGACTCTCCATCCGGATTTCCATAGTCTTGTAGCGGAAAACTGGAAGCCAGATATGAGGGCCACCCCCAATACGTGCTAGCTCAAAATCTGAAAGCAATGAAGCAGGTCTTCAAAGTGTGGAATAAACTGTCTTCGGAGAAATCAGGCTCAAGACTCAAGAAGCGGAAAGAAATGTGCTGGAAGCCCAAGCAATGTTGGATGCTGGTCCAACAGATCCTCTCCATCAGGCTCTTTCGGAGGCCAAGGCCTCTCTTCACAATTGGCTCCAAATCTCAGATCTCCATTGGCGCCAAAAATCTAAAGTGAGATGGCTGAAAGACGGAGAAAGGAACACTGCTTTTTTTCATGCCTTTGCAAAATCCAGAGGGGTTTTAACCGAATTGACAAAATCCTCTCCAACGGTAACTGGATTGAGGACCCTACCCAAATCCAGCAGCTGGCAGTTAGTCACTTCTCTGGCCTGGCTCAGTCAGTTCACCCTGAACCTGGAGGGAGCCTTTTCGATTTAGATAGTAACAAAGTCTCTCCTGTCATGAACCTCCACCTGACAAAAATTCCGGATGAAGAAGAAATTAAGAGGGCGGTCTTTGATCTGAAGGCGGACAGTTCCCCTGGGCCAGATGGTTTCCCTGGTTCCCTTTCTTTCCTTTTCACCCCCGTGGCTGATTACTGGTGGGACTATCATCAAAGCAGTGAAACACTTTTTCTCCTCTGGTAAACTGTACAAAGCTTCCAATGCTTACTTTCTGGCTTTGATTCCTAAATCAACTTCGCCAAGTTCCTTCACTGATTACAGGCCAATTAGCCTTCTCAACTTCTCTTACAAAATTATCTCCAAAATCTTAGCTTCCAGATTGTCTCTTATCCTCCCCTCTCTAATCTCTCCAAACCAAGCATCTTTTGTTAAAGGGAGATCAATCCACCAACACATTGCCTTAGCTCATGAGCACTTCCAACTCCTCCGCTTGAAGACTAGGGGTGGGTCTCTTTGTATGCAGCTTGATATATCTAAAGCTTTTGATAAGCTAAGCTGGGCTTTTCTCTTTAAAGCTCTAGCTTTCTTTGGGTTCTCAAACAGCTGGATCAACCTTGTTAAAGCTTGTGTCTGTTCTGGAAAGGGTTCTGTCCTTATAAATAGAGTGCCTTATGGGTTTTTTGACTCAACTTGTGGTCTCAGACAAGGGGATCCTCTGTCCCCTTACCTCTTTTATCTTAGCAGAGGAAATTCTCAGCCTCAACATTCAAAAACTGGTTTCCTCTAGGTTGGTTCTACCTCTTTCCTCTGTGCCAAAGACCCCCTGCCATCTTTTCTATGCTGATGACATCCTGCTCTTCTTGAAAGGCAACAAGAAAGGTCTGATGGCTCTCAAACAAGTCCTAGCTAATTATCAATTCAGCTCGGGGCAACACATCAATGTGGCAAAAAGTAAGCTCTTTTTAGGCAAGTGCAGCCTTATGACAAAAAGACAGATACTGTCCATCACCAACCTTCAAGATCATCCTCTATCCTCTTCTTACCTCGGTGCTCCACTGATAATTGGAACGCCGAAAAGACATCACTTGCACACTCTGGTGGATAGGTTCCTCTCCAAGCTTGTCGGGTGGAAGTCCAGGCTGCTCTCTTTTGCTGGTCGCACTATCCTGATCAGGCATGTGCTAGGCAGTTTAGCCACTCACATTGCTATGGTCTTTCCACTCCCAAAGTCAGTCTCAAATCACCTTGAAAGTATTATGAGAAATTTCTTATGGTCGGGAGCTGCTTCTAGATCCAATAGGAGTCAGACTCGTTGGGACTTAGTGTGTCTTCCCACATCAGAGGGAGGTCTTGGTATCAGGCGAATCCAAGATCACAACGGCGCTTCTTTTGTTAAGCTAGCATGGACAGCTGCTACGTCAGTTTCTCTTTGGGCTGATTGGATGAAAGGGAGGTACTTCCCCAGGACTACCTATGGAGCTCTTCCACGACCAAAACTGGTTCCTGTGTCTGGCGGAAAATCAGGAAGTCAGCTCATATCATACAAGAAGGTTGTAAATGGACCATAGGGAATGGTAAATTGGCCGATGCTTGGTTTGACTCTTGGTCTTCATTCAAGTCTGGCAGCTCAGTTTCCTTCCTTTTCCTTTCCCCCCTCATCAGACGGTCAGCTCTCTTTGGGATGGCTCAGCCTGGATTTTGCCATCTGGGCTTCAGTTAGAGGTGGAAGAGGCTTTGAGGAGTGCCGTCCAGTATCACCATAGACCCAGCTTCAGTTGATTCCATCTATTGGAAAAGTCACCCAGGGAAAGATTTATCTCTCAAAGAGGCTTGGCAGTTAATTAGGCACACTCAGCCTCGTAAAGCTTGGGCCTCCCTGGTTTGGAACCACCTCATGAGACCGAGAGTGTCCTTCTTCGCTTGGCGCCTGATGCACTGCAAGACTCCTACAAATGACCGGCTCAAGCTACTGGCCTCAGTCTAGCCTCATGATGTTGTCTCTGCAATCAGAATGTTGAAACTGCGCTGCATCTTTTTCATCTGCCCCTTTGCCTCTGCCCAATGGAGATGGATTCTTCAAGCAGCAGGAGTTAACAGTGCTGTTCCTTGTTCCCCCTCTGCTATTTGGCAGAGTCTTTTCAGCTAGCTGTGACAAGATTAGCAAGACTAGGAGTTTCCTCCATCTTCTTCTCTACTACTTTTGTTATTTGGAAAATGCAGAAATGACCTAACTCACAGAAACTTAAGAGCCTCTCAGACGAGGTCAAGATCTACTGAAAGAGCTTCTTTCCTCCTCTCTCAGTTCTATCAACAGACCTTTTTCTGGTAGGACTCTTCAGCTGTTTATACATTTTTTGTCTAACCCCAACCATTGAGTTTTGTAAATCGCTTAGTCTCCTTCCTGCTTCTCTTTGGGTCTTCTGCGCCTGCTCTGTGGAGATGTTTGTTGGTTTGTGGACAGCTTGGTACAAGCATTGGGCCTATCTTTGCTTTTAGTCTCTTCTCCCGCTGGTGGTGCACCTCTCCTGCTTCAGCTATTGGTTCCACAGCTTGCCCTGGGTAATGAAGAGATTCTGGGTTCCGAGCTCCTTGTGTTCTACTGGCAAATCTCCTAGGCTGGTTGTGGCAGAGCTTAGTGTTTTGCTTTTTCCACTCCTGTTTAGTTGGAGGTTGGCCCAACTTTCTGGTTAATGCTCGGTGCTTGTCAGTTTAGTCTGGTAGAACCCCTTCTCAGCTGATAGTGTCTCTGTTGCTGGCTGTTCTTCTGCTGCCAGCTCCTCTTCAGAGGGCTCAGCATGCCGAATGTTTGAAAGCTGTTCTTTTTGGGGTGCAGTCCAGTCACTTTGCTTTGCGAGTAGCTGCTCTGCCTGTCTTTGCGCCTATTTTCTGCAGAGTTGAATGCTGCACTGCTTTGTTCTGCTTAGAGGAGTAGTGTGCTGTATGGTTTCTTTCTGCTGGGTTGGCTTCTCCTATGCATGTAGTGCATTTCGCCTGGAGGGGAGTTGGTTCTTTTTAATTTTTTAAATTTGCTCTGCCTCTGCTCTGGCAGTTTCCCTCTTTTGGTCTGTTTTGCTGTGCCAAAGTGTATTCTTCTGAGTTGGGTTGGCTTCTGGGTTGCTTCTGCTTTTGTGATGGTCTTTTGTAAATTTTGGGGGCTTCTTGCCCGGTTCCCCTTTTCTCTTTTATCAATACAAAATTAACCATTAGCAAAAAAAAAAATTAGTCTTTTCCTTTTAATCCTCTTCTTAAATGAGTTTTGCCCTAATTCTAATCTATTTTCTCTGCAACGAAAGAAAGAACCACAGCCCATCTTCTTCTTCTTCCTTTCTCAGCCCTGAACCCTAGCCCAGAAGATCCTATTCGAAGATCTGATCCGCTAGGATTCATCCTTGCGATCCCCTCTTGCTTTTGGCACCATTTTGGTAAGAATCCTCACAATCTTTTATTTTCACTTTATCATTTCTTTGGTTAGGTTAGGTCCGATCTTAATTCTTTTCCTTCCTATCTTCTTCTTGGTTTCCTAGTTTGTGTTTTATCGGGTTAGATCGTGGATTTCGGAGTAGAAAGGCTTCTCCTCGAATTTCACCCAATCCCAATCTTATTCTCGGTTGAGGCAAGTAGATATGCATTTCATTTATAAGCATGTATGTTTGTTTCTATTTGATTGGCTATGTTTCCTGTAGATTTTCCCCTTTAATTCCAAGCATGTTTCTTGTTGATTTGGGAAATGTATGTTAGGTTAGATTATTGAAAAATGGATTAATTGGTGATAATAGGTTGCTAGAATTGTTTATGGAATGTAATGGAATGAGATGAATGGAATGAATTGTTGCGAGAGCAGGAGGCTCTATTTGATGCAAGTTTTAGACTTGGAAAGGTTTGGGGAATGGAGAAAATGAAATGGGGAAGAAGGAGATCAGAAATGGCCTGAACCCGCACGAGTTCCGTACTGTCGGTTCACTCGTCGGTTCAGTGTCGGTCAACCGACAGCATGGTGTCAGTCAGCCGATCACCATCTCGGTCAGAAAGCCCGAGAGCATGTTTTATACCAATTTTGTACAGTCAGTCAGCTCTCGGTTCGAACGTCGGTCAGCTGACAGCTTCACTTCGGTCAACCGACACTGTTCTAGGTTCCAAAACCAAAGAGAGTAGAAATTGGTTCTGTTCTGTCGGTTAACCCTCGGTTTGTGTCGGTGAACCGAGACGACCACGTCGGTCAACCGACACCGTCATGAGGGTCAGCCGAAATTGGCCATTTCACTTATTCTTTTCCGGACTAAAACTGAAACCTAGGATTGGGACTTAGATGATAGAAACCTTTAAATTACTATCACTTGACCATAAATGGGTTTGAAATCGAATCACGTGCTTGGTGTGAATTCGATGGGTTGTCTAGGTATTCATGTATTACACGTAGTGTAACAGAATGCATATGGAGTTGAATTGAACGATGCTCAACATGATTGTACACCAAGGAATTTTCTAGAAGCATCGTTGATCCAATTTCCACATGTACTCTGTTAGAATACGGGGAATATAGGGATGATACCACTTGCTTAGGATTGGATTGTAATTCCTTCTTGACTTTGGCTAGTATCCGTTGTACCATTCTCCTTGTACACTCTTGACATAAAACACGTAATCAATTATGAAACATAAATTCTTATAGAATATAGGACTTGGACTTGACTTAGAGTGTACCATAGGAACCCGTGTCTTGTATTGATGAACTTGACTGGCTAGTACAAAAGGGATTATCACGTGTTTTGCTTGTCTTGTATCGTCTTGAATGAGATAATCCCTAGGAACTTGTCTTGTACTTGGAACTAGCCAGACTTGCTTGTCTTGTAATCCTTGTGTCAGAACCACTCTGTTATTATTGTTGCATATCATGGCCATCTGCAGTTTGGGATATAATGACGAATCGGTTACTCCGGTTGTCGGGGTGGGCAGTCGGCGTAGGATGGCGTCCATGGCGTTGAATAGCTGGAGCGGGCTAGGACCGTGTTGCTATTCCCAGGACAGGGAGCTAGGATCCCACTGGAGCCGGACTATGGTATCAGTAGTCTAAGGGGATTGTTACTGGTACCCCGGGAGGTGGCTTTGGACATCCTTGGAGTCTCCCTCTTGCTTGTTCTTGTTTTGCATTTGCATGGATAGTGGTTATTGTTAGATGATGGTTAGGATTACTTTTATTGTTCCTTGGTTATTAATCTCGCTTTATGCCTAGCCTTGCATTTTTTATTCATATGACCTTATACTTGTCATTATTCTACACTTGATGCATGTCGTGTTTATTATGCTTTGTATATCTATTGCTCAACATGTTGTTGACTTTGTTCCTTGGTGTGCAGACACATCAGGTGAATACTTCTACTACGAGGAGCAGGCAGGTGAGGAGATCCCAGAGGATCTCCAACCAGCAGAGGAGGCACGAGAGTGGCGTGCCGATGACGTAGAGTAGCGTCATCTCTCCCGGCACGAGAGAGATATATTGGGATTCATTAGATTTACTATTTTATTCATTATTTCTCTCGTTGGACCTTTATACTTTTGACTTCTGTTCTTTTGATTGACCTTATTGATTAGGATGGTCAATGTAATAAACGAACTTATCTCTTTAGTTCTGTTCATTTACTCTTACAACTTTAATGTGTAATGAGAAATATTATTCACTGATGATATTCATGAATGCCTTGAGGTTTGAAATATTAAATCCTCACCGCGGACTACTATCCGTGGGCCCAAAGGATAAAAATTTTAATTAGTCCTAAAATTCACTCTCCGGATCCGGTTATTTCTTTAATCGGGTTCGGGGGACATGACAGATTGGTATCAGAGTAGTGGTTGGTTTCTCAGGGTAAAAATTGCAGAAACCATAGGACGCGTGTGAGGATTTCGTTAGTTAGCAGGTTGATCTTTTAGTTTTGTTTCTAGCATTGTGATGTTAGCTTGGGGCATGTAGGATCTAACCTTGAATATTTTGCAGAAATGTCATCTACCCTAGGTGTAGTATTCAGATTGGGGAAGTTAAGTTGATCGTCAGTTTGATCATTTTACCGATGGCGGAGTTTGATGTGATACTCGGTATGGATTGGTTAGCTAAGAACTGAGCAGTGTTAGATTGTTTTAACAAGACTGTGAAGTTGCAGAGTAAAGATCGTAGTGTTGAGTTTATTGGAGCTGAAAAGCCCATCTCCACTCGGATGATTTCTGCATTGAAGGCAGAGCGGTTGATGAGGAGCGGTTGCAAAGGTTTTATCGCATTTATTGTGGAAGATAAGGAGTCCAAGTCTGTTGATGAGATTCCAGTGGTGCGAGAATTCCCGGATGTGTTTCCGGATGAGATTCCTGGCTTGCCACCTGTTCGTAAGTTGGATTTCACGATTGAACTGCAGCCAGGGACAGCACCCATTTCGAAGGCTCCTTATAGGATGCACCAGTAGAATTGAAAGAGTTGAAAACTCAGATTGGAGATCTGTTGGATAAGGGTTTTATCAGGCCTAGTGTTTCACCGTGGGGAGCTCCGGTGTTTTTTGTGAAGAAGAAGGACGGGACTATGAGGATGTGCATAGATTACAGACAGTTGAACCAGATGACTGTTAAGAATAAGTATCCGTTACCATGGATCGATGAGCTATTCGATCAGTTGCAGGGAGCCCAATTCTTTTCGAAGATAGATCTGCATTCCGGTTATCACCAGTTGCGAGTCAGGAAGGAGGATGTTCCTAAGACTGCATTCCGGATGAGATATGGTCATTTCGAGTTTCTTGTGATGCCTTTTGGATTAACGAATGCTTCAGCAGTTTTTATGGCTTTGATGAATAAGGTATTTGCTCCTTTCTTGGATCAGTTTGTGGTAGTTTTCATAGATGATGTATTGGTGTACTCGAAGACTAAGGAGGAGCATGAGCATCATTTGAGAACATCTTTGCAGCTTTTGAGGGATAACCAACTGTATGCTAAGTTGAGCAAATGTTAATTTTGGTTGGAACAAGTGGCGTTTTTGGGCCATATAATTTCTGAGGAAGGACTGACAGTGGATCTCAAGAAGATTGCAGCAGTTGTCAATTGGAGTAGCCTGCGGAATGTAGCGGAGATTTGTAGTTTCCTTGGACTTGCAGGTTACTACAAGAGGTTTGTGAAAGGATTCGCTACCATAGCATTTCCGTTGACTAAGTTAACGAGGAAGGATATTCCATTTATATGGACGGAGGGGTGTGAAAAGAGTTTCCAAGAGCTGAAGACCAGATTGACTACAACACCTATACTTGCTTTACCAGCTGGAAGTGGAGGATTTGTGATTTTCACAGATGCATCAGGAGTAGGTTTGGGATGTGTTCTCATGCAGCATGACAAGGTGATAGCCTATGGATCGAGGTAATTGAAGGATCATGAGAAGAAGTATGCCACACATGACTTGGAGTTAGCAGCAGTGGTGTTTGCATTGAAGTTGTGGAGGCATTATTTGTATGGAGAGAGATTTGAGGTGCATACAGATCACAAGAGCTTGCAATACCTGTTTACACAGGGTGATTTGAATAACAGGCAGAGGAGATGGAAGGAGTATATAAAGGATTATGATTTCCCAATCAAGTACCATCCTGGAAGGGTGAATGTGGTAGCAGATGCTCTCAGTAGGAAGGCAGCATTCAGTGGATGTATAATGCCTGAATGGAGATGGATGGAGCAGTTCAGAGACATGGATGTGGAAGTCTGGCCAGTTAATGAGAAGGTCCTAGTTGCTACTATAGGAGTTTGAGAGCCAGAGATAGTTAACAGGATCAAGGAATGCCAGAAGGATGATCCAGAATTTCAGAGAATCATAGAACATGTGGCTGACAAGCCAGAGTTCAGATTGATTGAGGGAGTTTTGTACTGCAAGGATAGGTTGTGTGTGCCAGATGTTCAAGACATCAGGTCAGAGTTGATGACAGATGCGCACCACACCAGATATTCTATTCACCAAGGGAGTACCAAAATGTATCAGAATTTGAAGAATCACTATTGGTGGATGAAAATGAAGAAAGAGATAGCAGAATTAGTCTCCAGATGTATGACTTGTCAGCAGATTAAGGTAGAGCACAAGAAGCATCCTGGTTTACTTCACCCGTTGGAGATTCCTCAGTGGAAATGGGAGAATATTACCATGGATCTTGTGTCGGGATTGCCGAACACCAAGAAAAGCAATGATGTTATTTTGGTGATTGTGGATAGATTGACTAAATCAGCCCATTTCTTGCCATTCAAGACTGGTCAGTTCATGGATAAGATGACTAAGATGTACAGGGACAATATAGTTAAGTTGCATGGAGTGCCTAAGTCCATAGTGTCCGATCGAGACACTAAGTTTGTCTCTCGGTTTTGGTCTACTTTCCAGTCATCTATGGGTACCCAGTTGAAGTTCAGCACAGCTTACCACCCTCAGACAGATGGACAGTCAGAGCGTACCATTCTGACAATAGAAGATCTCCTCAGAGCATGTGTTTTGGATTTCAAGGAGAGTTGGGATGGGAGTTTGCCTCTATGTGAGTTTGCCTACAACAACAGTTATCATTCAAGTATTGGTATTGCACCATTTGAGGCATTGTATGGAAGAAGATGCAGAACCCCGGCATGTTGGGAGGAAGTTGGAGTTCGGAGTTTTCGTGGCCCCTCGGAGATTGCTGATTCCAGTGAGAAGGTTAGAGTTGTTCAAATGAGAATGAAGGAGTCTCGTGATCGTCAGAAGAGCTATGCAGACAAGAGGCGGAGACCTTTAGAATTCCAAGTGGGGGATATGGTTTTCCTGAAAGTGTCTCCGATGAGAGGTGTTGTCAGATTTGGACAGAAAGGGAAGCTTGCCAAGAGGTTTGTGGGACCATTTGAGATCAAAAGCAGGATAGGAGACGTGGCTTATCGTCTAGTGCTACCGCCAGAGTTAGCAGGCGTGCACGACGCATTTTTTGTCTCAATTCTTCGAAAGTATATTCTAGATCCCACCCACGTGTTGCAGAACGAGCCACTTCAGCTTTAGGCAGATGTCACCTACGTGGAGCGTCCAGCACAGGTCATCGACACAAAGGAGGTAGTGTTGCGCCCAAGACTATTCAATGGGTCAAGGTACAGTGGGAGAACCACAGTCCCGAGGAAGCTACGTGGGAGCTGAAGGAGCAGATTCAGAAGGCGTACCCCTATCTTTTTCCAGATGAGGTATGTTTAGGCATTTGGGGGACCAAATGTTCTTTTTATTTGTGAGAGTTGTAAGGTCTGTGACCATACTCGGTCAGTTGGGCCCAATACTCGGCCCGTTGACCCGTTTAAATGTTATTATTTTTATTTAATTGTATTTTTAGATATTTAAGTGGGTTTAGATTATGAGCGAGTTTCTTTTAGCATTAGAATAGTATCTGTGAAGTTTCGTTCGATTCCGAGTTCGTTTGATCATAGCAGGGGTGTAGTTTGCAATTTAGGGAAAATTGAGTGTTTTTCCAAAATATTCCAAACGCCGTGATTTTGGGTTCATTGGAAAGGTCTCGTCGTTCTGATGACTTTTGTCTCTTGACTCATCGTGATCCAGCGATCAGAAACCTTTCAAGTGGTCCATTCTTTCACCGAACCCACTTAAAGGGTAAATTAGTCTTTTCCTTTTAATCCTCTTCTTAAATGAGTTTTGCCCTAATTCTAATCTATTTTCTCTGCAACGAAAGAGAGAACCACAGCCCATCTTCTTCTTCCTTTCTCAGCCCTGAACCCTAGCCCAGAAGATCCTATTCGAAGATCTGATCCGCTAGGATTCATCCTTGCGATCCCCTCTTGCTTTTGGCACCATTTTGGTAAGAATCCTCACAATCTTTTATTTTCACTTTATCATTTCTTTGGTTAGGTTAGGTCCGATCTTAATTCTTTTCCTTCCTATCTTCTTCTTGGTTTCCTAGTTTGCGTTTTATCGGGTTAGATCGTGGATTTCGGAGTAGAAAGGCTTCTCCTCGAATTTCACCCAATTCCAATCTTATTCTCGGTTGAGGCAAGTAGATATGCATTTCATTTATAAGCATGTATGTTTGTTTCTATTTGATTGGCTATGTTTCCTGTAGATTTTCCCCTTTAATTCCAAGCATGTTTCTTGTTGATTTGGGAAATGTATGTTAGGTTAGATTATTGAAAAATGGATTAATTGGTGATAATAGGTTGCTAGAATTGTTTATGGAATGTAATGGAATGAGATGAATGGAATGAATTGTTGCGAGAGCAGGAGGCTCTATTTGATGCAAGTTTTAGACTTGGAAAGGTTTGGGGAATGGAGAAAATGAAATGGGGAAGAAGGAGATCAAAAATGGCCTGAACCCGCACGAGTTTCGTACTGTCGGTTCAGTGTCGGTCAACCGACAGCATGGTGTCGTTCAGCCGATCACCATCTCGGTCAGAAAACCCGAAAGCATGTTTTACACCAATTTTGTTTAGTCTGTTAACTCTCGGTTCGAACGTCGGTCAGCCGACAGCTTCACTTCGGTCAACCGACACTGTTCTCGGTTCCAAAACCAGAGAGAGTAGAAATTGGTTCTGTTCTGTCGGTTAACCCTCGGTTCATGTCGGTCAACCGAGACGACCACGTCGGTCAACCGACACCATCATGAGGGTCAGCCGAAATTGGCCATTTCACTTATTCTTTTCCGGACTAAAATTCAAACCTAGGATTGGGACTTAGATTATGGAAACCTTTAAATTACTATCACTTGACCATAAATGGGTTTGAAATCGAATCACGTGCTTGGTGTGAATTCGATGGGTTGTCTAGGTATTCGTGCATTACACGTAGTATAACCGAATGCATATGGAGTTGAATTGAACGATGCTCAACATGATTGTACACCAAGGAATTTTCTAGAAGCAACGTTGATCCAATTTCCACATGTACTCTGTTAGAATACGGGGAATACAGGGATGACACCACTTGCTTAGGATTGGATTGTAATTCCTCCTTGACTTTGACTTGTATCCGTTATACCATTCTCCTTGTACACTCTTGACATAAAACACGTAATCAATTATGAAACATAAATTCTTATAGACTATAGGACTTGGACTTGACTTAGAGTGTACCATAGGAACCCGTGTCTTGTATTGATGAACTTGATTGGCTAGTATGAAGGGGATTATCACGTGTTTTGCTTGTCTTGTATCGTCTTGAATGAGATAATCCCTAGGAACTTGTCTTGTACTTGGAACTAGCCAGACTTGCTTGCCTTGTAATCCTTGTGTCAGAACCACTCTGTTATTATTGTTGCATATCATGGCCATCTGCAGTTTGGGATTTAATGACGAATCGGTTACTCCGGTTGTTGGGGTGGGCAGTCGAGGACGGCGTCCATGGCGTTGAATAGCTGGAGCGGGCTAGGACCATGCTGCTATTCCCAGGACAGGGAACTAGGATCCCACTAGAGCCGGACTATGGTATCAGTAGTCCAAGGGGATTGTTACTGGTACCCCGGGAGGTGGCTTTGGACATCCTCGGAGTCTCCCTCTTGCTTGTTCTTGTTTAGCATTTGCATGGATAGTGGTTATTGTTAGATGATGGTTAGGTTTACTTTTATTATTCCTTGGTTATTAATCTCGCTTTATGCCTAGCCTTGCATTTTTGTATTCATATGACCTTATACTTGTCATTATTCTACACTTGATGCATGTCGTGTTTATTATGCTTTGTATATCTATTGCTCAACATGTTGTTGACTTTGTTCCTTGGTGTGCAGACACATCAGGTGAATACTTCCACTACGAGGAGCAGGCAGGTGAGGAGATCGCAGAGAATCTCCAACCAGCAGAGGAGGCACGAGAGTGGCGTGCCGATGACGTAGAGTAGCGTCATCTCTCCCGGCACGAGAGAGATATATTAGGATTCATTAGATTTACTATTTTATTCATTATTTCTCTCATTGGACCTTTATACTTTTGACTTCTGTTCTTTTGATTGACCTTATTGATTGGGATGGTCAATGTAATAAACGAACTTATCTCTTTAGTTCTGTTCATTTACTATTACAACTTTAATGTTTAATGAGAAAAATTATTCACTGATGATATTCATGAATGTCTTGAGGTTTGAAATATTAAATCCTCACCGCGGACTACGATCCGTGGGCCCAAAGGACAAAAATTTTAGTTAGTCCTAAAATTCACTCTCCAGATCCGGTTATTTCTTTAATCGGGTTCGGGGGACGTGACAGCTCCAGAGTAAGGCATGGCCAACGAATACACCACATGCTGGTACGCCATCTTCTTCCCCAAAAATCTCCATCCTACTGTTTAGTTCTTATACTGACTTAGGCATCGGAGAGCCCTGTGCTGCCACAGCCAGGGTCCTCTGACCGTTTGTCTCCCCCTCGGAGTAGCTATTCTCTATCAGTCCCTTTGGATAAGTCCTATCAGGCACCCCCTAATCTTGTGAGTTACATTTTTTTCACTTACAGATATCATCGACAAAGACCTGTGCTATAACAATGTTCTTCTTATTTTGTTTGATGAACAAGGTCTTGTCAACAGTTTATCTTTGAAAGCCATGCTCAACCAGAAACACTGTCAATCTTTCATACCAGGCTCTTGGTGCTTGTTTGAGACCATAAAGGGCTTTTATTAACTTGCAAACATGATCAAGAAAATGAGGATCTCGAAATCCCTTGGGTTGTTCAACATAGACTTCCTTATTTAAAAAACCATTTAGAAAAGCACTTGTCACATCCATTTGAGATAATTTTATATTAAAAAAGCAAGCAATAGCAAGTAACAATCTTACTGACTCAAGTCTAGTGACAGGGGCAAATGTTTCATCGAAATCAATACATTTAACTTGAGTGTACCCCTGAGCAACTAGATGGGCTTTGTTCCTTATCACTTTACCCTTCTCATCGATTTTATTTTTAAAAATCCATTTTGTACTGATGACATTTGTGTGATAGGGTCTAGGAACAAGCTTCCAAACACGATTTTTTCAAATTGAGCAAGTTCCTCATGCATAGCATTAATCCAGCAATCATCAACAAGAGCATCTTTAACATTTTTGGGTTCTAGAGAAGAAGCATAACGCAAGTGACTTACCTCATCATGTACCTATTGTCTGATTTTTAAGGGAGCGGAGATCTCACCTATCACTTTATCCAGAGAATGATCTTTCAATACTTGTCCTCTTTGGGATCGTGGGTGTACAGAAGGTAGAGATGCAACTTTTCTAAGAGTTTGACGAGTAGATATTGATGTTGAGCATTTTTTTAGCACTTTTCTCTTCAAATTGACGAATGATATCCGGCACAATAGATTCTGAAGAAGATTTCTTTGGACTTGTAGGTTTGGCATTTGTATTTGATTCCTCCTTTATTTCAGTTTCATATTCAGGTTAAGATGGACTGACCACGTCTTTATCCATGACCTGTTCAGAAGAAGGAGAAAAAGTTATGCCGTCATCATCATCTGAAAAATAACCAGACATTCCTGCATCATCTACAACCACATTTATGGACTCCATGACGATAGATTTTTTAAGATGAAAAACCCGTAAGCTTTACTTGTCAAAGAATAACCAAGTAAAATTCCGTCATCACTTCTAGAGTCAAATTTTGTTAAGTGTTCTCTATCCCGTAAGATGTAACACTTGCTGCCAGAAGTTTGAAGATAGTTGATGTTTGGCTTGACTCGAGTCCATATTTCATATGGAGTGGTTTTTGTGCCATGACGAAGATAGACACGGTTAATAACATAAACAGTTGTGTTTACTGCTTCAGCCCAAAATCGTTGAGGAATATTTTTGCTATGCAACATAACCCGTGCCATTTCTTGAACCACTCAATTTTTTCGTTCAACCACCCCATTTTGTTGTGGTGTTTTTGGTGCAAAAAATTCATGTTTGATGCCATGATGAGTGCAAAAGGTAGAGAAATCAGAAATTTTAAATTAAGATCCATGATCTGAGCGAATTCTCGAAACTCCTCCAAATTCTTATCCTTTTTTTACAATAAGCAAAGACCACAAGTCATTAAAGACAGTAAAAGTATCAGATTTATCATGTAAGAATCGAACCCAAGTTAATCTAGAAAAATCATCAACGGTCAAAAAGATGTATTTTTTACTGCCAACACTTTCAAACTTAGTGGGTCCCATGAGATCCATATGTAAGAGCTCTAACGGTCTCTTAGTAGTAAGAGAGTCAACCTTTTTATGTTGTGCTCTAATTTGTTTCCCAACCTGGCATGGGCCACAAATGCTATTCAGGTCTTTTTGAAGTTTAGGCAGGCCACGAACTAGTTCAAGTTTTGATAATCTTTCCAAGCCTTTGAAATTAACATGACCCAACCTTTGATGCCACAAATCAATATCACTTATCATTGCCGAATTACAAGACATATCCTTTTCTGTGGCCGCCACATAGCAATTGTCAGGATTTCTTTTAGCATGTAGCACAGTTTTTCCCCTTTCGTCAACAATGAATGAGGCACTCATTAGAAGAAAAATGTACTTCATGTTTATTATCACACAATTGGCTTATGTTAAGAAGATTTGTCTTAAGCCCATCAACCAAGTAAACATTTTTCAATTTAGACATACCTGGAATTGGGATTGTGCCTTTACCAATGCCCTTTGCCTTACCTCCATCTCCGAAATGAACACTTCCACCATCATGATCTTCAAGGAAGGTAAACAATGCTTTGTTCCCTGTCATATGCGTAGAACAGCCACTATCCAAGTACCATACATCCGATACTGTTGCGCTGAGTGCAGTGAGGACCACATTACAGTGTAGGTCAGATTTACGAACCCAGATGGTTTTGGTCCTGACCTGTTGAGGAGAGACGTATTGCTTCTTCCGCTGATTTCGGTGAAAGTTTCTAAATTTATTACAGTGTGGTCGTATGTGTCCTTTAATCTCACAGAAGTGACATATGGGAACAAATTGTGTGTTATACACATATCTTTGATAATACTTGTGCGAATGTGCAACATTTGAATAGTTCAAAGGCATAGCAGTCATAGTAGGTCCTTGAACAAAAGTTGACTTACCTTTCTCCTTTGATGAGGAAGCTCCACTAACATAACCAAGAACTGTTTTTGAAGAAGTAGATTGTTGGTATCCAATAATTTCGTTTAACTTTAATGATCCTGTATTCATCCGATTTATTGAAGCTTTTGCGGAGTCCAACTAAGAGAGTGTCATCTTCAATTTTCCAACAAGGTTCTCCTTTTCAGATTTGCAAGAGTGCAGCTCGTTGCTCAAGTTTATTAATTCATAATCAGCTTTCTGAAAATTTCGTTGCAGATAATCTTTTTCTTGACCTACAAGAATCAACTTGTTAGACAAGATAGTGCGTTGATCTTCTAACTGTTTTACCTTAGACTGAGATTCGATCAATGTCGCTTGTAATGAAGTATTCTTTTCTACCGTTGCCTTTAATTTCAAGGCTCTTTTCTCGCTAGTTTTCGACATTCAGACAGTTTCTTGGAATAGCTTTTGATAGTCTTCATCACCTTCTTGTTCTCCATCAAAATTTTCATTAATGTCTAAATCATCTTCTGACTTGGATTCATGCACATACGAATTATAAAAAGCCACGAAAGCAACATATTTTCCGGACTCACTTGAGGGTGAATCAGGTTCAGAAACTTCATCATCAGATTCCTCATTCCAAGCAACATTTAAAGCCTTACCTTTGTTCTTTTCTCTTCGATTTGCATACTTGGCAGCAGTGTGACCATATCCTTGGCATTTTGAAAATATTTGATTTGCTTCAGTGTACCCTTAGATTGATTCTGTTCTATTCTAGGTACAAATTTTTATTTTGAGGTGCATTGGGATTCGAAGAATCCTTTTTGGTAAAAGGCTTTTTATTTTTCCACATATTTTTAAATTTTCTAGCATAGTAAGCCTCAATTTTTGTATCATCAAAATCACTGTCAGAATCACAAATTTTAGGATCATCTACTGAATTTGAAGACACGAGTGCAATGTCCTTTCCCTTTTTCAGTTGACAATGATTTGCTTTGAAGGTTTGCAAATTTCGTACAAGTTCTTCAACACTTATTGAATTGAGATCCTGATGCTCCTCAATGGCAACTACTTTTGGATGAAATCGTCCTAGGAGAGACCTCAAAGTTTTCTTCATAGTTTTAGATTCTTCATAGTTTTAGATTGAGGAATGGGTTCTGCCAGGGTAAAGCATGAATTCACAATTTTAGTCAATTTTGTGTTGAATTCATAAAAATTTTCAGAATCTTTCATACGAATCGTCTCAAAAGTGGTTGTCAATTTTTGGAGTTTAGTTTACTTGACAGTGTCAGTTCCCTCATGAACAGTTTGCAATAGATCCTAGGCCGCCTTTGCATTAGAGCATGCAACAACTCTATGAGATCCAGTTGTAGTAATTCCATTATAAATGCATTAACAGCCTTATTGTTGCAATTGAACTTAGTCTTTTCATTAGCAGACCATTGGGCTTTGGGTTTGGGTCTAGTCTACCCTTCTACAACAATAGTGGGATTAGTGTATCCATCCACAACTATGTCCCAGACTTGATCATCTATAGCCCTGAAAAAAGCAACCATCCTTACTTCCCAGTAATCATATTGGTTCCATCCAAGAGAGGGGGCTTGTTTGTAGACGTTCATTCTCTATTGATATCCATTAGAGATCAGTAAATAGATCACACAACAGATAGTGCAACCTACTCTGATACCAATTGAAAAACCGGCCTTAACACAGGCTGAGGTCCCGTTAGCTAGATCTCTATTAATATCAATCCACAAGTGATTAAACTAACAATTAATCCTAAGATCCGGTTAAAAGTAAACAAACCACTCAATGAGAAGAACACACGAATATAGGTGGAAAACCCTACTCGGGAAAAAACACGGGCCTTACCGTGTAGGCCAACAGATAACCAAGCACTATTGTAAAACGAAAGTTACAAGAGACACTTACAACCCTTCCCAGTTGGTAACTCAACCTAAGGACTACTTTGATCTTGTCGACACCTCGTCGTTCACATTCAATCGTGCTTGAACGAACACCTCGAAGTCGTCTTCAGGGGGTCTCTACTTCAGGAGAGTAGAATGGAACCAAAACAAAAGCTTCATCTTCAGCGCAGCAACTAGAAGCCTTGGGGGAAAGATGGATCTCTCAAAATCTTCTCAGATGATTTGTATGAATGAGAAGTGCTTTGGAATAGAGAGATAAAGGCTATAAATAAGCCTAGAAACGAGCCTCAAGAGTTCTGGTGTGATTGGAATAGAGTAGGCCTCTTGAGAGAAAATAGGAAAGAGTTTTCAGATGGGAACTGCTATGTCGCCCAGGTTCGCTCGAGCAAACAGGAGGTTCGCTCGAGCGACCTCGTCTCTATCTCAGCTTGGTCGAGCGAAAAAGAAGTGAAGCTCGAGCCGTGAAGCCTCTGTCTTGGGTTTGCTTCGAGCGACCTCTGTCAGGGATGTTCCAGAAGTCTTTATCACTCAAATCTTGGGCAGTCCATTCTAAAAAGAATTATAAATTTAAGAAGCCCGATTTTGTCCATTAACCAATGAATTATCCAACACTAAAAACCTAACAAGATTTCATCAATTCCTTCAACCATTGATGAAATACCAAAACACACATAACGATCACCATGCCAAGAAGAACGAGATCCAAGCTAAACAGATGGAGGACCAAATTGCCTTTCAGTCACAAATGATGATCATCAAACAGAGAGCTACGTAGCCAGCCTTGGTGGCTCTACCTACTAAGGAGACAGATGACAATGACCTACTCAGGAAGTTTAGGGTTAGGAACCCACTGGAGTTCTTTGGGAGTGAGGACCCCATGTAAGCTGACAAGTTCCTAGTCTAGTTAGAGAAGGTGTTTGAGGTCATTTAGTGCATTGGCAGGCAGAAGCTGCAGTTGACAACATATATGTTTTGGGACGTGGTAGAGAGGTGATGGACAACGATCAAGATTCCCTATACCGTAGTGGACGATGGAGATGCTTGGATAATGTTAAAAAAGGAGCTCAACAGGAAGTTGATATTGGCCCACATCAAGACCCAGAAGCTTGCGGAGTTCGAGTTGTTGACACATGGAGAGATGACAGTCCGAGATTACGAGTCGAACTTCACTCGTTTGTGCAGATTTGCAGTTGTTTTGATTACCCTAGAGTCGAAGAGGATAAGGCGTTTTTTTGAGAAGCCTAAGGACAGACCTATTTCTACAAACTAGCAATGCCAATCTATTGACTTATGAGGAAATTGTGAAGAACCCATTTTTGGGTAGAGGATTCCATAAGGAAGATCACAGGGATGATTCAAGCTAAGTAGAAGAAAGTTTCCCCTGAGTCACAGTATGTAGCACAACCCCAAAACAAGAGGCAGAGGAACAATCAGCCATTCAGGGATAGTCAGCAGTGTGGGCATTGTGGCAAGAACCATGCCACATTAAAGTGCAGATGGGGCATATGGAAGCCTATTTCCAGTGTCAACAATTTGGCCACAGGGGACGCAGTTGTCCCAATAGGACGAGTCAGCCTCCATACATGCAGACTCCAGCACCAAGACCACCACTTGCACCGCAGCCTTTGAGGCAAGCAACGCCATTCAGGCGAGCCGGAACTAGAGTGGGACTGGCAAGGGTCATGGCCCTCCTAAATTACAAAAATCCCCTTGAGATTAAATAAAACTTAAAAGCCATTTTTTAGCAATGGCCGCCCCAAGAACCTTTTTTTTTTCAAAATGCACCCCCTCTGCCCATTGCATTTATCCTGGTTCCGCCCCTACATTCAAGCCACATTAATAGCCTTATCAGTTGTAGCTTCGGGCTTAAAAAGGGCAGGTCAGACCTCTAGTGCCATAGTAGCAGTTCAAATTGGCAGCTCCACAACAGAAAAGGAGACAACAGAGGCCCAAGGGACCCCAGAGAGTGCAGCAGGGGCCTCACAAGCAGACTTAGCCTATACTTTGACACAGGAGGAGGCAGATTCATCAGGCAACATTGTACATTTTGTTTCAACTCTTAACTTTAGTAATTTAAATCTATGCTTTGCTCTTTTGATACATGACTATTAAATGCCCTTCTCATATACAGCAATTACTGTGGCACTGTGTATTGATATATACAATAAGAGAGTAGCCGTTACAAGAGATAAGGATAAGATACAATTGGTTAAGAAGATAAGAGAATAGTTATGAGGTAGAATGGACTCTTGACTGTTTCTCCTTAACATGCCCTCTCAAGCGAGACTAATCAGGCTGAACAACGAGCTTGCTACATAATGTAGAAAAGCGAGTAGAGCTAAGAAGTTTAGTAAAGATGTCAGCAAGCTGATCCATAGTAGGGCCTGGGCTAAAGCCCAGGAAGCCGCCGCTTTAGGCCCCCAATTTCTGTCCATTTTTTGGGCCCCAAATTTCTTTAGCGCATATAATATATAGGTCTGTAAAAAATAAGAAAAGGCTGCCCAAGACATGAGAAATGGCCCAATTTCTAAACAACCCATTACAAAAGGGCCCTAAATTAATGATTTTGTGTTATATTTAAAAGTAAAAAAATGAAAAAAAGAGTATGAAACTTTGGAAATTAGAAAAGATTAGGTCGGCTATTATAGAGTAGTTTTGGATGCCAATTCACTTTCGACTTCAGAGATCAAATACACCCCCCCTCTCTCTCTCTCTCCTCTCTCTCTCTCTCTCTCTCCTTATTCACAATCAAAATCGGGTCTCCTTATTCCCAATTAAAATTGGGTTTTTGGAATGCAAAACCGTATTCGACTTTCCGTTTATGTGTTTCACCGCTTTGTGCCGACGAGCCAAAAAGAGATCAGGTGATTGAACATTCTCTCCTTTCCAAGTTTCAAAGAATATTTTAAAAATGAGCCATTGTTTTTTTTATCTATTCTTTTAATATTTTTGACTTTTAAGGGGACAAGACTATTGATTAACATATTTCTTTTTGTTATATAAAAATTTGTTGTATACATAAACTCAATATAAAAATTAAAGGATAAGAAAAGGTACCACTAAGTTTAACAACAATATCAATTGAATCAAATGATCTTTCTCTTATTATGAAGAAGAAAATCAGTTGAATCATCACATTATGAAAATACAAATAATTTGTAGATGGGTTATGTTTGGAAAATTTGGTGATTGTTGTTTATTTGATTTAATGATTTACAGATGCTCTTATGGTGTTGATTGAGTTATTGATGCTGGCCTAGCACTCTATTGTTTCACAACCTCGGTAATTTTACCTGAATTTAAAGATTTTGAATTTGGATTGATCGTTGGTTCTTGAGTTCTGCATTAGATTGTTTCCTAGAACCATGCATCCTAGAAAGTGCCTCTCAAGGTCTGAAAAAAGAAAAAAAATGAAAAGTTGATGCACTTATTCAATTTCAATCAGGAGCTCTTGATAAGTTTGTTGTTGCTAAGAAACAAACAGATGATTCAGTTCCCGTTGAAAATTTTG
This sequence comes from Litsea cubeba, assembly GCA_012931725.1. NCBI lineage: Eukaryota > Viridiplantae > Streptophyta > Magnoliopsida > Laurales > Lauraceae > Litsea > Litsea cubeba. The sequence continues at coordinate 69,726,069 of CM022945.1, forward strand.
AGGATGAAGAATTTATAGATTTAGTAAATGAAGAGCATGAAGAGACACTTAATGAAGAAATTAATCAGTGGATTAATGAGAAAGATGGTAGTCAACATGAAGACCAAAATGTAGAATTTCAACCTTCAAATGTTGATGATCGGAGTAATTGGGATAAGATGGATCAGAATTTTTAGTAGAAATGGGTCCTAAAAGAAGAGTTGATGATGTCAATTATCCTAAAGATGATGTTAATAGACACTTCTCTTCCACACACTACATCTGGCATTTATCCAATGGAGAGAAACATGATAGAAAGTGGCTTGTATATTCGGATGTTTTGGATAAAGTTTTTTCTTTTTGTTGTAAGTTATTTAAGGAAGAGGGGAACAAGACTTTATTGGCTAATGATGGACTTGGAGATTGGAGAAATATTGGTAAAAGGTTAAAATGTCATGAAAGTAGTAATGAGCATCTCATGTGCATGAGTAAATGGATTGAATTAGATATGAGATTGCACAAGAATGAAACCATTGATAAAAGCGTGCAAGAACAAATCAATAGAGTGAAAGAACATTGGAAAAGGGTGTTGTGAAGGATAATGGCTGTGGTGAAAACATTTACAAAATATAATTTAGCTTTTCGTGGGGACAATGAGAAGATTTATTAAGAGATGAATGTAATTTTTTTAAGCATAATTGAAATGATTGCCATGATTGCCGAATTTGATCCAACAATGCAAGAGCACCTTCGGCGAATTGAAAGTGGTGAGGTTCATTACTATTATCTTTGCCACAAAATTCAAAATGAATTGATACAATTGTTAGCGTGTAAGATTAAGAATGCAATCATTACAAGAATCACAGAAGCAAAATATTTCTCGATTATACTTTATTGTACTCCGGATGTAAGCCATGAAGAACAAATGTCTCTTGTGATTCGTTGTGTGGATGTTTTAACAAGTCCAATAAAGGTGGAAGATTTCTTTTTAGAATTTTTAAAGGTGGAAGATACAATGGGGTTAGGTCTTTTCAATGTACTTCAAGAAGCGTTGAGTACTCTTGAACTTGATTTTGATAATATAAGAGGACAAGTGTATGACAATGGATCTAATATGAAAGGAAAACACAAGGGTGTACAAAATAGGGTACTCAACATAAATCCTAGAGCATTCTATACACCTTGTGGTTGTCATAGTCTTAACCTTGCACTTTGTGATATGGCCAACTCTTGTCCTAAGGCTACATCTTTCTTTGGAGTGGTACAACGAATATACTTGTTGTTTTCAGCTTCGCCAAAGAGGTGGAAAGTGTTGAAAGATAATATAGAAAGTCTCATGGTCAAGCCATTGTTGGAAACACATTGGGAAAGTCATGTGGAAAGTGTTAAAGTTATAAGATACCAAACTCCATAAATAAGAGATGCTTTAGTTGAATTGACCCACACTACTGAAGATCCGAAAATAAATAATGATGCAGAGTCCTTAGCAGAACATGGAATTGGCATTTTGAATTTTTAGTTGGCATGATTATTAGGTACAATCTATTATTTGCTGTCAATTCTGTTAGCAAGGTTTTTCTAAACGGAGACATGCACATAGATATTGCTGTTGATCAGTTGAAAGGGCTTATTGCATTTATTGAAAAGTATAAAGAAACTGGATTTGTAGAGGCCATGATTGAAGCTAAAGAGGTTGCAGCTAGAATGAATGTTGAGCCAACATTTCAAGAAAAATGAATCATATATAGAAAGAAGCAATTTGATGAGAACAATAGTGAAGAGGCGACACAGTCAGCTGAAGAATCTTTTAGAGTGAAGTATTTCTTATATATTGTAGATCAAGCTCTTTCATCACTTCAAAGCCGTTTCGAACAGTTTTAAGTATATGAGAAAACTTTTGGATTTTTATTTGATTTGAAGTATTTAAATGCTACCAATGATGAAGCTTTGATGTCCTATTGTGCTAATCTTGAAACTTTTTTGAGCAAGGATGCACTTTCTGATATTGATGGGAGAGACTTATTATCAGCATTGAAAGTGTTGAAAGAAGTTTTTCCAAAAGAAAAAGCAAAGCCAATTGATGTGCTCAATTATTTGAAGGTGATGGATGATTGTTTTCCTAATACATGGATCGCATACAGAATATTGCTAACTATACCGGTTATAGTTGCCTCTGGGGAAAGAAGCTTTTCAAAGTTTAAGTTGATCAAGTCTTACCTTCGGTCAACCATGTCCCAGGAAAGATTGAATGGATTAGTTATGTTATCAATTGAGAAGGTCATGGCTGATAAGATTGATTACGCAGCTTTGATTAGTACATTTGCAACAAAAAATGCTAGAAGAGTAGTGTTTAAATGAATTTAAAGTGATGTAATGACTATTGATTTTTCTATATATATATTTAAATTTTGGTAATGATTAATTTATGACCCATTTTTTTGAAGCTAATTTTCGTATTCAATATATAAGGGGCCCCCCTTTGAAATCTTTGTTTTAGACCCCAAAAATCTTAGGGCCGGCGCTGATAGTAGATAAATACCGGACTATAAGTTGACATCTATTTCAACGTGCTTTATTCTCCCATGAAAGACAGGATTGGTTGAAAGATAAATTGCACCAATTTTATCACAACAAATGATAGCTCGAATTCGTAACAAATACCCAAGTTCACAAAGAAGTGATTGAATCCAAAGTAACTCGCAGGATGTAAAGGCGACACCCCGATATTCAGCCTCAGTACTGGATCAAGCCACAGGAGCCTACTTCTTGGAGCACCAACTGATACGGTTACGCCCTAGAAAAATACCATACCCAATCTGCATTAGTGAAACCATGTCGTTGTAGGCGTCAAATGGGTTGAAGAAATACACCAAACGTGATAGTAAGCTTTAGTTAATACAAGATGCGTTTTACTGCAACCAAATGGTCTTCAGTTGGTGACTTTATAAATTGTGAGACGTTGTTGACAGCAAAGGAAATGTTGGGTCTTATAATAGCGAGATATTGTAGCACCCCCACTGTACTATTATAGAGATATGGATCAGAGAAAGTTGAACTTGAGAATCGGCTGAGTTGACTGTTTGAAGCCATTGGTGTTCTCATTGGCTTCGCACCATCCATTTTTGTCTTAACTAACAAATCATGGATATACTTACATTGAGATAGTATGAGTGCAAATGTGTAACATCCCAAAATTCCAAGGTTGTAATTAGCTTAGTTAATTGTGCTTTTAGATAATTAAGCTCGTTTAATAGCCAAATAGGTCCGATTAATCATTAGGATTGCGTGTGCGAAGTTGGGTTGAGATCCGAGCCCATTTGGGTACAGGAGGGTGTGTGTTGCTATTTCTGGAAAGTTCTGAGGGCTTTTTAGTATTTTTCGCTTTTCGAGATTTTGGCACCTTCGGGTAGATTACCTAATTTCCCGGACTTTGTCCTTCTGTTGCATCCCGATCTGGACCTTCGAACCTGACCCAAAACCTAACCTGACCTGAACCCACCTTAACTTCTTTTATTAATTTCCCAAAAGTCAAACCCCACCCCACCTAAATTAATCCCATGTGAGCCCCACCTCATCATCTCACTCTCATCATATCCCCCCACCCTTTAATCCACGTAACCCCATTTCCCATTTAGGCCACATGACCATTCCCCTTCTTCTCATTTCCACAACAGCAGCAGCCCCCATCTTCCTTTCTCTAATCACACTCATTCTCCCTCCATCACTTTCTCTCACTGCGTTGCCGCCGCCGGACAACGAGCACGCCGGCGATCACCACCACCACCAAGCTCTCTTTCTCCTCTCTCTTCTCCACTCTCTCATCTCATCTCAGCTCTCTCTTTCACTCACCTCACCTCATCTCACCTCACCGCCCCACTGTCCCGACGCCATCACCGTCGCCGCCGAACCCACCTGCGTCGCCACCGAGCTTCCCCATCTTCGGCGAACGAGCTCACTCCATCTCTCTTTATTTTCCCCAATTTCCCCTTCTTTGTTTCTCTCTTTCTTTCTCTATTTTATCTCTCTCCCTCACCCACTTCACTCACTGCCCACGTGACGTACCCCAATCCCACCCATCTCACCACTTCATTCTTTCTCTCTCTTTCTTTCTTTCTGTTTTCACCATTTCCCTTGCCCAGTAGGCCCCCCAACCTCTTATCATCATCATCTCCGCATAGACCCTGCGAGCACCTCATCCTCAATTTGCAAGCCACCACTCTATCCACCCATCTGTTTGGTAAGCCCTTCTTCCCCTTAGGTGGGGTTATTATAATTTGGTTGTAGTAGAGTGTTAGATAGCTTAGAGCATCCTTTTCTTTTGATTTATGTTTTAATTTAGTTTTTACTTTGCTAATTATCCCTTAGGTTTGGTTTGTTGGGCTTTGAGCTAGTGCTTATGGATTTGGGGATTTCCAACTGAAGGCAAGTAGATATTTATATATATATGCTTGGATATGTTTGTCTTTCCTTTGATTCGATGATTTAATGATGATTTAGATGACCACATGCTCATTGATGTCTGACTTTGGAAAACATGATAATTGGATCAATATGTTTAATGAAATGGATTCTTAATTGGAAGGTTAGATTGAATGGGTTGGTTGTTGGTTTGAATGGACTTGATGAGAGGGGGTATGGATGTATGTGGAGAGGGTAAGGCCGTATTTTCCTTGTTTGCAGGTATAAATGAAGGAAAAGAGCGAAACTCCCCATTTCTGAACCAATCTTAGAATTCGCTTCAGAATTCCTAGGAGCAGTCGATTAACCGAACCTGAGTGTTGGTTAACCGAACTGCAGTTCAGTGACCCTCGGGGACCTGTCGGTTCTCACTCCATAATGATACATTTTGAAGGAGTTGAGCACTCGGTCACCTTGTCGCTCGACCGAACTACAACTCGGTGACCTATCTATTCCATTTTCAGAGATTGTGCAGTCGGTCGCTATGTCGGTCAACCTTCAGTTAACCGAACTGGTCAGTTAACTGAACTTCGGTTAACCAAAATGATGTTTATCTCGACCGAATTCCCCCTTTTTGAAAGGGATTGTCCCTTGGTATATGGACTTAGGTGGAACATTGATTACCCTTTTTGGACTCATTTGACTATGTACGAGGAATGTCTTGAGCCGACGATTCCTCGTAGTTATTCCGGTTTCCTCGGGTTTCAACTTATCTCAATCTTGAACGGTACGGGATAACGTGATACCCTCCTTTATATCTATGCACGAAGTCTGTTTGTTGGGATTGGTGTATGCCCTAAAGCCCACTAGCTGCATTCTCATCTTTTGTTACTGGATATTTACTGGTTATTTAATGGAAAGACTCTTTTATGCTTAAAACATATATATATATGTATGGTTGTGTAAGGCCCATTGTTTCTAGTAAATGAATTAGGTGTGTAGTGTCTACACACAGATAGGTCTAATTCATGGACAACTGGAAACATCATATTTGTTCATAACTGAAAGATGGAGCTGGGCACTTCATCTTGGTAGAAGTTATAATGAGATACTCTCCTATATAGGGTGACATACCTAAGTCACGGGAGGGCTTTCCCGGATCTATCTCATTAGTGCATGTGTCATGCATTGAACAGGACCGTTGTAGGTGTGATCTCTAAAATAGTACTATCACAGAAAAGAGATCAAGTCACCTCATGCTACTGAGTAACCGGTGCTCTTAATCTTGAGCATTTGTGGATGAACTGACGAAGTCAAGTTCTTGTGCTTTAATTCACTATGGGTGAGATTCTTTTCATGGGTCAACAGCTCTGTGTTTTGGGTACTCGGTCTTGATCAGTTGGGACGTGCAGATGCAATATAGAATCTATGCCATCTGATGATGGAATAATCGTCCCCTTAGAATTATCCGATTAATCATCAAAATCTAAGATCTTAGTATATGGATGTTCCATATGGATATTGAACTTGTGGGTCGCTCCCTGGATCAAGAGAATGATATTCGAATGATGATTATGTTTAAGGATATGAAGTTCTAAGGTTTAGATGTAATCGGGAAGGTTGATAGTACATATGATAACCTGACTCGATTATGGATGTTACATAGAGGGGCATTCAGGTCATTACACTTAGTAGGTCGAAGACAACCGTCATTTTATGACGAGCTTATTATATTATATATTTGTCCTTGGAGTTCAACCATAACTCTCTAGTGGAATGAGTTAAAGTTAAAATGGTCTTAATGTTGCTATGGGTTTAGCATGGACATTTTTGGTCATTTTGGGAGCCAATGGCAAATATGTCTTTTGGTCCCTTCTCTAGTCACTTACCAAGATTGGCATGGTTTCCTAAGATGTTTAGATAACATAAGGATGAATTATTTTAGTGGAAAAATAATTTTGAGTTTAAATTCAAATAGGTCTTTGATGGCATACATGAATTTAACTCTAGATAAATTATATGTGGGCCATGGTGTGCATTGATATGTGGGACGTCCATAATAGGATTTCCATGGGTAAGGTTTCCAACTTTGAGTAGGACTCTCTACTTGGAAAGTTGGACTCCTCTTTGGATTAGTATTCCTATGAGTTAGTTTCCTTTTTGGATTAGAAACTTGAAATTAGTAAGTGTTCTACAACTAGGATTACTAATTGTATGGAAAGTTCCTTTTAGTTTTCTTTTCTAATTGGAGTGTTTTTTAAAGGAAATAAGTCTTTCCTTTTTGGACATCAATTAGAATAAGGAGAGATAACTTTATGGGAAAGGTTTCCAAGAAGTTTCTATAAAAGAAACCAAGGATCCCCATGGACGTCCAACACTTTGAGAGTCATTAGAAGAGCCACACGCCCAGCCCCTTGAAGCTCTTTCTTCTTCATTGAAGAAAGTTAAGGTCTGAGTTTTTCCCTTGGAGAAATAGTTCTTGTTTCCTAGATTAAGATCCCACCATCTTAGCCAATCAGATTTGGAAGTGAGATAGAGGAGAAGATCAAAGGCAATACTAGTGCAAGAAAATTCCAGCAACTTGTTTGCAAATTGCAAGTCTGAGTTCGGGCCTTTGGATCTATTTTTTCAGAGATTTGAAGTCTACAAATCTTCGAGGTATGAGTCTTCTTCATTCTCCTTTAATTATACACTTGTTGATCATGATTTAATGGAGTTTCTATGCGATTCTTTATGGCTGATTTCCACTGCATAGTGCAGAAATCAGATTTTTTAAAATCTGTCATGCTTTGCATCAGCCATAGTAGTCTCTTTATGAGAAGTTTCAGATCTGAATCGCGGTTTCCTTCAGTGGTATCAGAGCCACTCCATGTGAAATCATGATCCCATGTTGTGTGTAATTAATCCTAGATTGATTATGGGTATGGTGGCACCCTATTAAAGTTATGTTGTGATGCATGTTGTGTGCAAGTTTCATTAACATTGCTGGAATTTATTTTCCAGATTTATTTAATGATGCACATAGTGAGTTTGCATGCACTAACCTCTTTGTTTGCAGCCATGTATTGCATCCTTGATGGTTCGCATGATTGTTATGTGGATTTGGATGTTTTTTAATTAGTTGGAAAGTGTACGATTGCGCGGTTAGCAATCATAGGAAGTTGTAAAGTTTCCTTAATTTTATTCCAACTAGTCTTGATGTAAGCTTTCTTGAAAAGCATAGGAATCTCCAATGTAATTTTGGTTTTGCTTCAAGACAAGAAGGTTGCTAGAAATTGGAGTCCTTAGAGATGAAGGATTCAAGACTTCAAGATGCATGAGGAGTCCTAATTCGATTAGGATTTGAAATCCTAAGAGCAAGGAGCCATCAAGGAATGCATACTTTTATTTGCTTTTATATATGGAATGCATGGTTGAATGCTTTATATAATTGCTATAATTGTCACCTAGAAACATGGTCACCATTAGGTTCTAAGATTGGCATCTTTATTGTATTAGATTGTTTTTAGTTTGGCAAATTGTTTTAAACGGAACTTAGACCAGCACCTTCTATTTGTCTAAGGTTTAAAATTGGATAGGGTTTAGTTTATCTTGGTACCTTTGGTTTCCAAAGGAGGCTAAACTAAAATCTAATTAGATGCTACCTATGGGTTTTCATAACCCAAGATAGGTTTTTGACTCTTTGAAGGGATTTGCTCAAATGTTTTAAAGCAAAGGTTATTTAATTTTAAGATGACTTAAGTCATAAATTTAATTAACCAAGTTTGCTAGATTTAAAAAGAGCTTTTGAGTAAAACAATGTAAAGGTCAAAAAGTATAAACCCTAGCGATAAATAATCAAGTGGGAGAGGGGTTTTAAGAAAGACCCCACGGCCTTCCATTTTCGGTTCATGTTATCTCATTAAAGTATTAGTGGGAACGGCCATCCCTTCGGTGGAGTTCTTTAACTAAAGAACGCTTTGATGGGTTAATGGGTGAACTAATGTGAATATTCGTAATGAGGTGTTAGTAGGAGCGGCCATCCCTTCGGTGGAGTTCTTTACTAAAGATCACTTCTATAGAATGTCAATGAAGTGTTGGTGGGAGCGGCCATCCCTTCGGTGGAGCTCTTTACTAAAGTTCACTTCTAGGAAGGATAAAGGTCTCTTCCCTTCGGAAGACTTAATCATAGACATTCTGGGAATTTCATAAGAGATGGTTATACACTTGACATAAGATGGTGATGACCTCTCCTTAAGGAGTTAAGGGTTATTTGTCATATGAGGCCAAACCAATCAGTGATTGGACTACCACTGGATGTGTGTCCAGATAGTGATAATCCAAATAAGTCTGCCTTAATTCAACGTGACTGTAGGCTCGGCCATCCCTTCGATGGAGGGTCTATGAGGAGGTTGAAACACTGATACATTATGATTGGGGTTGAATAATGTAAAAAGTTTCGTGCTTTGTTTTTCCTTTTATAACAAGCACCATATGCATATTACATATATACTGCATGTCTAATTATAAACCGTTTTATATCCAGAAAAAGATGGGTAGAGATTCTTTTAGTCCGTTGATGTGCATTCTTCGTGAGAACAAACTGACTGGCCCTAACTACGTAGACTGGAAAAGAAATCTTGACATAGTACTCACAGCTGAGGAGTACAAGTATGTCTTGCTGGAAAACTGTCCCGAAATTGATGCTAATTCTACTGATGACCAGCGAGAGGCTGAGAGGAAATGGAAGAAAGCGAATAGCATGGCTAAATGCTACATGCTCGCTTCCATGTCCAACGTGTTGCAAACACAGCACGAGCAAATGGACACAGCCTATGAAATCATGATGTCCTTGTCTGAGATGTTTGCAGACAAGAGCAGGCCAGCTAGGCAAGCTGCTATGAGGACCATCATGAATGCTAGGATGGCTGAGGGAACACCTGTCAGAGAGCATATGCTCAAGCTGATAGATTGTTTCAATGAAGCTGAGATTCTAGGGGCTGAGATTGATGCAGGGAGTCAGACTGACATGATTCTCGAAACTTTGCCAGAATCTTTCAATCAGTTCAAGCTCAATTTCAATATGAGCAAGATGGACATGACTCTACCTGAGTTAATGAAAGAACTCCAGGCGGCAGAGGCTATCATGAAGCCCAAAGCCCAAGCTCATTTTTTCCAGTCTTCCTCTAAACTGAACCCGAAAGGGAAGAAGTCCAAGAAGAAGCAAAATAAGGGAAAAGGGCAGAAAAAGAACAATGCTGGTAATAAGAAGGACAAGGGTACAGATGGAAAGCCCAAAGGGAAATGCTTCAAGTGTGGCCTCAAAGGTCATTGGAAGAAAGATTGTCCCAAGTTCCTGGCCTCAGTTAAGAAAGGTACATCTTTTTCATACTACATTGAAACTTGTCTAGTGGTTGATTCTATTGACTCATGGATAGTAGACTCAGGAGCCACTAATCATATCTGCAATTCATTGCAGGGGTTTCAGATAATGCAAAGAATTGAGAAAGGAGAGTTTGCCTTTAGAGTCGGAACTGGAGCTAAAGTTTGGGCAGTTGCAGTAGGAGTAGTTACCTTACATTTTCCATGTAATAGGATATTAGTTTTAAATAATGTTTTCTATGTTCCGGACATGAAGAAGAATTTAATTTCAGTTTCCAGATTAATTGAATTTAATTATTCAGTTTCTTTCCATTATGGTATTGATATCAGTAGAGATGGGAATATTATATGTTCCGGTAGAATACATGACAACTTATTTTATATATATCCTATTGCTCCCACACTGCATAATGTACAACAAGAAAGCTCAACTTCCCTTAAGAGAAAGGTATCTTCAATCAATGACACATATCTTTGGCACTTACGTTTGGGTCACATTAACCCAAAACGGATTCAGAGGTTGGTAGAAGATGGGCCCTTGAGCTCATTAGATTTCGAACCTTTTCCTCAGTGCGAATCTTGTCTCAAGGGAAAGATGACCAAACGGTCATTCTCTGGAAAGGGACTAAGGTCAAAGGAGTTGTTAGAATTGATTCACACTGATGTGTGTGGTCCTATGAACAAACCGGCTCGAGGAGGGTATGAGTATTACATCACCTTCACCGATGATTACTCTAGATATGGATATGTATACCTAATGCGACGCAAGTCTGAGGCGTTTGATAAGTTCAAACAATTCAAGGCTGAGGCGGAGCTACAACTAGGAAAACATATCAAAGCCCTTCGATCTGATCGAGGTGGCGAGTACCTCCTGGGTGAGTTCAAGGAGTACCTCACACAACATGGGATTGTGTCTCAGTTGTCTGCACCGGGTACACCCCAGCAAAATGGTGTAGCGGAGAGAAGAAACCGTACCCTTCTTGATATGGTAAGGTCCATGATGAGTCATGCAACCCTACCTATATCTTTTTGGGGATATGCCTTAGAAGCAGCAGCATACATTTTAAATCTGGTACCATCTAAGTCAGTACCTCGGACACCACAAGAAATGTGGACAGGTCGAAAACCTAGTTTAAATCATATCCACATTTGGGGTTGTCCAGCTTATGTACTGAATGATAAAGCTACCAAGCTAGAACCCAGATCAGAAATGTGCTACTTCATTGGGTATCCTAAGGGAACGAGAGGTGACATCTTTTATCATCCAAAGGAGCAAAAAGTGCTCATCAGCACTCATGCTAGGTACTTGGAGGATGATTGTATGATGCACCAAGAGCTTAGTTGTAAAGAAACCCTTGAGGAGATTCTTCCGGGATCTCCTATAACATCTGTACCAGATCCTGAGACAGTAGATGAACAAGATATTCCTTTAAACACTCCGGAGCCTCGTCGTAGTGGGAGAATTTCTAGACAGCCAGAAAGATATCTAGGAGTGTCTTTTAAGACAGACTCTGAAGATCTGGTTGAGGATCCTACTAGTTATGATGAAGCAGTAACGGATATAGATGCTGACATGTGGCAGCAAGCGATGAAATCTGAAATGGATTCTTTGTATTCCAATCAAGTCTGGGAACTTGTAGATGCACCTGAAGGGATCAAACCCATAGGGTGCAAGTGGATCTACAAGAGAAAGAGAGGAGTGGATGGGAAGGTGGAAACCTTCAAAGCAAGACTGGTGGCGAAAAGATATACTCAGAAAGAGGGTATCGATTATGAGGAAACCTTTTCACCAGTGGCTATGCTTAAGTCCATAAGGATTCTCTTGGCCATCGCATGTCATTATGACTACGAGATATGGCAGATGGATGTCAAGACAGCTTTTCTTAATGGAAGTCTTGACGAATGCATCTATATGATGCAACCAGAGGGCTTCATTGCTAGTGGCCAATATAACATGGTTTGTAAACTTAAGAAGTCCATCTATGGACTTAAGCAAGCATCTAGAGCATGGAACATCAAGTTTAATCGGGCAGTCAAATCTTTTGGCTTTGATCAAAACATTGATGAACCGTGTGTGTATAAGAAAGGAAATGGGAAAGCAGTTGCATTTTTGGTTCTGTATGTAGATGACATATTACTCATAGGAAATGATGTAGGTTTATTGTCATCCACAAAAGTTTGGTTATCCTCTCAATTTCAGATGAAGGATTTGGGTGAGGCCAGCTATATCTTAGGGATCAAGCTTTTGCGTGATCGCAAGAATAAGATGTTAGCCCTATCCCAATCTTCTTATATTGAGAAGATATTGGTCAAGTTTAACATGCATGACTCCAAGAAGGGCCTCCTACCTTCTAGACATGGAGTACCACTGTCTCGAGATCAATGTCCAAAGACATCTGAAGAGATAGAGAGCATGAGAAGAGTTCCATATGCATCCGCTGTTGGAAGCCTCATGTATGCTATGTTATGTACTAGACCAGATATTTGCTTTGCCATTGGCATGGTTAGCAGATATCAGTCAAACCCTGGACCTATGCATTGGACAGCTGTTAAGCATATATTCAAGTATCTTCGGAGAACGAAAGATTATATGCTAACCTTTCGAGCAGATGATCTAACGCCATTGGCGTATACAGACTCTGATTTCCAATCTGATAGTGACGCCAGAAAGTCTACCTCAGGGTACGTCTTTACTTTGTCAGGAGGGGCTATATCATGGAGAAGTGTCAAGCAATCCTGTATAGCTGATTCTACCATGGAAGCAGAGTATGTGGCGGCATCGGAAGCTGCGAAGGAAGCGGTATGGCTCAGAAAATTCCTGTTGGAATTGGGAGTTGTTCCTGCAGTGCATAAACCAATTGTCATGTACTGCGATAACACTGGTGCTGTAGCACAGTGCAAAGAGCCCAGGAATCACAAGAAAGGCAAGCACATTCAGAGAAATTACCACTTGATCCGGGAATTCATTCAGGATGGAGAGATAGTGGTAGAGCATATTGCTTCGGCAAATAACTTGGCTAACCCATTCACTAAGACTCTTACAGAGAAAGTCTTCACTTCTCATGTTGAGTCTATGGGTGTTAGGTTAGGAAGCAGTGATCTTTAGTGCAAGTGGGAGTTTGTTGGGACTGGTGTATGCCCTAAAGCCCACTAGCTGCATTCTCATCTTTTGTTACTGGATATTTACTGGTTATTTAATGGAAAGACTCTTTTATGCTTAAAACATATATATATATATGTATGGTTGTGTAAGGCCCATTGTTTCTAGTAAATGAATTAGGTGTGTAGTGTCTACACACAGATAGGTCTAATTCATGGACAACTGGAAACATCATATTTGTTCATAACTGAAAGATGGAGCTGGGCACTTCATCTTGGTAGAAGTTATAATGAGATACTCTCCTATATAGGGTGACATACCTAAGTCACGGGAGGGCTTTCCCGGATCTATCTCATTAGTGCATGTGTCATGCATTGAACAGGACCATTGTAGGTGTGATCTCTAAAATAGTACTATCATAGAAAAGAGATCAAGTCACCTCATGCTACTGAGTAACCGGTGCTCTTAATCTTGAGCATTTGTGGATGAACTGACGAAGTCAAGTTCTTGTGCTTTAATTCACTATGGGTGAGATTCTTTTCATGGGTCAACAGCTCTGTGTTTTGGGTACTTGGTCTTGATCAGTTGGGACGTGCAGATGCAATATAGAATCTATGCCATCTGATGATGGAATAATCGTCCCCTTAGAATTATCCGATTAATCATCAAAATCTAAGATCTTAGTATATGGATGTTCCATATGGATATTGAACTTGTGGGTCGCTCCCTGGATCAAGAGAATGATATTCGAATGATGATTATGTTTAAGGATATGAAGTTCTAAGGTTTAGATGTAATCGGGAAGGTTGATAGTACATATGATAACCTGACTCGATTATGGATGTTACATAGAGGGGCATTCAGGTCATTACACTTAGTAGGTCGAAGACAACCGTCATTTTATGACGAGCTTATTATATTTTATATTTGTCCTTGGAGTTCAACCATAACTCTCTAGTGGAATGAGTTAAAGTTAAAATGGTCTTAATGTTGCTATGGGTTTAGCATGGACATTTTTGGTCATTTTGGGAGCCAATGGCAAATATGTCTTTTGGTCCCTTCTCTAGTCACTTACCAAGATTGGCATGGTTTCCTAAGATGTTTAGATAACATAAGGATGAATTATTTTAGTGGAAAAATAATTTTGAGTTTAAATTCAAATAGGTCTTTGATGGCATACATGAATTTAACTCTAGATAAATTATATGTGGGCCATGGTGTGCATTGATATGTGGGACGTCCATAATAGGATTTCCATGGGTAAGGTTTCCAACTTTGAGTAGGACTCTCTACTTGGAAAGTTGGACTCCTCTTTGGATTAGTATTCCTATGAGTTAGTTTCCTTTTTGGATTAGGAACTTAAAATTAGTAAGTGTTCTACAACTAGGATTACTAATTGTATGGAAAGTTCCTTTTAGTTTTCTTTTCTAATTGGAGTGTTTCTTAAAGGAAATAAGTCTTTCCTTTTTGGACATCAATTAGAATAAGGAGAGATAACTTTATGGGAAAGGTTTCCAAGAAGTTTCTATAAAAGAAACCAAGGATCCCCATGGACGTCCAACACTTTGAGAGTCACTAGAAGAGCCACACGCCCAGCCCCTTGAAGCTCTTTCTTCTTCATTGAAGAAAGTTAAGGTCTGAGTTTTTCCCTTGGAGAAATAGTTCTTGTTTCCTAGATTAAGATCCCACCATCCTAGCCAATCAGATTTGGAAGTGAGATAGAGGAGAAGATCAAAGGCAATACTAGTGCAAGAAAATTCCAGCAACTTGTTTGCAAATTGCAAGTCTGAGTTCGGGCCTTTGGATCTATTTTTTCAGAGATTTGAAGTCTACAAATCTTCGAGGTATGAGTCTTCTTCATTCTCCTTTAATTATACACTTGTTGATCATGATTTAATAGAGTTTCTATGCGATTCTTTATGGCTGATTTCCACTGCATAGTGCAGAAATCAGATTTTTTAAAATCTGTCATGCTTTGCATCAGCCATAGTAGTCTCTTTATGAGAAGTTTCAGATCTGAATCGCGGTTTCCTTCACCTTGGTATATGGACTTAGGTGGAACATTGATTACCCTTTTTGGACTCATTTGACTATGTACGAGGAATGTCTTGAGCCGACGATTCCTCGTAGTTATTCCGGTTTCCTCGGGTTTCAACTTATCTCAATCTTGAACGGTACGGGATAACGTGATACCCTCCTTTATATCTATGCACGAAGTCTGTTTGTTCGGGTATCGCGAACCCTAATCCCTTTCGTTGACTGAGTGGGTTGTACGATGCATCGGGAATAATGATTAACTTAGGATTTGATTGTCTATCACTTTTGATTCTAAAGTGTACCGTCTGGTACTGTCTACATGTGATGTACATGTTCTTTAGTTCTGTTTGCTTTACTTTATTTTATTTTGGATCACATTGATGAACTTAGATGTTAGACTTAGGATCCCTTTTGATTTTCCGTTTATTCTGAGGTTTGTTTGAGGTGTTGAGGCTAGGTGGCTTTGATTGTAAAGGCTTAAAAGGACTACTAATAGTATCGATATTCTAAAGTTTGTATTTTCGATTCTGATTTGATGAAAGGTAGTAGTTCCTCTATCATTATGATGAATCTTGTTCGCGCAAGAAAGCCTAGCCCCTCACTGATTTGTCTGTTTAGGATTCTTTGTGTCGGGCACCACTCAATTGAAAACGTTCAGCACAGCTGGGACGCCACCTGTGTGAGGACTCCGTATTATCAGCTCAAGGTAAGATGGTGAACCATTCCTTCAGGGACTGAGCCACATGAGCCAAGAGGTATCAGTTATTATCAGCTCAAGGCAAGAAGGTGAGCTAGAGCCCTCGGACACCAGCCCACATGAGCCAACAGATATCAGTATCAGTTATTTGAACATGGGTTATCAGAGCTCAATTCATTAGTATATGTGGATGCCTACTTTGATTTGTCTATTTATGATTCGAATGCTATGCATCTCTTATTATATTGTTTATCGTTTATTCTGATTCGCTTTGCATATCTATTGATGTTTTATATTTATATCTGCCTGCCGATCGTCGTGTCTGATGCTGCACTTGATGCATAAGTACCGAGTACATTTACCTTTCGGAAAGTGGAGGCATCGCTTTGGTCAATTTAGCCTGATGGTGACTATGAATTGTGTGTCGACGGTATTGTCGTCGTGACCAGCACATGGGTGCCTTCATACTTTGCTTAGTTCGTATTTCTCTTTTGGCTTTGGTTTTGTTAGATGCCATTAATTAATATGCTTTAATTTTCTTTTGCTAAACTTAAATTATAGAAACGAAAGATGTGCATACTCTGAAATGTAATATTGTACCAATTGTTTATTATGATGTTCTGATGTGTGTTACCGTGGAAATATTTATTCCTCACCGCGGACTTCGATCCTATGGGACATGATTGGGGCCAGGTTGCATTTGATTAATGTTGAAAAAGTTTTAATTGGCCCTACTCTCACGTATAATGTCACGACCCGGTCCCGAGATTTGATTAGCTCGGACAAACCCCGAGTCGCGAGCTCATACTTACTCCCGTAATTTCCGAATTAACAAAAGCTAAAACGAAACTCACAAGGGATATCAATTACATTACCTGTCAACTGTATACAACGGCGGAATTTATACATTGACAAAATATAATACACAAGTTTAATCTACGTTCAAGAAAGTCAATCACCGTATATTTAATACAATACGGGGACTTCTATCTACATTCAAAATTTGTTCTTTCGCTCTCAGCGATCAAATCCACTCGATTAAACCTCCTGGAGGTATCGGGCGGGCATCCTCCGCTGGCGGCGCGGCCTCGGCAGGACCGGCACGGGCATCTGGGCCTGTGACGTTCATCAATAGTACCATGAACACAACGGTTCAACAAATACACACATGTTATGATAGTTCTAGCTATCACATAATCCAATGAAACAATTCATTAACAATAATGACGGATCCAGTAATATCTGGACACTTTTAATTCATTTCATGACAATAACGGATCCAGTAATATCATTAAGTTGATATCTACATGGACACTCTTATTTAGGGGTTGTCAAATGGTATGGAATAAGTCAGTGTCTTGATCAGAGATCACTAACTTCCACGAGGTTCCGGAACACCTCAAGCATCTGCTGCAGCAGAAATGGTTCATTATGTAATTCAAGTTCAATGTAATTCATTCCCAATTTCGCGTGGTAACTAACCAATGGTTATCAGACGTCTAAGCCAAGCAAATGAGTGAAACATTCATTTTTCCAATACACGTACTATTTTTGATGAATATCATTTAAATTGTGTATTCGGAAACTTGAGTTTACACCTATGAAGGCTTATACATTAACAATCTTCAGCCTGTATACATTAGGCCTCAAAACAGATAATTCTGCACAGCGTCGGTTCACCTATCGGTCAACCCATCAGTCGACCGACAGCTTCATGACGGTCGACCGACGGTGCGTCGGTCAGAATTCCAGCAAGCTGAAATTCTCTGCATTCTGAACCATCTTTACGTTATCGGTCGACCTATCGGTCGACCGACCTTGTCCTATCGGTTGACCGATATTGCGTCGGTCAGAAATCCAGAGAGCTGGAATTTCACTCCACCCTCCACATTACACTGTCGGTCAGGTCGTCGGTTCCTCGGTCGACCTGTCGGTCGACCGATAACCACCCAAAAGCTCAGTTCGAGCTTCAGGTTTCTGAAGCCAATTTTCTGGCTTCTTGGCCCAAATGAGTTCTAATGACTCATAAACACTACAATTCATAGAAACATGTAAATACTTGCCTTGCAGGAAGATTAAATGGAAGAAAACCCTTTGTTAGTTTGAATTTGAGACAAAATCCTCTAATTGAAGCTTTTCTCCAAAGCTTACTCTTCAAGGAAGTTGAATACAAGTTAAGAAAGGAGATGAAGAAGGAGAAACCTCTTCAAAATTCACTGGCAAAGCTTCACTTGACCCTTAATGAGGAGGAAATGAAGAAAGGAAGAGAAGAGAGGGAAGATGGGGCTAGGGTTTTGGAAAAAGAATTCCAGAGGAATGTGATTAGCTTATATAAGCTTCCAAATTGCATTTAGCCCCCATAATTCTTCATTAATTACAATCCAAGTCAAATGAATGGTGATTTGAATCAATATTCGTCAAACGACTTCAAGTCTTTGACGGAAGTGAACGTACTCCTCGAGATACGCGTGTTGGCATCGAGAGTTTCTGTATTCGACGAAATACGTATAAAAATGTATTTACACAAAAGTCCCTCAATTCCTAGTTTGAGTTCAAACACTCATCCAATCCATGTACAATCCATTTTACAAGCTTGTCAAGCTTAATTCATTCTCTTAAGGCTAAACCAAGTCAATTTGGTACTAAGCCTTCATCAATTTGACTAAACATGTTTAATTAGCCATAAGCTCGATTATCAAGAGTTAATCGTGATTAACTCGGGATGGGGTCTCACAACTCCCTATAACTTTTAGAACCATTCGGTCCTCCGAATGCTATACAAATCAATGAAATTCAAATAAAAAATTACGAATTCATATTTACCTGTACGAATAGTTCGGGATACTTCCGAGCCAACTGCTCCTCAAGCTCCCACGTAGCCTCATTAGGTCCATGATGTGCCCAAAGCACTTTGACCCATCTAATCGTTCGCGTGCGCAGAACTGCCTCCTTGGTATCAATGATCTAAGTTGGCTTCTCAACATACGTGGTGTTTGGAAACACTTGGATCTCCTCATGCTTTATGATATGTGAAGGATCATTACGTACTTTCGAAGCATAGAAATGTGAAATACATTGTGGATACCGGAGAGTTCTGTTGGCAACTCGAGACGATAGGCTACATTTCCAATTCGACTCTGGATCTTGAAAGGTCCAATGAATCTCGGGGAGAGTTTCCCTTTTTGCCCGAATCGGATAGTGCCTTTCATCGGTGAAGTTTTCAAAAAGACCATATCATCAATGGCGAACTCTAAATCACGCCGACGATTATCAGCATAGCTTTTCTGCCGTGATCTAGCAATCTTCAACCGATCCTGAATCTTCTGTACTCTCTCTGCTATTTCAGCAATAATCGTAGGACCATGGAAACTTCGAGTTCCCACCTCTTCCCAGCTCACTGGGGTCCTACATCTTCGACCATACAAAGCTTCGAACGGTGCCATTTCAATGCTGGAGTGGTAGCTGTTGTTGTATGCAAATTCACACAACGCTAAATGGTCATCCCAATCACTCCCAAAATCAGATACAATGGCACGAATCAAGTCTTCTAAGGTCTGAATAGTCCGTTCTGATTGTCCATCAGTCTGTGGATGATAAGCAGTACTAAACTTAAGTCTAGTACCCATTGAATTCTGAAAAGATTGCCAAAATGCCGAAATAAACTGACTATCTCGATCGGAAACAATTGAGACTGGAGTTCCATGCAATCGAATCACTTCACTGGTAAACAATCTGGACATATCACTGAAACCAATATCTTTTCTAATCGGAAGGAAGTGTGCAGACTTCGTAAGGCGATCCACGATCACCCATATGGCATCGTGCTGTTTCCTCGTTCTTGGCAAACCTGATACAAAGTCCATAGTAATGTGTTGCCACTTCCATCGAGGAATGTTCAGTGGATGAAGCAAACCAGGTGGTTTTTGGTGTTCAGCCTTCACACGTTGACAGGTCAGACATGAAGTTACATAACCGGCAATTTCTCGCTTCATATTGTTCCACCAAAACATATCCTTGAGATTCCTATACATCTTTGTGCTTCCAGGGTGCATAGAGTATCTAGCATGATGCGCTTCATACATCACTGCTTGTTTTATATCATTTTCTGCTGGAACGCACAATCTGCCTCTGAAGTAGAGGATTCCTTCCACTAACATGAAGTCTGGTCTTGCAGCAATGTTGTCCCTGATCCTTACCAATTCCGGATCGTCGAACTGTCTATCCTTAATCTGTTGGATAATAATTGGTTCGAACACGGACATTGCCATAGTCATTGCTTGGTCATCGACTGCCTCAATGGACACATCCATGTCCTTGAAATCATCAAGTTGATTCCATCCCCATTTCAATGATGCTACTTCAATAGTCTTTCGACTCAAGGCATCGGCTACGACATTGCCCTTTCCAGGTACATATTTAAATGGAAAGTCGTAGTCCTTGATCAGCTCTAGCCAACGACGTTGCCTCAGATTAATTTCCTTCTGAGTGAATAAGTATTGGAGACTCTTGTGATCACAGTGAACTTCAAAAGTTTCACCATACAAGTAATGTCTCCATTGTTTCAAGGCAAACACAACCGCTGCGAGCTCAAGATCGTGAGTAGCATAGTTCTTCTCATGCTCTTTCAACTGACGAGAACTGTAGGCAATGACTTTTCTATGCTGCATCAATACACATCCCAAGCCAGCACCTGAGGCATTAGAGTAGATCTCAAATCCTCCTCTTCCTTCGGGTAAAGCTAATACGGGAGCTGAAACAAGTTTCTGCTTCAAAGTCTGAAAACTAGACTCACAAGCATCGTCCCATTGGAAAAGAACGTCTTTTCGAGTCAGTTTCGTTAGTGGAGCCGCTATCTTTGAGAAGTCCTTAACGAACCTCCTGTAATAGCCTGCCAATCCTAAGAAGCTTCGAACTTCAGGCACATTCTTCGGACTTTGCCAATTGGTAACCGCTTCAATCTTAGCTGTATCTACAGCTAACCCTTTTCTGGTAATAACATGACCCAGAAATGCCACCTGCTGCAACCAGAAGTCGCACTTCTTGAGGTTTGCATACAACTGATTTGCCCTCAGTATTTGCAAAGTCGTCCTCAAATGATGTGAATGCTCCAACTCTGCCTTCGAGTATACCAGGATGTCATCTATGAAGATTACAACAAACTGGTCTAGGTATGAAGCAAACACCCTGTTCATTAGTGCCATAAACACTGCAGGTGCATTGGTTAGACCAAAAGGCATCACTAGGAATTCATAGTGACCGTAACGAGTCCTGAATGCAGTTTTCTGTACATCCTGATCTTTAACCCGAATATGATGATATCCAGATCGAAGATCAATCTTGGAAAAGTGTGCTGCACCTTGAAGTTGATCAAACAACTCATTGATCCTAGCCAGAGGATATTTGTTCTTAATTGTCATTTGGTTTATCTGCCTATAATCAATGCACATACGAAGGGTGCCATCCTTCTTTTTCACAAACAGAACATGTGCTCCCCAGGGTGAGACACTAGGTCTTATAAAACCCTTATCAAGTAAGTCCTGTATCTGTTTCTTC
Organism: Litsea cubeba; assembly: GCA_012931725.1. Classification (NCBI taxonomy): domain Eukaryota; kingdom Viridiplantae; phylum Streptophyta; class Magnoliopsida; order Laurales; family Lauraceae; genus Litsea; species Litsea cubeba. The sequence continues at coordinate 69,747,194 of CM022945.1, forward strand.
AATTCACATAACTCAGATGGTGCCATTCGATATGGTGCTTTCGAGATTGGTGCAGTACCAGGCATGAGTTCAATTGTAAAGTCCACTTCCCTTGCTGGAGGTAGACCGAGTACTTCACTTGGAAACACGTCTGGAAATTCACAGACTACAGGAATGTCATTCAATTCCCGTACAGGCTTTTCTTCCGAAATAAATGCGATGTAGCCCTCACAACCACTACGCATCATCCGTTCAGCCTTCAGTGCTGATACAAGCCTGGTGTCGTACTTCTTTTGGACTCCTTCAAAAAGTACACTGGCATTGGTCTCATTCACTTTAAAAGTGATGATCTTGTGAAAACAGTCTAAACAAGCCCTATATTTCGCAAGCCAGTCCATACCGAATATAACATCGAAGTCCTTCATAGTTGTTAGTACAACTAGATTAACTGGCATCGACATTTCCCCGATTTTAACATTACATTGGAGAAGATACACTTCACAAACTACTCTCTTTCCTAAGGGAGTAGAGACAGTAAAATCATAAGCCAATTGTTCTATCCGGTCTTGTATATCACAAACAAATGTAGGTGCTACAAATGAATGAGTAGAACTCGGATCAAACAAAGCTATTGCAGGTCTATTATCTACAAGAATAATACCTTCAACCACGTGGTTGCAACGTCAGCCTGTTCTCTATTGACTGCACAAGCCAATCCAGCTGCCTGTGGCCTATTAGGCTGTTGCGGTCTCTGATTTGGACGTTGCTGACCTTGTCGTTGAGGTTGCTGTTGTGGTTGTCTCGGAGGAGCAGGCAAAGCCAATCTTTGAGGAGGTGCAGGAAGTGCTGCTTGTCCCCGATTAGGCTGCTGATAAGGGGCTCTATCCTCTCTCCTTCTCTTTGGACATTGAGCCATTTTGTGTTCTAAAGAACCACAAACCAGACAGGCCCCGGTGGTCCTCCAACACAACTCAGTTCTGTGAGTCTTACCACAAGTCTCACAAACTGGCTTGTTCTCTTGCTTATCACTCCTATTATTCTCTTTCAGAGTGACCTTTTGCTGCGGTCTTTGCCTCTTATCTTTGGATTGCCCTCCTTTGGGGTACCATGGCTCACTACTTCTCTTTGCAGCGTTTGCAACATCCTTTTCTCGCTGAATCTCTTCAGCAGTATAGGCCCTAGCCAAGACAGCATCAAATGTAGTAGGTAATTGACCAGCTACCACAACTGTCTTGTACTCTGGGTTCAAGCCTATAATGAATCGCTTGATCTTTTTCTCCTCAGTATTGACCAAGTCAGGAGCATACTTGGATAGTTTGAGGAAGTTATCTACATATGTAGACACGGATGTTTGACCCTGCTTCAAATTCAGGAACTCTGCTTCCTTTTGTTGCTGCACATGTTCTGGGACAAACTTTCTGTGAAAGTAATTCATGAAAGTCTCCCAAATCCCTTCTTCCGGCCGTGTCCTAAATGTGTCCTTGACACTTCTCCACCAGGTATTAGCTGATCCTCTTAGCATAGAGGAGGTCAGCGAGACTTTCTGCCTGAGAGTGCAGACAACTGTATCAAGTACATCCTCAATGTGTTCCAGCCATTCGTCGGCTTGCATCACATCTTCGGTGCCTTGGAACTCAGTAGCTCCTCTCTTACGGAACTGCTCATAAAGGACATTAGGATCCTTTTCTTTGTTCTGATTCACCACCTGATGTTCAATATGCTGTTGAACTGGTGATGACATCTGCATCTGAGCCTGCATCTGACTCTGAGTTTCCAATATCCTGAGCATCTGAGCATGCATGCCGGCTTGAGTCTCTTGGCTTTTGGCTAGTTGTTCATTACTCAACATCAACCGGGCTTGCATGCCCATCTGTGCTTCATGGCTCTTTGCCATCTGTTCTAGAATAGCAGCGAACTTAGCATCGGTCTCAGATATAGGAGGGGGTGTGACTGCTGTAAAGTCATCATGCCCAGATCCTGATCCAGAAGCCATGCTGGAAAACAACACATACGGAAGGTAAGAGTGATATCTCCACACTTCCTTCAATATCAATCACATAAGTGAAAGCAATAAACACAAATCTATTCAAGATTTGTTACGAACTTAACGTTCCTCACATCGTTTATAAGGTTCTTAAGTCTTTTAACCTAATGCTCTGATACCATACGATAAGTATGTCACGACCCGGTCCCGAGATTTGATTAGCTCGGACAAACCCCGAGTCGCGAGCTCATACTTACTCCCGTAATTCCCGAATAAACAAAAGCTAAAATGAAACTCACAAGGGATATCAATTACATTACCTGTCAACTGTATACAACGGCGGAATTTATACATTGACAAAATATAATACATAAGTTTAATCTACGTTCAAGAAAGTCAATCACCGTATATTTAATACAATACGGGGACTTCTATCTACATTCAAAATTTGTTCTTTCGCTCTCAGCGATCAAATCCACTCGATTAAACCTCCTGGAGGTATCGGGCGGGCATCCTCCGCTGGCGGCGCGGCCTCGGCAGGACCGGCACGGGCATCTGGGCCTGTGACATTCATCAATAGTACCATGAACACAACGGTTCAACAAATACACACATGTTATGATAGTTCTAGCTATCACATAATCCAATGAAACAATTCATTAACAATAATGACGGATCCAGTAATATCTGGACACTTTTTAATTCATTTCATGACAATAACGGATCCAGTAATATCATTAAGTTGATATCTACATGGACACTCTTATTTAGGGGTTGTCAAATGGTATGGAATAAGTCAGTGTCTTGATCAGAGATCACTAACTTCCACGAGGTTCCGGAACACCTCAAACATCTGCTGCAGCAGAAATGGTTCATTATGCAATTCATGTTCAATGTAATTCATTCACAATTTCGCGGGGTAACTAACCAATGGTTATCAGACGTCTAAGCCAAGCAAATGAGTGAAACATTCATTTTTCCAATACACGTACTATTTTTTATGAATATCATTTAAATTGTGTATTCGGAAACTTGAGTTTACACCTATGAAGGCTTATACATTAACAATCTTCAGCCTGTATACATTAGGCCTCAAAACAGATAATTCTGCACAGCGTCGGTTCACCTATCGGTCAACCCATCGGTCGACCGACAGCTTCATGACGGTCGACCGACGGTGCGTCGGTCAGAATTCCAGCAAGCTGAAATTCTCTGCATTCTGAACCATCTTTACGTTATCGGTCGACCTATCGGTCGACCGACCTTGTCCTATCGGTTGACCGATATTGCGTCGGTCAGAAATCCAGAGAGCTGGAATTTCACTCCACCCTCCACATTACACTGTCGGTCAGGTCGTCGGTCGACCGATAACCACCCAAAAGCTCAGTTCGAGCTTCAGGTTTCTGAAGCCAATTTTCTGGCTTCTTGGCCCAAATGAGTTCTAATGACTCATAAACACTACAATTCATAGAAACATGTAAATACTTGCCTTGCAGGAAGATTAAATGGAAGAAAACCCTTTGTTAGTTTGAATTTGAGACAAAATCCTCTAATTGAAGCTTTTCTCCAAAGCTTACTCTTCAAGGAAGTTGAATACAAGTTAAGAAAGGAGATGAAGAAGGAGAAACCTCTTCAAAATTCACTGGCAAAGCTTCACTTGACCCTTAATGAGGAGGAAATGAAGAAAGGAAGAGAAGAGAGGGAAGATGGGGCTAGGGTTTTGGAAAAAGAATTCCAGAGGAATGTGATTAGCTTATATAAGCTTCCAAATTGCATTTAGCCCCCATAATTCTTCATTAATTACAATCCAAGTCAAATGAATGGTGATTTGAATCAATATTCGTCAAACGACTTCAAGTCTTTGACGGAAGTGAACGTACTCCTCGAGATACGCGTGTTGGCATCGAGAGTTTCCGTATTCGACGAAATACATATAAAAACATATTTACACAAAAGTCCCTCAATTCCTAGTTTGAGTTCAAACACTCATCCAATCCATGTACAATCCATTTTACAAGCTTGTCAAGCTTAATTCATTCTCTTAAGGCTAAACCAAGTCAATTTGGTACTAAGCCTTCATCAATTTGACTAAACATGTTTAATTAGCCATAAGCTCGATTATCAAGAGTTAATCGTGATTAACTCGGGATTGGGTCTCACATATAACCCCTGTTTCAATTTTGGGGGCGTGACAAGTTGGTATCAGAGCTAGCACGTTTTTAGAAATAACATCTACTAGAAACAAGAGGACGCATGTGAGAAATTCGATTCGGTAGTTGGCATCTAAACTTATAATGTATGGATCTTATAATATTGTTTGTAAGTGCAATAGGTGTTAAGTAATTAATCTTATAGAAATGAATTTGGGGACCAAATTCCTTGTTAGTGGGGAGCGAATGTAATGTCTCATTACCCACTGTTTGTGGTTTCAGTACCGAAGTTGTGCTCGAATAAGAGTTTCTTAGTTTTAGTTAGTTTATTTCTGAGTTTAGTTCGAGGTTGTTCGAGGAGTTGCAATCATCTTGAGACATTTCCAATTTGCTGAAGAGGGTTTTGTAGCAGATCTTGTTGGAATTAGAGTTGTTCTCGATGTTCGGTTCCATGTCAATGTTAGAGTTTCAGAGTTTTCTCAGATTAGCGGGCTTCAGTAGATGATTTGTTCAGGGTTTTCTTCGATTGCAAATTAGTTGGCAGAGTTGATCAGGTGAGTTGTGCTTTAGTGTGGTTAGACAAGTGTGAGATTAGTTTTGAGGAAAAGATTGACTTCAGATATTACCGACAGTGTTGAGATGTTTCTAGAGTTAGATTGAGATTCATATAGTTACAAGTGGCAGATGTTTAGTTCGTGGGACAGAGGAATCCTATGTACCAGAGTTATTTTAGCTTTGGGATTAGACACGTTGATTCGAAGTGGGTGTGAAGGTTATGATATGTGAATTTCCGGATGTCTCTCCGGAGGAGACACTGGAGTTATTGCTAGTTAGAAAGTCAGACTTCACTATTGAACTTGTGTCAAGGAGGACACTAATATCCAAGACCATGTACCGCAAGGCTTTAGCAGAGTTGAGGAAGTTGACAGCACAGTTGCAAGATATGTTAGACAGAAGTTTTGTGAAACCAAGTGTATCACCATGAGGTGCACTAATTCTTGCACCGTTTCTTTTATGAAAAAGTTGGATAAGTAGTGGATCCAGCGTAAGTGGAAGCAATGGTCAGTTTGAATAGCTGAAGACAACGTTAAAAATCAAAGTTTCTTAGAATGGGTAGGATATTACAGATAGTTAGTGAAGGGATTTTCTACAGTTGCAACCAGTTAAACAAGTTGACAAGGAAAGATGTTTTGTTGGTATGGTCAGAGTAGCGTGAGATCAGTTTCGAGCAGCCGAAGTGGAGGTTGACTATGAACTTTATGATAAGAGATACAATTTGTGAATTTTACTGGTGTTTTTGGAATTTATCGAGATTGGTGCTGATGCACAATGGGAAAAGTAATGACCTACAGTTGAAAGAGCATGAAAAAGGATACATTGACCATGACTCGGAGATTGCAAGCAGTTGTTTTAACTCTAGAGATGTGGATGCACTAACTATATTGGGAGAAATTTGAACTCGGAGCATAGAAATCTACAGTACCTATTTTCCAGGGAGGATTTAAACTTGAGACAGCAGAGGCATATACACTGAGCAGAGATATCAACTACTGGGTGATTGATAGCATGTTGTGGTGTGAGTAGACATTTTGGGCAGAATCAAGGACAGTAATAGGAATGAACCGTAGTTGGTCAAGATGATAGAGAAGATTGCAAGCAGGTCAGAGTTCATATTCGTGGAGGGTGTGTTGTTTTGTCAGGGCAGATTGTGTGTGTGTTAGATGTACGAGGGCTTATGGAGTCACTACTTGTGGGATAGCATGAAGATAGAGATAGCAGGGTTTGTGTCAGATGTTGGTTATGTCATACATAGTTACGAAGTTGTAAGCAGATAGTGGGTCAGTTTGCAAGCAGCTTGAGTACTATCCTGAGTTTCACCGCAACTTGTTACCTTTAGACTTCAGAGGTAGAGTTTAGCAAGAGTAACCAAATCTTTTACCTTTGATAGATTTAGTCATTTGGAGGACCACATGTACTAAGGAGAGAAGGATGTAACATCCCGAAATTCCAAGGTTGTAATTAGCTTAGTTAATTGTACTTTTAGATAATTAAGCTCATTTATAAGCCAAATAGGTCCGATTAATCATTAGGATTGCGTGTGCAAAGTTGGGTTGAGATCCGAGCCTGTTTAGGTACAATAGGGGGGTGTGTTGCTATTTCGAGAAAGTTTTGAGGGTTTTTAGTATTTTTCGCTTTTCGAGATTTTGTCACCATCGGGTAGACTACCTAATTTCCCGGACTTTGTCCTTTCGTTGCATCCCGATCTGGACACTCGAACCCGACCCAAAACCTAACCTGACCCGAACCCACCTTAACTTCTTTTATTAATTTCCCAAAAGTGAAACCCCACCCCACCTAAACTAATCCCATGTGAGCCCCACCTCATCATCTCACTCTCATCATACCCCCCCCCCACCCTTTAATCCACGTAACCCCATTTACCATTTAGGTCACATGACCACCCCCTTCTTCTCATTTCCACAACAGCAGCAGCCCCCATCTCCCTTTCTTTCATCACCCTCATTCTCCCTCCCTCACTCTCCTTCACCGCGTTGCCGCCGCCGGACTTCGAGCACGCCGGCGATCACTACCACCACCAAGCTTTCCTTCTCATCTCTCTTCTCCACTCTCTCATCTCATCTCAGCTCTCTCTTTCGCTCACCTCAGCTCACCTCACTGGCCCGCCCGTGTTGTCGCCGAGCTTCCCCATCTTTGGCGAACGAGCCCACTCCATCTCTCTTTGTTTTCCCCCATTTCCCCTTCTCTGTTTCTCTCTTTCTTTCTCTGTTTATCTCTCTCCCTCACCCACTTCACTCACTGTCCACATGATGTACCCCACTCCCATCCATCTCACGACTTCAATCTTCTCTCTCTGTTCTTTCTCTTTCTTTCTCCATTCTTTATTTCTTTCTGTTTTCACCATTTCCCTTGCCTAGTGGGCCCCACAACCTCCGATCATCATCATCTGCACGTGGACCCCACGAGCACCTCATCCTCAATTTGCAAGCCACCACTCCCTCCACCCATCTGTTTCGTAAACTCTTCTTCCCCTTAGGTTTGATTATTATAATTTGGGTGTAGTAGTGTGTTAGAAGCTTAGAGCTTCCCTTTCTTTTGGTTTATGTTTTAATTTAGTTCTTACTTTGCTAATTATCCTTAGGTTTTTGTTGGGCTTTGAGCTAGTGCTTATGGATTTGGGGATTTCCAATGGAAGGCAAGTAGATATTTATATATAGATGCTTGGATATGTTTGTCTTTCCTTTGATTCGATGATTTAATGATTATTTAGATGACCACATGCTCATTGATGTCCGACTTTGGAAAACATGATAATTGGATCTATATGTTTAATGAAATGGATTCTTAATTGGAAGGTTAGATTGAATGGGTTGGTTGTTGGTTTGAATGGACTTGATGAGAGGGGGTATGGATGTATGTGGAGAGGGTAAGGCCCTATTTTCCTTGTTTACAGGTGTAAATGAAGGAAGGGAGCGAAACTCCCCAATTCTGATCCAATCTCAGAATTCGCTTCGGAATACTAGCAGTAGTCGGTTAACATAACCTGAGTGTCAGTTAACTGAACTGTAGTTCGGTGACCCTCGGTGACCTGTTGGTTCTCACTCCATAATGATACATTTTGAAGGATTTGAGCACTCGGTCACCTTGTCGGTCGACCGAACTACAACTCGGTGACTATCGGTTCCATTTTCGGAGATTGTGCAGTCGGTTGCTATGTCGGTCAACCATCGGGTCGGTTAACCGAACTGATGTTTTTCTCGACCAAATTCCCCCTTTTTGAAAGGGATTGTCCCTTGGTATATGGACTTAGGTGGAACCTTTATTACCCTTTTTGGACTCATTTGACTATGTACGAGGAATGTCTTGAGCCAACGATTCCTCATAGTTATTCCGGTTTCCTCGGGTTTCAACTTATCTCAATCTTGAATGGTACGGGACAACGGGATACCCTCCATTATATCTATGCACGAAGTCTGTTTGTTCCGGTATCGCGAACCCTAATCCCTTTCGTTGACTGAGTAGGTTGTACGATGCTTCGGGAATAATAATTGACTTAGTATTTGATTGTCTATCACTTTTGATTCTAAAGTGTACCATCTAGTACTGTCTATATGTGATGTACATGTTCTTTAGTTCTGTTTGCTTTACTTTATTTTGTTTTGGATCACATTGATGAACTTAGATGATGGACTTAGGATCCCTTTTGAAATTCCGTTTATTCTGAGGTTTGTTTGAGGTGTTGAGGCTAGGTGGCTTTGATTGTAAAGGTTTAAAAGGACTACTATTGGTATTGATTTTCTAAAGTTTTTTTGTTCGATTCTAATTTGATAAAAGGTAGTAGTTCCTCTATCATTATGATGAATCTTGTTCGCGCAAGAAAGCCTAGCCCCTAACTGATTTGTCTGTTTAGGATACTTTGTGTCAGGCACCACTTAGCTCACAACGTTCAGCACAGCTGGGACGCCACCTGTGTGAGGACTCCGTATTATCAGCTCAAGGCAAGATGGTGAGTCATTCCTTTTGGGACTGAACCACATGAGCCAAAAGGTATCAGTTATTATCAGCTCAAGGCAAGATGGTGAGCCAGAGCCCTCAGGCACCGAGCCACATGATCCAAGAGATATCAATATCAGTTATTTGAACATGGGTTATCATAGCCCAATTCATTTATTATTAGTCTACGTGGATGCCTACTTTGATTTGTCGATTTATGATTCGAATGCTATGAATTTCTTATTAACAGAATTGTATGCCTCTCTTATGATATTGTTTATCGTTTAATCCTATTCGCTCTGCATATCTGTTGATGTTTTATATTTATATCTGCCTGCCGACCGTCGTGTTTGATGCTGCACTTGGTGCATTGGTACCGAATACATTTACCTTTGGGAAAGCGGAGGCGTTGTTTCAGATAGTTTAGACTGATGGTGAGTACGAGTTCTGTGTCAATGCTATTGTCGTCGTGACCAGCACATGAGTGCCTTCATACTTTGGTTAGTTTGTATTTCTTTTTTGGCTTTGGTTTTGTTAGAAGCCATTAATGAATATGCTTTTGTTTTCTTTTGCTAAACTTAAATTATAAAAAAGAAAGATGTGCATACTCTGAAATGTAACATTGTACCAATTGTTTATTATGATGTTCCGCTGTGTTTTACTTAAGAAATATTTCTACCTCACCGCGGACTTCGATCCTATGAGACATGATTGGGGCCAGGTTGCATTTGATTAATGTTGGAAAAGTTTTAATTGGCCCTAATCTCACGCATAACCTCGGTTTTAATTTTAGGGGCGTGACAAGTTGGTATCAGAGCTAGCACGTTTTTAGAAATAACATCTACTAGAAACAAGAGGACGCGTGTGAGAAATTCGATTCGGTAGTTGGCATCTATACTTTGTATGTATGGATCCTATAGTATTGTTTGTTAGTGCAATAGGTGTTTAGTAATTTCTCTTATAAAAATGAATTTGGGGACCAAATTCCTTGTTAGTGGGGAGCGAATGTAATGTCTCATTACCCACTGTTTGTGGTTTCAGTACCGCAGTTGTGCTAGAATAAGAGTTTCTTAGTTTTAGTTAGTTTATTTCTGAGTTTTGTTCGAGGTTGTTCGAGGAGTTGCAATCGCCTTGAGACATTTCCAATTTGCCGAAGAAGGTTTTGTAGCAGATGTTGTTGGAGTTAGAGTAGTTCTTGATGTTCGGTTCCATGTCAGTGTTAGAGATTCAGAGTTTTCCCAGATTAGCAGGCTTCAGTAGATGATTTGTTCACGGTTTTCTTCGATTACAGATTCATTGGCAGAGTTGATCAGGTAAGTTGTGCTTTTGTGTGGTTAGACAAGTGTGAGATTAGTTTTGAGGAAGAGAATGACTTCAGATATTACCGACAGTGATGAGATGTTTCTAGAGTTAGATTGAGATTTAGATAGTTACAAGTGGCAGATGTTCAGTTTGTGGGTTAGAGGAATCCTATGTACCAGAGTTATTTTAGCTTTGGGATTAGACAGGTTGATTTGAAGTGGGTGTGAAGGTTATGATATACCTATGATATGTGAATTTTCGGATGTCTTTACAGAGGAGACACTAGAGTTATCGCTAGTTAGAAAGACTGACTTCACTATTGAACTTGTGTCAAGGACGACACTAATATCCAAGACCATGTACCGCAAGGCTCCAACAGAGTTGAGGAAGTTGAAAGCACAGTTACAAGATATGTTAGATAGAAGTTTTGTGAAACCAAGTGTATCACCATGAGGTGCACTAATTCTTACACCGTTTCTTTTGGTGAAAAAGATGGATAAGTAGTGGATCCAGCATAAGTGGAAGCAATGGTCAGTTGGAATAGATGAAGACAAGGTTAAAAATCAGAAGTTTTTTAGAATGGACAGGATATTACAGACAGTTTTTGAAGGGATTTTCGACAGTTGCAACCAGTTAATCAAGTTGAAAAGGAAATATGTTTTGTTGGTATGGTCAGAGTGGCGTGAGATCAGTTTCGAGCAGCCGAAGTAGAGGTTGACTATGGACTTTATGATAAGCGATACATTTTTTGTGAATTTTACTGGTGTTTTTTGAATTTTATCGAGATTGGTGTTTATGCAGGATGGGAAAAGTAATGACCTACAGTTGAAAGAGCATGAAAAAGTATACATTGACCATGACTCGGAGATTGTAGCAGTTGTTTTAACTCTAGAGATGTGGATGCACTAACTATATTGGGAGAGATTTGAACTCAGAGCATAGAAATCTACAGTACCTATTTTCCAGGGAGGATTTAAACTTGAGACAGCAGAGGCATATACACTCAGCAGAGATATCAACTAGTGGGTGATTGATAGCATGTTGTGGTGTGAGTAGACATTTCGGACAGAATCAAGGACAGTAATAGGAATGAACCGTAGTTGTTCAAGATGATAGAGAAGATTGCAAGCAAACCAGAGTTCATATTTGTGGAGGGTGTGTTGTTTTGTCAGGGCAGATTGTGTGTGTGTTCGATGTACGAGGGCTTATGGAGTCACTACTTGTGGGATAGCATGAAGACAGAGATAGCAGGGTTTGTGTCAGATGTTCGTTATGTCATATAGAGTTACGAAGTTGTAAGCAGATAGTGGATCAGTTTGCAAGCAGCTTGAGTACTATCCTGAGTTTCACCGCAACTTGTTACCTTTAGACTTCAGAGGCAGAGCTTAGCAGGAGTGACCAAATCTTTTACCTTTGATAGATTTAGTCATTTGGAGGACCAAATGTTTTAAGGAGAGAAGGATGTAACATCCCGAAATTCCAAGGTTATTATTAGGTTAGTTAATTGTACTTTTAGATAATTTAGCTCGTTTATAAGCCAAATAAGTCTGATTAATCATTAGGATTGCACTTGCGAAGTTGGGTTGAGATCCGGGCCCGTTTGGGCACAATAGGGGTGTGTGTTGCTATTTCTAGAAAGTTCTGATGGCTTTTTAGTATTTTTCGCTTTTCGAGATTTTGGCACCATCGGATAGATTACCTAATTTCCCGGACTTTGTCGTTCTATTGCATCCCTATCTGGACCCTCGAACCCGACCCAAAAGCTAACCTGACCTGAACCCACCTTAACTTCTATTATTAATTTCCCAAAAGTCAAACCCCACCCCACCTAAACTAATCCCATGTGAGCCCCACCTCATCATCTCACTCTCATCATACCCCCCCCCCCCACCCTTTAGTCCACGTAACCCCATTTCCCATTTAGCCCACATGACCATCCCCCTTCTTCTCATTCCACAATAGCAGTAGCCCCCATCTTCCTTTCTCTAATCACCCTCGTTCTCCCTCCATCACTCTCTCTCACTACGTTGCCGCCGCCAGACTATGAGCACGCCGGCGATCACCACCACCACCAAGCTCTCCTTAACTCTCTTCACCACTCTCTCATTTCATCTCAGCTCTCTTTTTCACTCACCTCACTGCCCCACTGTCGCGACGCCATCACCGTCGCCGCCGAACCCACCTGCGTCACCGCCGAGCTTCCCCATCTTCGGTGAACGAGACCACTCCATCTCTCTTTGTTTTCCCCCAATTTCCCTTCTCTATTTCTCTATTTTTTCTTTGTTTCTCTCTTTATTTCTCTCCCTTACCCACTTCACTCACTGCCCATGTGATGTACCCCACCCCCACCCATCTAACCACTTCATTCTCTCTCTCTTTCTTTCTCCATTCTTACTTTCTTTCTGTTTTCACCATTTCCCTTGCCCAATAGGCCCCACAACCTCTGATCATCATCATCTCCGCGTAGACCCCGCGAGCACCTTATCCTCAATTTGCAAGCCACCACCCCACCCACCCATCTGTTTGGTAAGCTCTTCTTCCCCTTAGGTTGGGTTATTATAATTTGGGTGTAGTAGTGTGTTGGATAGCTTATAGCTTCCCTTTCTTTTGATTTATGTTTTAATTTAGTTTTTACTTTGCTAATTATCCCTTAGGTTTGGTTTGTTGGGCTTTGAGCTAGTGCTTATGGATTTGGGGATTTCCAACGGAAAGCAAGTAGATATTTATATATATATGGTTGGATATGTTTGTCTTCATTTGATTCGATGATTTAATGATGATTTAGATGACCACATGCTCATTGATGTCTGACTTTGGAAAACATGATAATTGGATCAATATGTTTAATGAAATGGATTCTTAATTGGAAGGTTGGATCGAATGGGTTGGTTGTTGGTTTGAATGGACTTGATGAGAGGGGGTATGGATGTTTGTGGAGAGGGCAAGGCCCTATTTTCCTTGTTTGCAGGTGTAAATAAAGGAAGGGAGCGAAACTCTCCTTTTCTGAACCAATCTCAGAATTCGCTTCAGAATTCTAGGAGCAGTCGGTTAACCGAACCGGAGTGTTGGTTAACCGAACTGCAGTTCGGTGACCCTCGGTGACCTGTCAGTTCTCACTCCTTAATGATACATTTTGAAGGAGTTGAGCACTTGGTCACCTTGTCGGTCGACCGAACTACAACTCGGTGACTATCGGTTCCATTTTCGGAGATTGTGCAGTTGGTCGCTATGTCATTCAACCATCGGTTAACCGAACTGATGTTTAGCTCGACCGAATTCCCCCTTTTTGAAAGGGATTGTCCCTTGGTATATGGACTTAGGTGGAACCTTGATTACCCTTTTTGGACTCATTTGACTATGTACGAGGAATGTCTTGAGCCGATGATTCCTCGTAGTTATTCCGGTTTCCTCGGGTTTCAACTTATCTCAATCTTGAACGGTACGAGACAACGTGATACCCTCTTTTATATCTATGTACGAAGTCTGTCAGTTCGGGTATCGCGAACCCAAATCCCTTTCGTTGACTGAGTAGGTTGTACGATGCTTCAGGAATAATGATTGACTTAGGATTTGATTGTCTATCACTTTCGATTCTAAAGTGTACCGTCCGTACTGTCTACATGTGATGTACATGTTCCTTAGTTCTGTTTGCTTTACTTTATTTTGTTTTAGATCACTTTGATGAACTTAGATGATGGACTTAGGATCCCTTTTGATGTTCCGTTTATTCTGAGGTTTGTTTGAGGTGTTGAGGCTAGGTGGTTTTGATTGTAAAGACTTAAATGGACTAATTATGGTGTTGAGACTCTCAAGTTTGTTTGTTCGATTCTGATTTGATGAAAGGTAGTAGTTCATCTATCATTATGATGAATCTTGTTCGCGCAAGAAAGCCTAGCCCCTCACTGATTTGTCTGTTTAGGATTCTTTGTGTCGGGCACCACTCAACTGACAACGTTCAGCACAGCTGGGACGCCACCTGTGTGAGGATTCTGTATTATCAGCTCAAGGCAAGATGGTGAGCCATTCTTGTTAGACCCTAAGTTGTTTGCAATTTGATGTCTTGCATTTGCATAATATGCATCTCATTACATTCATTTTTATTTCACAAGTTTCGTCTTGAAAATCATCTTTGGACTTAACCTACTCAAGTTTTAATTTAAACTCTTTTGGTCGATTTGAATTTTGATTTTAATCATGTTTTTCTTGATGAAACAATTTATAAAAACACCCTTCATATCTGAGTTTTCAAATGGTTTCAAAGTTTCATTCTTAAAAAACATTAGATCTTCAGAAAATTGATCTGACCACTCTGTCGGTCAAGTCGTCGGTTCGCATCGGTCAACCCACAGGTGAACCAAGGTAAACCGATGGCTTCATCGGCTCCCATCGGTCAGCTCCTCGGTTCCCATCGGTCAACCGATAGTGCATGAATTGTCAGACCGAGGCTCGTCGGTTCCAAAAATAGACGGCGACTTTTTCATTAACTTTGTCCTATCAGTTCACTTATCGGTCAGCCGATAAATGACGGTCAACCGATGACTGCATGTGGGTCAGGAAAACTTTCAAAAATATGACCGTTGCATATGACCGTTGAACTATCGGTCGACCGACACCTAGTTATCGGTTGACAGACAGGCATCCGTTGGAACACTTTTTTCTATAAAAAGCAAGTTCATTCCAAGGAATCTGATATGAAAAAAAAAGAGGCCATTTTTGGTGTTTTTAGTGCCCAAGCAAAGGGAATGAATTAAGGAAGCTTAATTGGTCCAAATGGAAAGCTAAAGCTTGATTACAAGAAGATAAATTCTAGTAAGCTTTAATTTCCTAGTTCATATGTTTCATGCTTTGGTTTAAACCTTTGGAAAATGTTTTCTAGAATGCTAAATATGTTGTGTGGAATCCATATCATATTTAATATTTGATTCACATGTTTTTGGATTTCAACCCTTGATTTCAAACCAAGTTTTATTTTAAACTTTGTTAATCATGATTAGCCAAAATCTTTAATTTCTTTATAACATGATACATTAACTTGTTTGAATCTTTCATTGTTGTTTTCATTCATTTGAACTTTGGTTAAACCTTGTTTTGAAAACAACATTGAACATGCATCACATGTTTAGAAATATTTAGTTTCATACAACTTGTGAGATTTTGATTTTCATATCATCATCAAGTTAACTTTTATACATGTGATTTGCATATTGACTTCAATCATATATTTGAGTGCTTTAAACTTTCAAATGCATTAAGCATACATTAATTGAGCTTATGTTTTAAACTTGTTTGAAGTTTCTACACACACATATCATGAGCATTCATCTTTGCATTTCATTGTGTTGTGTGAGTTAGATTTTCATTTTCATATCCGCCTACTTAGAGGCATTTTACTTAAGCTTAAATTGTAATCTCTTAGAGTGTTTTGTGAAAACACTTTCTTTAGAGAAATCATTTACTTGTAAGGTTATTGCTTAGCCATTTAAAAGCATTGTGTATAGGTTGTTGTTCAGCCTAGAAAAACAACATTGTAAGGTTATTGCTTATCCTCGGAAAGCATATTGTTGAGGTTATTGCTTAGCCTTTTGGAAAAGCATAAATAGTGGAAATCCGATGGGGTGTTAAGCACAAGCCAGGAGTGGATGTGGGCATTGAGGCCGAACCACTATAAATTAGTATGCAATGGTGAATGACTTGTGGTGATTGATTAGTTTATCTTCCGCACTTTCTCTCATAATCATCACTAGTTAAAGGTAACTTGAAAAGGAATTAAAATTGGCCATTAATTTGAAGATCACCCTATTCACCCCCCCCCCCTAGGGTTCAGATCCCGGACTTTCAATTCCTTCGGGGACTGAGCCACATGAGCGAAGAGGTATCAGTTATTATCAGCTCAAGGCAAGATGGTGAGCCAGAGCCCTCGGGCTTGAACTTGGGTTATCAGAGCCCAATTCATTTATTATTAGTATATATGGGTGCCTACTTTGATTTGTCTATTTATGATTCGAATGCTATGCATCTCTTATCATATTGTTTATCGTTTATTCTGATTCGCTCTGCATATCTGTTGATGTTTTATATTTATATCAGCCCGCCGGCCGTCGTGTCTGATGCTGCACTTGGTGCATAGGTACCGAGTACATTTACCTTTGGGAAATTGGAGGCATCGCTTCAGGCAGTTTAGCCTGATGGTGAGTACGAGTTGTGTGTCGATGGTATTCCCGTCGTGACCAGCACTTGAGTGCCTTCATACTTTGCTTAGTTTGTATTTCTCTTTTGGCTTTTGTTTTGTTAGAAGCCATTAATTAATATGCTTTTGTTTTCTTTTGCTAAACTGAAATTATAGAAAAGAAAGATGTGCATACTCTGAAATGTAATATTGTACCAATTGTTTATTATGATGTTCCGATGTGTTTTACCGAGGAACTATTTATACCTCACCGCAGACTTCGATCCTATGGGACATGATTGGGGCCAGGTTGCATTTGATTAATGTTGAAAAAGTTTTAATTGGCCCTAATCTCATGGATAACCCCAGTTTCAATTTTGGGTTGTGACAAGTTGGTATCAGAGCTAGCACGTTTTTAGAAATAACATCTACTAGACACAAGAGGATGCGTGTGAGAAATTTGATTCGGCAGTTGGCATCTATACTTTGTATATATGGATCCTATAGTATTGTTTGTTAGTGCAACAGGTGTTACATAGTTAATCTCATAGAAATGAATTTGGAGACCAAATTCCTTGTTAGTGGGGAGAGAATGTAATGTCTCATTACCCACTGTTTGTGGTTTCAGTACCGCAGTTGTGCTACAATAAGAGTTTCTTAGTTTTAGTTAGTTTATTTCTGAGTTTTGTTCGAGGTTGTTCGAGGAGTTGCAATCATCTTGAGACATTTCCAATTTGCTGAAGAGGGTTTTGTAGCAGATCTTGTTGGAATTGGAGTTGTTCTCGATGTTCGGTTCCATGTTAGTGTTAGAGATTCAAAGTTTTCTCAGATTAGCAGGCTTCAGTAGATTATTTGTTCAGGGTTTTCTTTGATTTTAGATTCGTTGGCAGAGTTGATCAGGTGAGTTGTGCTTTTGTGTGGTTAGACAAGTGTGAGATTAGTTTTCAGGAAGAGATTGACTTTAGATATTACCGATAGTGTTGAGATGTTTCTAGAGTTAGATTGAGATTCGTATAGTTACAAGTGGCAGATGTTCAGTTTGTGGGACAGAGGAATCCTATGTACCAGAGTTATTTTAGCTTTGGGATTAGACAGGTTGATTCGAAGTGGGTGTGATGGTTATGATATACCTATGATATGTGAATTTCCGGATGTCTCTCCGGAGGAGACATTGGAGTTATCGCTAGTTAAAAAGACTGACTTCACTACTGAACTTGTGTCAAGGACGACACTAATATCCAAGACCATGTACCGCAAGGCTCCAGCAGAGTTGAGGAAGTTGACGGCACAGTTGCAAGATATGTTAGACAGAAGTTTTGTGAAACCAAGCGTATCACCGAGGTGCACTAATTCTTGTACCGTTTCTTTTATGAAAAAGTTGGATAAGTAGTGGATCCAGCGTAAGTGGAAGCAATGGTCAGTTTGAATAGCTGAAGACAACGTTAAAAATCAAAAGTTTCTTAGAATGGGCAGGATATTACAGATAGTTAGTGAAGGGATTTTCTACAGTTGCAACCAGTTAAACAAGTTGACAAGGAAAGATGTTTTGTTGGTATGGTCAGAGTAGCGTGAGATCAGTTTCGAGCAGCCGAAGTGGAGGTTGACTATGAACTTTATGATAAGAGATACAGTTTTGTGAATTTTACTGGTGTTTTTGGAATTTTATCGAGATTGGTGCTGATGCACAATGGGAAAAGTAATGACCTACAGTTGAAAGAGCATGAAAAAGGATACATTGACCATGACTCGGAGATTGCAGCAGTTGTTTTAACTCTAGAGATGTGGATGCACTAACTATATTGGGAGAAATTTGAACTCGGAGCATAGAAATCTACAGTACCTATTTTCCAGGGAGGATTTAAACTTGAGACAGCAGAGGCATATACACTGAGCAGAGATATCAACTACTGGGTGATTGATAGCATGTTGTGGTGTGAGTAGACATTTTGGGCAGAATCAAGGACAGTAATAGGAATGAACCGTAGTTGGTCAAGATGATAGAGAAGATTGCAAGCAGGTCAGAGTTCATATTCGTGGAGGGTGTGTTGTTTTGTCAGGGCAGATTGTGTGTGTGTTAGATGTACGAGGGCTTATGGAGTCACTACTTGTGGGATAGCATGAAGACAGAGATAGCAGGGTTTGTGTCAGATGTTGGTTATGTCATACATAGTTACGAAGTTGTAAGCAGATAGTGGGTCAGTTTGCAAGCAGCTTGAGTACTATCCTGAGTTTCACCGCAACTTGTTACCTTTAGACTTCAGAGGTAGAGTTTAGCAAGAGTAACCAAATCTTTTACCTTTGATAGATTTAGTCATTTGGAGGACCACATGTACTAAGGAGAGAAGGATGTAACATCCCGAAATTCCAAGGTTGTAATTAGCTTAGTTAATTGTACTTTTAGATAATTAAGCTCGTTTATAAGCCAAATAGGTCCGATTAATCATTAGGATTGCGCGTGCAAAGTTGGGTTGAGATCCGAGCCTGTTTAGGTACAATAGGGGGGTGTGTTGCTATTTCGAGAAAGTTTTGAGGGTTTTTAGTATTTTTCGCTTTTCGAGATTTTGTCACCATCGGGTAGACTACCTAATTTCCCGGACTTTGTCCTTTCGTTGCATCCCGATCTGGACACTCGAACCCGACCCAAAACCTAACCTGACCCGAACCAACCTTAACTTCTTTTATTAATTTCCCAAAAGTGAAACCCCACCCCACCTAAACTAATCCCATGTGAGCCCCACCTCATCATCTCACTCTCATCATACCCCCCCCACCCTTTAATCCACGTAACCCCATTTACCATTTAGGTCACATGACCACCCCCCCTTCTTCTCATTTCCACAACAGCAGTAGCCCCCATCTCCCTTTCTTTCATCACCCTCGTTCTCCCTCCCTCACTCTCCTTACAGCGTTGCCGCCGCCGGACTTCGAGCACGCCGGCGATCACTACCACCACCAAGCTTTCCTTCTCATCTCTCTTCTCCACTCTCTCATCTCATCTCAGCTCTCTCTTTCGCTCACCTCAGCTCACCTCACTGGCCCGCCCGTGTTGTCGCCGAGCTTCCCCATCTTTGGCGAACGAGCCCACTCCATCTCTCTTTGTTTTCCCCCATTTCCCCTTCTCTATTTCTCTCTTTCTTTCTCTGTTTTATCTCTCTCCCTCACCCACTTCACTCACTGTCCACGTGATGTACCCCACTCCCATCCATCTCACCACTTCAATCTTTCTCTTTCTTTCTCCATTCTTTATTTCTTTCTGTTTTCACCATTTCCCTTGCCTAGTGGGCCCCACAACCTCCGATCATCATCATCTGCACGTGGACCCCACGAGCACCTCATCCTCAATTTGCAAGCCACCACTCCCTCCACCCATCTGTTTCGTAAACTCTTCTTCCCCTTAGGTTTGATTATTATAATTTGGGTGTAGTAGTGTGTTATGATAAGAGATACAGTTTTGTGAATTTTACTGGTGTTTTTTGAATTTTATCGAGATTGGTGCTGATGCAGGATGAGAAAAGTAACGACCTATAGTTGAAAGAGCATGAAAAAGGATGCATTGACCATGACTCGGAGATTGCAGCAGTTATTTTAACTCTAGAGATGTGGATGCACTAACTATATTGGGAGAGATTTGAACTCGGAGCATCGAAATCTACAGTACCTATTTTCCAGGAAGGATTTAAACTTGACACAGCAGAGGCATATACACTAGCAGAGATATCATCTAGTGGGTGATTGATAGCATGTTATGTTGTGAGTAGACATTTCGGGCAAAATCAAGGACAGTAATAGGAATGAACCGTAGTTGGTCAAGATGATAGAGAAGATTGCAAGCAGATCAGAGTTAATATTCGTGGAGGGTGTGTTGTTTTGTCAGGGCAGATTGTGTGTGTGTTAGATGTACGAGGGCTTATGGAGTCACTACCTATGGGATAGCAAGAAGACAGAGTCTACCTGTGGAAAGTTCTGAGGGCTTTAAGTATTTTTCGCTTTTCGAGATTTTGGCACCATCGGGTAGACTACTTAATTTGCCGGACTTTGTCCTTTCGTTGCATCCTGATCTGGACCTTTGAACCCGACCCAAAACCTAACCTTACCAGAACCCACCTTAACTTCTTTTATTAATTTCCCAAAAGTCAGACCCCACCCCACCTAAACTAATCCCTTGTGAGCCCCACCTCATCATCTCACTCTCATCATACCCCCCCCCCCTCCCTTTAATCCACGTAGCCCCATTTCCCATTTAGGTCACATGACCACCCCCCTTCTTCTCATTTCCACAACAGCAGCAGCCCCCATCTCCCTTTCTCTCATCACCCTCGTTCTCCCTCCCTCACTCTCCTTCTCTGCGTTGCCGTCGCCGGACTATGAGGACGCCGGCGATCACCACCACCACCACCAAGCTCTCCTTTTCCTCTGTCTTCTCCAGTCTCTCATCTCATCTCGGCTCTCTCTTCCACTCACCTCACCTCACCTCACTGTCCCCACTGTCCCGATGCCATCACCGTCGCCGCCGAACCCACCTATGTCGCCGCCGAGCTTCCCCATCTCTCTTTGTTTTCCCCCATTTCCCCTTCTCTGTTTCTCTCTTTCTTTCTTTGATTTATCTCTCTCCCTCACCCACTTCACTCACTGCCCACGTGATGTACCCCACTCCCACCCATCTCACCACTTCATTATTTCTCTCTCTTTCTGTCTCCATTCTTTTTTTCTTTCTGTTTTCACCATTACCCTTGCCCAGTGGGCCCCACAACCTCCGATCATCATCATCTGCACGTGGACCCCGCGAGCACCTAATCCTCAATTTGCAAGCCACCACCCTCCACCCATCTGTCTGGTATGCTCTTCTTCCCCTTAGGTTTGATTATTATAGTTTGGGTGTAGTAGTGTGTTAGATAACTTAGAGCTTCCCTTTCTTTTGGTTTATGTTTTAATTTAGTTTTTACTTTGCTAATTATCCCTTAGGTTTGGTTTGTTGGGCGTTGAGCTAGTGCTTATGGATTTGGGGATTTCCAATGAAAGGCAAGTATATATTTATATATATGCTTGGATATGTTTGTCTTTCCTTTGATTTGATGATTTAATGGTGATTTAGATGACCACATGCTCATTGATGTCTGACTTTGGAAAACATGATAATTGGATCTATATGTTTAATGAAATGGATTCTTAATTGGAAGGTTAGATTGAATGGGTTGGTTGTTAGTTTGAATGGACTTGATGAGAGGGGGGATGGATGTATGTGGAGAGGGCAAGGCCCTATTTTTCTTGTTTGCAGGTGTAAATGAAGGAAGGGAGTGAAACTCCCCATTTCTGAACCAATCTCAGAATTCGCTTCAGAATTCTAGGAGCAATCGGTTAACCGAACCTGAGTGTCGGTTAACCGAACTGCAGTTCGGTGACCCTCGGTGACCGTCGATTCTCACTCCATAGTGATACATTTTGAAGGAGTTGAGCTCTCAGTCACCTTGTCGGTCGACCACTTAGCTCACAACATTCAGCACAACTGGGACGCCACCTATGTGAGGACTCCGTATTATCAGCTCAAGGCAAGATGGTGAGCCATTCTTTTTGGGACTGAACCACATGAGCCAAGAGGTATCAGTTATTATCAGATCAAGGCAAGATGGTGAGCTAGAGCCCTCAGGCACCGAGCCACATGAGCCAAGAGATATCTATATCAGTTATTTGAACATGGGTTATCATAGCTCAATTCATTTATTATTAGTATATGTGGATGCCTACTTTGATTTACCTATTTATGATTCGAATGCTATGAATTTCTTATTCTCAGAATGCTATGCATCTCTTATGATATTGTTTATCGTTTAATCTTATTCGCTCTGCATATCTATTGATGTTTTATATTTATATAGGCCTGCCGACCGTCGTGTCTGATGCTGCACTTGGTGCATTGGTACCGAGTACATTTACCTTTGGGAAAGTGGAGGCGTTGCTTCAAGCAATTTAAACTGATGGTGAGTACGAGTTGTGTGTCGACGGTATTGTCATCGTGACTAGCACATGAGTGCCTTCATACTTTGGTTAGTTAGTATTTCTCTTTTGGCTTTGGTTTTGTTAGAAGCCATTAATTAATATGCTTTTGTTTTCTTTTGCTAAACTTAAATTATAAAAAAGAAAGATGTGCATACTCTGAAATGTAACATTGTACCAATTGTTTATTATGATGTTCCGCTGTGTTTTACTTAAGAAATATTTCTACCTCACCGCGGACTTCGATCCTATGAGACATGATTGGGGCCAGGTTGCATTTGATTAATGTTGGAAAAGTTTTAATTGGCCCTAATCTCACGCATAACCTCAGTTTTAATTTTAGGGGCGTGACAAGTTGGTATCAGAGCTAGCACATTTTTAGAAATAACATCTATACTTTGTATGTATGGATCCTATAGTATTGTTTGTTAGTGCAATAGGGGATTAGTAATTTCTCTTATAAAAATGAATTTGAAGACCAAATTCCTTGTTAGTGGGGAGCGAATGTAATGTCTCATTACCCACTGTTTGTGGTTTCAGTACCGCAGTTGTGCTAGAATAAGAATTTCTTAGTTTTAGTTAGTTTATTTCTGAGTTTTGTTCGAGGTTGTTCGAAGAGTTGCAATCGCCTTGAGACATTTCCAATTTGCTGAAAAAGGTTTTGTAGCAGATGTTGTTGGAGTTAGAGTTGTTCTTGATGTTCGGTTCCATGTCAGTGTTAGAGATTCAGAGTTTTCCCAGATTAGCAGGCTTCAATAGATGATTTGTTCAACGATTTCTTCGATTACAGATTCGTTGGCAGAGTTGATCAGGTAAGTTGTGCTTTTGTGTGGTTAGACAAGTGTGAGATTAGTTTTGAGGAAGAGAATGACTTCAGATATTACCGACAGTGATGAGATGTTTCTAGAGTTAGATTGAGATTTGGATAGTTACAAGGGGCAGATGTTCAGTTTGTGGGACAGAGGAATCCTATGTACGAGAGTTATTTTAGCTTTGGGATTAGACAGGTTTGTTGATGCCAAAAATGTAGCTTTGCCTCTTTAAGATCCAAAAAGCTAAATGAAGTCGCAACCTGCCATAAATAGGCAATGCTACTTCCAAAAAATCAAATCTTGTCAGAATCAAATAAAAACTGTAAGATCCTTCAAGACAGCCAAAAGAGGAGTGCACAAGAAGTTTCAGGCCATTTCAAAATCATTTGGCCTAACTTCGCTTCTCCGGCAGCTGAAAAGGAGCTCTCGGCGGCGAAAGCATCGGAGACACCAAATCTTAGATCAGAGCCGATGGATGGTCTCAAAATACATCCAAAGGGCTCCACGTCAAGTTCCGAGTCAAACCGACAACGTTTGACCCAACATCAACCCTCGAACATCTAAATCAAGCCTCTCGGCGACGAGAACCACCGAGGCCATCACTCATCAGATAGAGCACATGGACGGCTTCAAAATGCTTACAAGGGCTACACGTCAAATTTCAGGTCATTTCGACAAAATTTGAACAGACTTTGTCGCTCGGATGCCAAAACAGGCCTCTCGATGGCGAAGCTCCCCGAGACCATGGTTTCCAAGACAGAGCCTATGGATCATCTTGAAATGACTCCAATAGGTTCCCTATCAAATTTCAAGTCAATCGGACATCGGTTTACCGTACATTAAGCCGCGACATCTTCATCGTGACAAAAACAAGTCTACTGGTGATAGGACCACAAAAGGCTTTAAAACTCAAACAAAAGTTGGTCTTATTTATTGCTCAGGAGACTTCACCCCAAATTTCAGGTCATTCCGACTTCGTTTGACCCAGTTTCAGCTTCTGACGGAAAATCGGCAGCTCTGCGCGTCAAAGTCTTCGGCTTTCCCGGAAAATTGGAAACTTTGCACTAAAAAATGCAAGGATTCTCATCAAGTTTTCTATAGGGAAATTAGGCCAATAAATGATAAAAAATGCCAAGAAAAAAATACAGAAAAAAGAATCGAAAAGCATAAAAAACGGATGCAAAATGGGACAAAAAGGGGGAAAACCCCCCAGGGTCGCCAGCCCCTGCGACCATGGATCCTGGAATCGCCGGGTGGGCCCCGGAAGCCCCATTTTCATCGTTTTTCGCGATTCGAAGAGTCCAAGTCCTGGGATTTTCCAAAATTCATACTTTTGAGGCACCAAATCCTTTGACATCCGTCAAAATAATGGATTAATCATCAAGAGTATCAAAATCAACATTGATCGCCAACCGGTCAACCAAAAAAGTGTGCTTTCTACCCGACCGATCGAGAAATCAACAGGACAGATGGCACCGACCCGCTGTTGGCAAACAACACCTGAAGTTATATGGTCATCCGATGTCGATCTACATGAAGAATCCCAGAAGATGCGGTACGGCCCGCGACTCTTCAATTACAGTCATTAATTCATTTCTTTGGATGGCCCAATCAGAAGCAAGCATCCGGGAGTTACAAGTCAATTGATTCATGGCATTTAACCCATGAAACTCCTCCCATCATGGCAATTAAAGGCGATTAAATGCCCTCAATCTCCTCCGGCCAATCAGAAGCCAAGAAAAAGGAGTTACAAAATAAAGGAATTAAATCCTGTAACTCCTCCCATTATGCAGCTTAACGACAATAAAAGCCCATAAACTCTCCTAAATGACTACCAAGAGCCTATAAATAGGAGAGCACTCCAAAGGAATCCAGATCGGAAAAATAAGACAGATCCCAGATCAGAAAAAAGCACAGAAATCCAGAGAAAGAAAGAGAGAAAACTCTGCGGAAGTTCTCCACCGACCACCGCGACAAGGTTACAAAAGTCCCTTGGGGGGTATCCCTCCAAGGTCCTTGCCTTCTCCTTCTGTCTCCAATGGCTTAGACGTGGCTTCTCAGCCCGTCTACTTAGTTTTTTTATTAGACATAGGACCTCCTTTTGGTCTTTGTCCTTTAAAAACCTGAGGTTATAGCCAAGCCAAGCAAATCAAGAGCATCCTCTGTTCTCATCTGCATGGATGATGGCGAAGTCCACATATGGCTTGCGACCGTCAATCTGAATGAGTCCCCCATAATCTCCTGAGAACTTAGATCCTCCTTTTCTTGATTTTCATTGTAGTTTATATTTTTCCAAAAGAGACAAAAATCACAACTCTTGTCTTTCATTATTGATAAGAATTGTAAATCGGCTATAAACGCCAAAAATCGACTATAAACGCCAAAATCGGCTATAAATGCCAAAAAAATCGCCTTTCACGGCAAACCAAGAAAAATGTCTCTTTTCTTAAATATATGTGCAATGGAAAACTTGAAAGAAGTTGATTTCCTTTTTACTTGCGAAGGTCAATCTCCGGATCACCACTTGTAATTCCAAGTAAAATAGAAAATCTGGCACACCCACACAAAAAAATATTTATGCACGCCTTTGCCCCCCGGTTACGAAAGGGTCGGACCCCAACAGACTCCCACGTCCGCTGGCCTCGGTAGAACCAAGCAGAAGCGCGGTCCATCAAGCTGGCACACCCGGTGGGACCCGTTCATTTGAGAATACGATGCTAGAAATGAAATATTTGCATATCATATCTTTTGCTCTATGCTTATACTTCTTTTCTTGATTCCTTGGTTACTTTCTAATTGGTGGCTTATGTTGGATTCTGCATCTAAAAAAAAAATGAGATGAGGTTTTTTGAAAATTTCTAATTCTTCGAATTTATTTCCACTCTTTCTCTTTTAAAAAAAATCAAAAAATCAGATTTTTCAGTTTGGATTCAAAATTGAGAAACCTTGATCCTTTCCTATCGTTCATCGTGCTTGCAGAAATGTTGAGTCTGTTCGACTAAGGTTTTGGGCCATCGTTTCTCTTCGATGAGTTCATTAAAGATCTAAAAAAAAATAAAAAAATAAAAAAACCAGATTTTTCAGTTTGGATTCAAAATTTAGAAACCTTGATCCTTTCCTATCGTTCATCGTGCTTGCAGAAATGTTGAGCCTGTTCGACTAAGGTTTTGGGCCATCGTTTCTCTTCGATGAGTTCATTAAAGATCTAAAAAAAATAATTAAAAAACAAAAAAAATCAGATTTTTTAGTTTGGATTCAAAATTGAGAAACCTTGATCCTTTCCTATCGTTCATCGCTCTTGTAAAAATGTTGAGCCTGTTCGACTAAGGTTTTGGGCTATCGTTTCTCTTCGATGAGTTCATTAAAGATCTAAAAAATATATATATATATAAAAATAAAAAAATCAAATTTCTCAGTTTGGATTCAAAATTGAGAAACCTTGATTATTTCCTATCGTTCATCGTGCTTACAGAAATGTTGAGCTTGTTCGACTAAGGTTTTGGGCCATTGTTTCTCTTCGATGAGTTCTTTAAAAATCTAAAATAAAAATATAAAAAAATATAAAAAAATCAGATTTTTCATTTTGGATTTAAAATTGAGAAACCTTGATCCTTTCCTATCGTTCATCGTGCTTGCAGAAATGTTGAGCCTGTTCGACTAAGGTTTTGGGCCATCGTTTCTCTTCGATGAGTTCATTAAAGATCTAAAAAAATAAAAACAAAAAAACAAAAAAAATCATATTTTTTTATTTTGGATTCAAAACTGAGAAACCTTGGTCCTTTCCTATCGTTCATCGTACTTGCAGAAATGTTGAGCCTGTTCGACTAAGGTTTTGGGCCATCGTTTCTCTTCGATGAGTTCATTAAAGATCTAAAAATCATAATAAAAAATAAAATAAAAATCAGATTTTTCAGTTTGGATTCAAAATTGAGAAACCTTGATCCTTTCCTATCATTCATCGCGCTTGCAGAAATGTTGAGCCTGTTTGACTAAGGTTTTGGGCCATCGTTTCTCTTCGATGAGTTCATTAAAGATCTAAAAAATATTTATATATAAAAAAATAAAAAAAATCAAATTTCTCAGTTTGGATTCAAAATTGAGAAACCATGATCCTTTCCTATCGTTCATCGTGCTTGCAGAAATGTTGAGCCTGTTCGACTAAGGTTTTGGACCATCGTTTTTCTCTTTGATGAGTTCATTAAAAATCTAAAATAAAAAAATAAAAAAAAAATCAGGTTTTTCATTTTGGATTCAAAATTGAGAAACCTTGATCCTTTCCTATCGTTCATCGTGCTTGCAGAAATGTTGAGCCTGTTCGACTAAGGTTTTAGGCCATCGTTTGTCTTCGATGAGTTCATTAAAGATCTAAAAAAATAAAAACAAAAAAACAAAAAAAATCAAATTTTTTATTTTGGATTCAAAATTGAGAAACCTTGATCTTTTCCTATTGTTCATCGTGCTTGCAGAAATGTTGAGCCTGTTCGACTAAGGTTTTGGGCCATCGTTTCTCTTCGATGAGTTCATTAAAGATCTAAAGCAAAAGAATAAAAAAAAAATCAAAATTTTCATTTTTGGATTCAAAATTGAGAAACCTTGAAAATTTCTTATCGTTCATCGTGCTTGCAGAAATGTTGAGCCTGTTCGACTAAGGTTTTGGGCCATCGTTTCTCTTCGATGAGTTCATTAAAGATCTAAAAAAAATAGACATAGACCACTAAGGTTAAACCAATTGCGTTCTTTGATCACGGTTGATTCAAGAAAAGCCTTGTCCAGAGTGTGGAGACAGCTTGACTGTTCTAGGCAAGGGTCCTCCAAACGGGTTCATTAAGTAATCCTACCCTTACTTGGGGGCAATTCTATCAATCGAGATTTATAAGACCGGGTTAGGAGGCCTATGTGTACTATCTCGTCTTTTAAATAAAAAAATTTTCAAAATAAATTTTTTTAAAAAATAAGAATTTTAAAATAAAAAATAAAAAATAAAAAAGATAAAAAACTTGAAAAAAATTTGAAAAAAAATCCTTAAAATTTTTTTTTTTAATAAAAAAAATTTTTTTTTCAAAAAAAAAATCTTCAAAAAAAAAAAAAAACTTCCGTCACTTTTGGGTTCAGATTGGAGAAATTTTGGTCACCTCCTTTCTGAGCACTGGCGCTCGCGGAAATCGTTGAGCCCGTGTTTAGATTGGAATGCCTTTTGCTCTCTTTGATAAACCCGATCTTAACCTTTCAAAAAAAAAAAAAAACTCGTCATTTTTGGATTCAGATCCGAGAAATTATGGTTCATTTCCTTCTGAGTACTGGCACTCGCGGAAATCGCTGAGATCGTATTGGGATCGGAATACCATCTGCTCTCTTTGATGAATCCAATCTTGACCTTTCAAAATAGAGAATCTCATCTCATGGATGCGGTCTCCAAACATTTGTGTCTAGCGGTACTAGTACGCCCTTTCAGGGTCAACTGTATTCGTGACCGGCACATTTATAACTCCAACCTTATATTCTTCTTACATCGAGCAAGCTCTGCTTCTCGATAAGTCGAATTTAGGTTTACAATTGCTTCTAGTAGTCGCTAGGATGCTCATTCTGGGCTTACCATACCTGCGATTAGAACAATTGTACCCTCTATGAATTTTTGCCTTCTTCATATTGCTTGGGTCATATCCCTCGAGCGATTTGAAAAGAAAAAATCATAGAACTTCCCATTTATGATCATTATATTCTTGTGATTACTAATGGATATGGTCTTGTTTCAGAAATTTTTTGAAAAACTAACAATGGCAGCATCGCTTACCATTACTTTCGATGAGAACAAGCACCAGCTCATGCTTTAACAGAAGCAAACCACGCGCACCTACAAGCGCCCCAACAGCTGCAGAAGCGTCAACTCCCTCGGAAACTCTCTGAACTCCAGGTCGACCTCGACTCCCCGGTCTATCGTCTTTTTTATGCTGGGACCATTCCCACTTCCCGAAGAACAAACTGCTCCTTCCAAGAAGCAAAAACTCGTCTCTCAACGTGTCACTACCGTGACACCAAAGGCAAGCACCAAAAGGTCCAAAGCCCGTGGCACCCCCACGAAGACTAGACCCGCAAACGACCACGTCTATCCCAAGACTTGGTCCCCAAGACCTTCACCAAGACAAAGAAGGTCCCAAACATTCACCAAGCCAGCATACCTAGCCCCACTTAAGGAGAAACAGTTCTACCCTCTTGCCTATATGAAAGAGGAGAGACCCATCTCCAACCTGACTCCCAAGTCAACCCAGCATGAGTCGGCTTGTTCTTACAAGCCCAAAATCAAGTAATGCATCACAAGGCCTCTGCAGGCACCTGCCAAGGCCTACAATCCTTCAGTTCGGCCCTTCATATCTACAGGGGCCGAACTCCAAAAATTCAAAGCTTCGCTGCAGCAGGCGAAGGACCGGGTTCGCATCCTGTCCTTGCCCAGCTACAAAGAAGACAGGCTCGGCTGCTGGGCCCGAGGGAGCACATCCTTCATTATCAAAGCCCAGCCAGAGCTGACCGAAGCTCAAATTGCTTGTCGTATATGCCACCGCGCGTCGTATCGAAAAAAGAGACTGGAAAAGCAAAGGACCCAGGCTCCTACACTTCAAGTCTCTCACAAATGGGTCGAAAAAGAAAGACCCAACCAAGTTGTTGCTGTCCATTTGGTTGGAAAAACCAGAAGACGCCAAAAGTCAGCAACAAAAATCCATGTCCGACGTCCGGTGACCCGTAGCATCTCCAGGATAAGAAGACACTCAGAATAATCCCCTGCTCCTTCAAGCAAAGAACGGTAGAGTGATCCTTCCTCAAGATCTTCATAAAAAAGAATGAGCCTCAGCTCAGTCACCAGGACAGTTTCTTCGTTCAAATCCCGAAGGATGAACGTCCTGGCTACAAATTCTGAGCCACCACCTCGCAATCCACCTCAAGAAGATGCGCTCACACACTAGCAGTTGGAACAAGGCCAACAAAGGATTGAAACTCTGATGGAAAACCTTCTCCTCGCCATCCAAAATCAAGCGAACAATGAACCTCCTCCGAATCATCAAGATGATGAGGTAAACGGAGAAGAAAATGAGTCACGCGCCCTTACCAAAAAAGGACGTAGACAGTATCATCGTAAAAGCAAAAGAAGTGGATATAGTTAAGGAGCATGGGATCAAGCCACCATATCCCTTATGGATGGACTCGGTCCCGTTCCCTACAAAATTCAAGCATCTTACTCTCCAAATATATATGGGGAAAGGATCAGCCAGACAACATGTCATCCACTTCAAGATCTTGACGGGAGCTATCGCGGATCAAGATGCACTCAAGATCCGCCTCTTTGTAAGTACCCTAAAAGGTACGGCTTTCGATTGGTACTCCACTCTGCCGGAAGACTCCATCCAAAATTGGGCCATGCTAGAGTCACGCTTCCTGACTCACTTCAAAGGTGAGGATCATCCCGCTACTATGGCTCAGCTGTGCAGCTAAAACAGGGGGAGAATGAGTCAACATATGACTTCATTCATAAGTGGAAAGGAATGGCATACAAATGCTCTGATGTATTGCCACAAGCGTCGCTAGTCGACATCTGCCGAAACAACATGAGAGCTAGAATCCGCTCCATGATCATTGGCAACAAGTCAAAGAACCTGGGAACTCCTAGAAGCTTCCATGGAAGCTGAAACGGTGATTAAAGACCTCAACAGTCAGAAATCATTAAGAAAAGAGCCAACCGCCATTGCAACCTCAAAAACAAAGAAAAAAGAGGTCCTCAATGTGCAGACGAAGTCAACTCCTCAGCCACCAAAGAAAGATGAAAACAAAGCTGCTGGTAAAAGACCTGAACTCTCAGATGCCTTCAAAGAGCGAGTAGAAAAGAAATACCCGTTCGATGAAGATGTTGATGAAGTCTTCGGGGCTCTCGTGGCAAACGGCAAGCTCACCTTGCCTGAACCCAAAAGACTGGGTGATGTTGGCAAAACCAACGATCCTCGGCACAGTCCATACCACCAGATGATCTCGCATCCTCTCAATCAATGCTTCATTGTGAGGGAAAAATAAATGAGATGTGGAAAAACGGAGTCATCGCCTTTGACAAAAACTATGGGTCTGCCTCCGTCAACATGGTGTCATGTGGACAAACATCAAAATCACCGAAGAAGAAGATCACTACTTCCTTCAAGGTGATAAACTCAATCCAAGCATCCTAGGAACTGGTTCCTTACCCGACACCAGACGGACAACCCATATGGGTACATCCTGATCTCCTGGAAGATGAAAATTGCGAGGTCGTGAAAACAAAGCCTACAGCTTAACAGCAAAGGCAGGCTAGAAAACATCTCCTCAAGCTCAAATGGCAAGAGAAGACCCAGCCAAAACAAGAAGTCTAAGAAAGGCAGAGGCTTCCTCTACCGCTTCACTGGAGGCAACAAAAACGTCCCTTCCAGAGACTTCAAAGGGGGTAAGAAAATTCACTCTCAGTGATTTCATGCCACCTCAATAGAAAGAAAAAGCCATGCAGGGGGCATCATACTCTTGCAACTCGGTAGTTGGATTCTCCATTGATGGATACGAGTCCAGCGACACCGATGATGGATTCGAATCCAACTACACCGACGAATGGGAGGAGTCCCTTGAAACGGGAGAATATCTTTCCGATGAAGAATGGGTTCCTTAGACTCATCTTATGCCAGTGATTTGGTATAACCCCCTACAACCACAAGGATCCTGGTCAGATGATGAAGAAGACCAAGAGGCTGTAAAAGAAAATGATGTTGAACCAGCACCCGTCATTGCTCCAGTGGAAATCAACTATGTTGAGCCACAAAGAGTTGATGAAGAAGAAGATTTGGCTTCCATGCCTGATCTTGAAGAATATGCAAGGATCTTGCAGCGCCTCGCTCTAGAATAAGAGCAAGACCCACGTCAACGAGCTCCCTCGCAATTCAGAGCCTGAAGTCCGTGAAGACCATCAGGTACATTCTCCCTGAACTCCTGAAAATGGAGAAAATTGCTGGATAGACGATCCTCTTACATCCGAGGATGAGTCTGACTCCGATCAGGCAACGTCTCCTGTTAGAGCTTCCTGTAATGTGATAATTCGGGATTATAGCTCTTCTGAAGCATCATCTGACGAGATCACTTACACTCCGATGACTCTTAGCAATGCATCCTCTGGAGCCACCTCATCTCATGTGACTTTCACTGAGACGACACCCTCTCAGGTTTCTTCTCCTGAGACTGTGACTTCAAAGTTCACACCCTTCCTGACTAAAGAATCCCTAGCTATTGATGCTTGGGACGATGAATTGGTCAACGAAGAAGAAAGGTTGTTGGATGCTAGCTGTTCAGGACTTGTTCCCAGAAAATGCTCCGTGTAACACAATCACTGAGGATGGCAACTCTGTTGCAGATACATCATCAGCAAATGAAAAACGACAGCCTCTTGATCCTGAAGACAATCTTCCGAACGAAGACCCTTCTCAAGAAGCTCTCGAAATTGGTAGAGGCGCCCGCTCTAGCCGGGACTACCACAAAAATTACAACCAATCTTCCTTTACATATGTAAATCCTTTGGGAAAAGATGTTGTAAACGCCCCTAATGGCAACAATGATGAACATGCAGGCCCTAAGGAGGCTTTCAAGTATGACTTGATTGAACATTTCAAGCACATACCTGCATGTCTGCACATCCTAGATTTATTACGAATGTCTCCGCACACTCGTAATAATCTCATTTCAGAATTACAAAAGCTGAATGAGGATGTCGACAAACATGCCCCGCAAGTCCTCCAAATTGAAATGGACTACTGGGTCAAAAACTCAGAAGCTTCCTCAAAGGGAGAAAAGAAGAAAACTGAGGGATCATGCATCGAATGCCTCTCAGTTCAAAAAGCAGCAAGTGCAACCATCGCCTTCACTATGGACGACCTCCTACTTGGCGAAACATGGCACAACCGACCCCTGTACTTCACAGGGTACATCAAGGAAATGCCTATGCATAGAGTTCAGATCGACCAAGGTTCTGCACTCAACCTCATCTCCACTTCGGCTCTCGAAGAGTTGGGCATCCCACCCAGCAAACTGAGCCACACATCTGTATCTATCTTTGGATACGATGGGAGTACTCAAAGACCGATCGGCAAAATCAGGTTCAAGTTGCAGATCGGTGATCTTCTCTCTGAGGTCACTGTGTATGCAATAAAAACCCCTTCATGCTACAACATCCTTCTCGGATGCCCCTGGATCCACGAGAATGATGTTGTCCCTTCAACTCTACATCAATGCATCAAGTTTGTTGGCAACAACGGCATGATACATCAAGTCTTTGCGGACAGAAAACCCTTCAAAGGTAAAGAAGTCAACTTCACAAACTCCCAGATATATGAAGGTGAAAAAGAAGAAGAGGAGAAGCACACAGTACCCTTTGCCGAAAATCTCCAGAAAGATAAAGGCAAGGCTCCTCAACAATCATCGGAAGAAAACAAACCATCCCGTAAATCCGAAGAGAGCATTCAAAGTCACTTCATCATCCCCCTC
The DNA here is from genome assembly GCA_012931725.1 of Litsea cubeba. Classification (NCBI taxonomy): domain Eukaryota; kingdom Viridiplantae; phylum Streptophyta; class Magnoliopsida; order Laurales; family Lauraceae; genus Litsea; species Litsea cubeba. The sequence goes on from CM022945.1 coordinate 69,780,623, forward strand.
AAACCTTCAAAGCCTTCGGCCATCACAACTAAAGTGAAGAAGGCAAAGCAAAAGTCTGGGGGCAAATTTGTTGTCTCTTTCGTGTCTATCATGCATGACACAGATTCGGATTCAGAGCCAGAAGACGGCACATCATCAAGCCAAGCTGACACTCAGCAAGTTCAACCTGCTCTTACTCCAATGGAGACAACTTCTGACATAGAAGATCGTACGTCAGCTTCCTTCGTTGTTCCAGCAACTTCAGCAAAGGAAAAGTCGATCCTCTTTCATAGATCGGATGCTTCTTCATCAAACTTCATGCTTGAACCTTTCCCAAATGAAGGTATGCCTCAACTATCCTTATATAGTCCTGTGGCACAAGCTATTTTGAAGAAAATGGGCTATGACGCTCAAAACCCAGTCGGTTTGGGAGAAGGAAGCGGTATTCTTACACCATTGGGGCCCGCCTTGACCAAAAGCCAGCTGGAAGATTGGAGACTCTACGGCCATGTAGAAAAGTCTTCACATGGGTTAGGGTATGATCCTGACACCCCCCTGAGATAGTTGACACAAAGGCTTAAAAGTCAATTTACTGACCAAGCCTCAACATCTCAAGTCCATGAAGACATCGATCTCCCTGGATATCTCTTCGATGAGTCACCTGATAAAGATCCAGGAAGCTCATCCAATTGGTACGATTTCTCTGACCTTGAAGAGGAATTGTCCGATGGCACAGACGTGTGGTCTTCTGACCCAAAAGAACCATCGTCTCCAGAAGAAGTACCTTCTTCGACACGATTTTAACAGGCGATTGGGATCATCTCATAGCAAGCCTTGGGAAAATTGCTGATCAAGAAGACCCGTGGAAAGGAACAAAACCTTGGTCTGGAAATGCCTTTGAAACCCCAGAAGGTTTCGTTGAGCTGGAAGCCTCCGAAAATATTATGGAGGAACCACCTTCGAACCTTCCAACAGAAGATCATGTTCAAAAGATAGACTTGGGAACACCTGATAACGCACGTCCTGTATTCATAAGCAAGAATATAAAGGATGATAAGTTACCCGAGTTTATCGCCTTTCTTCGTGAGTCGGTTGATTGGTTTGTATGGTCTTACGCTGAAATGCCTGGCTTAGACCCCAAAATAACAGTCCACAAGCTCAATCTTCAAGAAGACATCAAGCCTGTCAAACAGGGCCAAAGAAGATTCTGTCCAGATGTGATGGATAAAATTGAACAAGAAGTTCAAAAACTCAAAAGCATCGGCTTCATTCATGAGGAACAACATCCTGATTGGTTGGCCAACACTGTCCCCGTGACAAAGAAAAACGGGCAGATCAGGGTCTGTATGACTATAGAGACCTGAACGGCGCATGCCCTAAAGATGAATTTCTGCTCCCCATACCAGAGGTAATGATTGATAATACCTGTGGATTCGAGCGAATGACATTCATGGATGGTTTTTCTGGCTACAATCAGATAAAGATGCATCCTGAAGATGAAAAACGTACATCCTTTCAGACCCCATTTGGCGTGTATTGCTACACTGTCATGCCATTTGGTCTGAAAAATGCTGGTGCCACATATCAAAGGGCTATGATGAATATATTCCAAGATATGCAGCATAAGACGGTTGAATGTTACGTTGATGACCTCGCCATCAAAAGCAAAAGAAAAGAAGATCATCTCGAAGACCTTTGAGAATTCTTCCTCTGACTTCGCAAAAACAAACTGCGGATGAATCCTATGAAGTGCTTCTTTGGCGTCTCGTCGGGTAAGTTCCTCGGATTCCTAGTTCGGAAAGCTGGAATAGAGCTTGACCCCATAAAACTCAAAGCCATTCTAGAAATGCCCTCTCCAAGAACCTTAAGAGAACTCAAAGGGCTTCAAGGGAGATTGGCCTACATCAGACGGTTCATTTCCAATCTTTTGGGGAAATGCCGTCCATTGTCCCGGTTGTTGAAAAAATGTGTAAACTTTGTCTAGGATGCTGACTGTGAAGCTGCATTTCAAGATATCAAGTCATACCTGACCAAACCTCCAGTGTTGGCTGCTCCTACCACTGGAAAACTGTCACGCCCCGAAACCGGGCCCTGCGGTGATCCGACCTCGGGGTGCGAAATTTTGGGATAAATTGAAACTTTTTGTTATAGTTCCCAAGATCCGCGTGAATGAGGATAATCACATTTCAACACAATCAGAGTATATTTTTCGCGGAAGCTAAACATGGTGTTACGACCCGGAATCCGTGGCCATCGGGTTCCGTGTCGCACGCAACCAATTCCATAAAGCCATCATATAAGCAGACTGGCATAAATCATACATCAGAGCACACTGAGCTGGTAGTAACAGACTAATTAATTCCCACATGTTCAGATTACAATTACAAGTGTCTTAATTACAAACCCAATAAAAAGGCTAATAAAGCCATACAACAATATCCAACTAGTAGAGATACTACCCTCAAAGATTTGATACGAACTCCGGTGCCAAACTTGACATCTAGATGATATCAATGGGCAGCCTCTCACGTCAGACCGGCGGTCCCACCGCCTCCTCTGATCAAACACCTAAAACCAGAAAGAGAAGAAACTGGCACCAAACAAATAGGGTCAGACACGACGGTCTGGCAAGCAAATAATCAAGTAATATGAAATAAAAGAACATACATAAAACCTGACGAAATCATCGTAAAACCAAATATAGAGTCTAAACAATAATAACAATAAATCGCGAGAAAACGATCGAAAGACCGAACATAAGTATCAAAGCAATAAAAGAACAATCTCAGAAGTACGAATGTTTCGAAAGATAGTAGCCCGCATAAAGCATTTAATGGTTGGAAATACCTTTCAAATCCTGAATAATAGCGACAATATGATAAATGATCGATATCGTATACATTAACCAAATCAAAACATAAAAAGCATAACCCACAAGAATCATAAAATAAGGTAATATGCAGATAAAACCTTGGCGACCACAAATAGCTAAATCCTCCTATTACCGAAGTAATAAGAGCAGACAGAACGTAGCCACTGAACGTGGTACTAAAAATAGGATCAGAACCGTAGCCATACAAATGGGACCGGCAGATCAAAAATCAGAACCGTAGCCATACAAATGGGACCGGCAGATAAAACCGTTGCCATGGTCGGTACAGACAGAATCCAAGCTGCAGCTGGCGAACAAATTAAAGATCCCAAGCCGGGTGATCAGCCCGACAAGGTGACCTAAGCCTAGTGGTGCCTTTAGTTTTCAAAACTCGAACCGATACGAATCAAACCATAATACTAATCCCTTTGGCTCAGGGGCTCACACCACATAGCTCTGGCCCCGTCTTGCCTCGAGGTTTCATTTTCAAAATACTAATCTTAACAAAATAATAGTCTCATCGAAGAAATCCCGAATGTGATAAACCACTCCAATCTCCTTTCAAATCAATTCGGAGAAAACATACGAATATCCATGGTAAACCGCTCAAATACACATCAAAGTGATTTGTATAAAATCATACGACCAATCCTTTCGAATCTGGAAGACCCCATGATTTTATAATAAATCACCGATGCTATTTGAATTAGTTTACCAAAGGATACAAATACAAGTACAAATACATTCTCTAACTTGAAATGGAATGGAAATTATGTAGAATGACTTAATGACTTACCAAGGAACCATCTCAATGCACAACTATCCTTTAAACATTGATCATTAAGGAGTGAGTTTGATGCCAATGAAAATCCCCAACATTTAAATGATAAAGTGCGCATTGAGACTCAAACGATTCCCGGATAATTTTACATACGTTCATTCTCTCATTGGTCCCATTCCCATTTCACAAATTCCAAGCATCACAAGTAAATCCAAACTCTTTAAAACAGGACCATAGTTGGCCTTAAACCGAGTCCAAAACAATCTACTCATTTAGTCCAAAACAGTCCTTTAAACATAGCCCAAACAGTCCTTAAAAACAGCCCATAACTAACCTTGAACAGGCCCATAAAAACAGGTCTTAAAATGGTTTAAAAGCTGGCCTTGAACAGGCCCAATATCAGGTTTTAAAACAGCCCAAAGCTAACCTTGAATGGCCCACAAACAGATTTTTAAATCAGTACAAAACTTAACCTTGAATGGCCCACAAATCAAACTTTAAAACAGTCCCAAAACTGAACCCTTAATGGTCCAAGAAACAAGTTTTTAAAACAAGCCCAAACTAACCATGAAACAGGCCCACCAACAAGTTTTTAAAACAGCCCCAAAACCAAACTTGAACAGGCCCATAAAATGACCCAACATCAGGTCTTGATATGGCCCAAAAACTGTCTTGCATCAGGCCCAAAAGTTATCCCAAAAGTCCCTCAAACCAGGCCCTGAAAAGGGTCCCAAAAGTGTTAGAGTGTTTATTTTGTTGCAATTTGATTGGATGCATTCATTGTCTCATCTTGATCTCTCTCTCATTCATGTTCTCCTTCTTAGGTTTCTCTTGCATATCTTTCTTCATAAGCTTTGTTTTTACTTGAAAAAATCTTCAGATCTTTTTGTTTTCTGCTTTCACTTTTTGTCGGTCCCTCTGTCGGCTCTCATCGGTCAGCCGACACTAGAACCGAGCCCAGCCGATAGACTGTCGGTTCCAGTTCCAGAGAGCTTCAACTTTTAGATCTTCTCTGTCGGTCAGATCCTCGGCTCCTATCGGTCAACCGATATTGCTTAAAACTCTGGACCGAGAGTTCATCGGTTCCAATATCAGAAAGCTTCATTTTTGGACTTTTTGCTTTATCGGTTCCTAAGTCGGTTCCAAGATCGGTCGACCGATGCTGTCGGTCAAACCGACAAGTGTTTCTTGGTCAGCAAATTTTTCAAAAATATAGCCGTTGCGTATGACCGTTAGGCTATCGGTTGACCGACACCAAGTTCTCGGCGAGCCGATAGATATCCGTTGGGAACACTTTTTCTATAAAAAGTGACCTTCTCTTTGGGAAAGCTTGCTGAATTTTTGAGATCATCTGAGCCCAAAGGAGAGGAACTTTACAAGAGCTTTTCAAAAGGGATCATGGAAGCATTTTCAACCTTTCTATCTTGGACCTTTAAAATGGGTGTGCTTTCGAAATCTCTATCTCTTTTTCATGCTTAGACCTTCAATCTTTGTTTCCCTGAGCATGATCAAAGTGTTAGGCCTTTTCTAAAGATGTTTCTTTTCATAACATGTCTTGATCTTTGAAAAGTATTTGCATTATGAAATCAACATAAGTCTCCTCATTCACATGTGTTTTTTTAACATTAACTTTCAAAACTAATTGTTTTAAGTTTGAACCTTTAACAAACCATGTGTTGAGTAATGCATCTCTTTCTCTTACATTTGATCATCATCCTTTGCATTAATTGAAGTTTCATCCTTTTAAAAAGAGAAAGTGAATTTTCTAGTTCATGCATTAGTCATAAACATTATCATTGTCCATTCAGCCTATCTAGAGGCAAACCACTGTGTTTTACTTGTTCTCTTACCCATGCACAAATAGGCATTTCACTTAAGAGAAAAATCAATGTTGTAATGGTTGGTGCTTAGCCTTGAAAAGCACATATAGTGTTGTAAAGGTTCATGCTCAACCTTGAAAAGCATAATGATGTGGTTGTAAGGTTAGAGGTGATCCTAAACCTTGAATTGACTAGTGAAATCCGGTAAGGTTACCGGGAGTGGATGTAGGCATCTTGGCCGAACCACTATATTTTATTGTGTTATGGTGATTTGTGGTTACCTTCCTTTTCATGATTGTTGAACTCTTAATTGGGTATGAGCTTGATTAAAAGATGTGTTTGTCTTTTGAATGTGTATGATTGACTCAGATAACTCTCTCTTGTATGAAGCTAACTTACTATCATCAAAGCATAAGTCACCTAAAAATCAAAATGTTTAAAAGTGGCTTAAATTTTTAATTGCATCCTATTCACCCCCCCCCCCCCTCTAGGATTCGATCTTGGTCTTTCAATTGGTATCAGAGCCAAGTTGCTCTGGTGTTAGGTCTTACAGCCTAGAGTTGAATCCTAGTGAGTGTGTTTCTTTTGTTGCCACTATGCAATCTCATCTGGGTGAGGGCAATGCCACCAATAGACCACCTCTGTTTAATGGAACACATTATAGGTATTGGAAAATAAGGATGCAAGTGTTCCTGGAATCCCAAAGTTTAGATGTGTGGAACATCATTGAAGAAGGCTATCATCTACCCACTGCCACAGAAAAGGATTCTGAAGGCAATGTTATATCCTTAACTCTCAAACCTAAAAGTGCTTGGACTCAAGGGGAAAAGGATAGAGCTAATCTTAATGCTAAAGCAAAAAACTCTTTATACTGTGCCTTATCTCAAGAGGAATTCAATAGAGTTGTCAATTGCAATACTGCTAAGGAAGTGTGGGACACCCTAGAGACCACCCATGAAGGTACGGATCAGGTCAAGATAGCCAAAATTCAAATGTTGACCTCTAAGCTAGAAGACATTAAGATGCTAGAAGAGGAAACTTTTGATGAGTTCTACACAAAGATTATGGAATTAGTCAACTCTCTCATAGGACTAGGAGAAAAGATGGATGAATCTAAAATTGTAAGAAAAATTTTAAGGTCTCTTCCTAAAAGATTCAAACCAAAGATTATTGCCATAACTGAGAGTAAAAATGTGGATCAAATTAAAATTGAAGAACTAAGAGGAAATCTTCTCACATATGAACTAGATTTTGAAGTTAAAGATAAAAAGAAAGGAGTTGCCTTTACCTCTCAGACTAATGAAAATGAAAGTGAAGATGATAGTGATGATGACAATGCTCTTCTTGTCAAGAACTTTAAGAAATTCTTTAAGAACAACAAAAACATTAGAAAATCTGATGAAAGCAGCAAAAGCTCTAGATTTCTAAGAAGTTCCAAAAGTTCTTTTATCAAAAAGGATGTGCAATGTTATAATTGCAAGGGGTTTGGACATATTGCTCAAAATTGCTCCACTCCTAAAGAACTTGAAAGAGGGGATAAGAAAGCAAAGAAAGCATTGAACATAACTTGGGATGATGAAGATGAAGATAGTGACAAAAATGAATCCCAGAATGATGAAGATGAAAATCCTCCTAATTGGCTTCTTATTGCCTCTGTTGAAGAGATAAATGATCATAACACATTAATAGATGACACATTAGGGGAAGAGGAAACTCATGAAGAAGATGATGAATTTGAGATCCAACAAGCTTACAATGATCTATATGAAAATTCTGAAATCTTAATTAAGAAAAATAAAATGTTAAAAGAAGAATCCAAAAAACTGGTCAATGAAGTAAATGTTCTAAAAGATGAATTGAAACTAACCATAAATGACAAAGTCAATTTGGAACATAAATTCATCACCCTAACTGAAGAACTAGCTCTTGCTCAAAATCACATTCATAGCTTACAATCCAAGCTTGAGTCTAGTCAACTTGAAACAAACTCCTTACAATTAAAACTCAACAAAGGAAAATTCATTGTTGAAAAATTCACCTTGGGAAATGACAAGTTTTATCAAATGTTAGGCATGCATAAAATCTATGGTGACAAGAGTGGTGTAGGTTTTGAAGGCTCCCCTAGCAACATGAAGGACAGCTCTCAAATACTTACTAAGAGTGTCCGCAAACCTATAGTTGAGAGAAGTTTTACCACTAGATGGACTTGTCATTTTTGCAATCATAGAGGTCATTTGGTTCCAAATTGCCCTTATAAAAATAGGTTATCTCTCAACAATCCCTCTAAAGTATCTTTTAAATTTGTCCCCAAGACCATTCCCTACAAATCTCCTCTGTCTAGATGGATGGTTAAACAAACACACCTTGAGAGTCTCATAGTGCAAACCGCTTTAAAAGCAAAAGAAAATCCTACTTGGTTTTTAGATAGTGGTTGTTCTAAACACATGACAGGGAGACCGATCTAGATTCAGCTCTATAGTGGAATATGATGGAGGAAATGTCTCTTTTGGAGACAATAGTAAAGCTCAAATCATTGGCAAGGGAAGTGTGAAGGGAGATCAAATACCAACTCTGAATGATGTATTTCTTGTGGAAGGATTGAAGCATAATCTCCTTAGCATTAGCCAATTGTGTGATAAGGGAAACAAAGTTGTCTTTGACAGGCTTTCATGCAAGGTAGTAAATGATAAAACTAACCAAGTTATCCTTACTGGGTCAAGGACAAAAGGGAATATCTACATTATAGAAGAATGTGAAGACAATGAATCTAGGTGCTTGATAACCAGAAATCAAGAAAATTACTTATGGCACCAAAGGATGGGTCACATAAACTTTAAATTGATGAAGATCCTGTCCAAGAATGAGATTGTGAAAGGAATTCCCAAGTTGTCTGCTGAAAAGGCTGAAATCTGTAAGGCATGCCAACTGGGTAAACAAATAAAGAAGAGTTTCAAAGGTTTAAAGGATATATCGTCGTCTCGTCCTCTAGAATTAATCCATATGGACTTGATTGGACCTGCACCCGTGCAAAGTATTGGAGGAAAGAAATTTATTCTGGTTATGGTAGACGATTATTCTCGTTTTGGTTGGATTGCTTTTCTCCATGCTAAATCAGATGCTGTAGACAATATCATAAGAATTTGCAACAAGATACAAGTTGAAAAAGATTGTAAAATTCAGAAGATCAGAAGTGATCATGGAGGAGAATTTGAGAATGACAAATTTGCCAAATTTTGTGAAAATCATGGGATCAATCATCAATATTCAGCTCCTAAGACTCCTCAACAAAATGGAGTAGCAGAAAGAAGAAATAGAGTGATTCAAGAAATGGCTAGGACCATGCTCAATGAAAAGAATCTTCCTCGTAATCTATGGGCTGAAGCTGTGAACACTGCCTGCTATATTATAAATAGAGTCTATCTCACCAAGAATACCAACAAGACCCCGTATGAGCTTTATTTTGAAAGAAAACCTAATTTAGGGTATTTGAAAGTGTTCGGAAGCAAATGTTATATTCTAAGAGATAGGGAGCAGTTGGAGAAATTCGAGCCTAAATCTGATGAAGGAATCTTCCTAGGCTATTCTGAAAGGAGCAAAGCTTACAGAGTGTTTAATCATAGAACTATGACCATAATGGAGTCAGCTCATGTTGTCATCGATGATATGAATCAAATTGGAAGAACTCTTCAAGATGATGATGAAGTTGAATATGTTATTGATCAATCAACTCCTAAAGCCAAAAATGATATCATCCCATCCAAAGCTACAGTTCCAACCAAACTCATGAAAGATCATACATTGGAGAATATTATTGGAGATATCAGTAGTGGGGTCATGACCCGGAGACAAGTTCATACTTATGTGCACATTACTCGTTTGTCTCTCAAGTTGAGCCCAAGAATTTTTCAGAAGCTGAATCGAAATCAGAATGGATGGAAGCTATGCAAGAAGAATTGAATCAATTTAAGAAAAATAATGTTTGGGATCTTGTTCCATTACCTACAGAGAAAAATCCAATTGGTACTAAGTGGATATACAAGAACAAATCAGATGAATCTGGTAATGTTGTAAGAAACAAGGCAAGACTAGTAGCAAAAGGATATGCCCAAATAGAAGGAATTGATTTTGAAGAAACTTTGCTCCTGTAGCCCGTTTGGAGTCTATAAGGATCCTATTGAGTTATGCGAGTAGCATGAGAATTAAACTATTTCAGATGGATGTCAAAAGTGCCTTCCTAAATGGAGAAATTGAAGAGGATGTTTATGTTACCCAACCAGAAGGCTTTGAGGACCCTCATCATCCTGAGTATGTCTACAAACTCAAGAAAGCTCTTTATGGATTAAAACAAGCACCAAGGGCTTGGTATGAAAAACTCACAACCCATCTGATTGAAAATGATTTTAATTGTGGGAAAGTTGATAAGACCTTGTTTATCAAGAAAATTGATCAAGACATTCTTGTAGCTCAAGTCTATGTTGATGACATAGTGTTTGGATCCACATCAGACAAATTGGCTCAAGGATTCTCAGAGTTAATGAGCTCCACCTTTGAGATGAGTCTAGTCGGTCCCCTGCAGTTCTTCTTAGGTCTCCAGGTCAACCAAACCGAGCGAGGAATTTTTCTTAGCCAATCCAAATTTGCCTTAGAAATTGTTAAGAAGTTTGGTCTAGAAACCTCCAAGCCTAATAGCAACCCCATGGGATCTTCTTCAAAACTGTCTAGTGACCTCAAAGGCACCAAAGTAGACCAAAAACTCTATCGTAGTATGATAGGAAGCCTTCTCTATCTTACTGCTAGTAGACCTGATCTCTCTTTCAGTGTTGGAATCTGTGCCAGATATCAATCGGATCCTCGTGAGTCCCATCTCAAAGCTGTTAAACGTATCTTTAAATATATCAATGGGACATCACATTATGGCATCTGGTATCCTTGTGACTCATCTTTACAATTAATTGGATACAGTGATGCTGATTGGGCGGGATCAATAGATGATAGGAAAAGCACCAGTGGATGTTGCTACTTCATAGGAAATTGCTTAGTAGCTTGGCATAGCAAAAAGCAAAATTCAGTATCCTTGTCTACTGCAGAAGCTGAATACATAGCTGCAGGTAGCTGTTGTGCTCAATTGTTGTGGATGAAACAAACCTTGTTAGATTATAATGTCCCACAACATTGTATGCCTATCATGTGTGATAACTCAAGTGCCATTAGCATATCTAAAAATCCTGTTCAGCATTCTCGCACTAAACACATTGATATTCGCTATCACTTCTTGCGTGATCATGCTGACCAAGGCTCTATTGAGTTACTTTTTGTTCCAACTGATTCTCAATTGGCTGACCTGTTTACTAAACCCCTTGGAAATGAAAGATTTATTAAACTAAGACATCATTTGGGCATTGGCCCTTGCCCTGAAATCTGAAATCTTGTTGTCTAATCACCTGTTATTGCATCTTCACTGTATTATAGCTCGTTATAAACAGGTGCTACTGACAAGGTTTGTGTTCTCTTGTAGATGGGCAGGTTCCTTTGCAATTAGATGTCAAAGGGGGAGAGAATGATATGTAAAGTGGTCTCAATTTGAGGGGGAGTAGAAGCAAGGTCTATCAAATTGAGGGGGAGAAGCTTTGTCTAGTTGCTCCCAAAAAGAAAATCCAAAGCTCCAGAATATCCAAAATCCCAAAGCATCCAAAAGCTCCTTAAATGTCCAAAGAAGTTGATGGTTGAGTTCGTGGCATATGAGAGAGTGTCAAGCTTAGAGTTGCCATCAAATTGCAAAGGGGGAGATTGTTAGAGTGTTTATTTTGTTGCAATTTGATTGGATGCATTCATTGTCTCATCTTGATCTCTCTCTCATTCATGTTCTCCTTCTTAGGTTTCTCTTGCATATCTTTCTTCATAAGCTTTGTTTTTACTTGAAAAAAATCTTCAGATCTTTTTGTTTTCTGCTTTCACTTTCTGTCGGTCCCTCTGTCGGCTCTCATCGGTCAGCCGACACTAGAACCGAGCCCAGCCGATAGACTGTCGGTTCCAGTTCCAGAGAGCTTCAACTTTTAGATCTTCTCTGTCGGTCAGATCCTCGGCTCCTATCGGTCAACCGATATTGCTTAAAACTCTGGACCGAGAGTTCATCGGTTCCAATATCAGAAAGCTTCATTTTTGGACTTTTTGCTTTATCGGTTCCTAAGTCGGTTCCAAGATCGGTCGACCGATGCTGTCGGTCAAACCGACAAGTGTTTCTTGGTCAGCAAATTTTTCAAAAATATAGCCGTTGCGTATGACCGTTAGGCTATCGGTTGACCGACACCAAGTTCTCGGCGAGCCGATAGATATCCGTTGGGAACACTTTTTCTATAAAAAGTGACCTTCTCTTTGGGAAAGCTTGCTGAATTTTTGAGATCATCTGAGCCCAAAGGAGAGGAACTTTACAAGAGCTTTTCAAAGGGGATCATGGAAGCATTTTCAACCTTTCTATCTTGGACCTTTAAAATGGGTGTGCTTTCAAAATCTCTATCTCTTTTTCATGCTTAGACCTTCAATCTTTGTTTTCCTGAGCATGATCAAAGTGTTAGGCCTTTTCTAAAGATGTTTCTTTTCATAACATGCCTTGATCTTTGAAAAGTATTTGCATTATGAAATCAACATAAGTCTCCTCATTCACATGTGTTTTTGAACATTAACTTTCAAAACTAATTGTTTTAAGTTTGAACCTTTAACAAACCATGTGTTGAGTAATGCATCTCTTTCTCTTACATTTGATCATCATCCTTTGCATTAATTGAAGTTTCATCCTTTTAAAAAGAGAAAGTGAATTTTCTAGTTCATGCATTAGTCATAAACATTATCATTGTCCATTCAGCCTATCTAGAGGCAAACCACTGTGTTTTACTTGTTCTCTTACCCATGCACAAATAGGCATTTCACTTAAGAGAAAAATCAATGTTGTAATGGTTGGTGCTTAGCCTTGAAAAGCACATATAGTGTTGTAAAGGTTCATGCTCAACCTTGAAAAGCATAATGATGTGGTTGTAAGGTTAGAGGTGATCCTAAACCTTGAATTGACTAGTGAAATCCGGTAAGGTTACCGGGAGTGGATGTAGGCATCTTGGCCGAACCACTATATTTTATTGTGTTATGGTGATTTGTGGTTACCTTCCTTTTCATGATTGTTGAATTCTTAATTGGGTATGAGCTTGATTAAAAGATGTGTTTGTCTTTTGAATGTGTATGATTGACTCAGATAACTCTCTCTTGTATGAAGCTAACTTACTATCATCAAAGCATAAGTCACCTAAAAATCAAAATGTTTAAAAGTGGCTTAAATTTTTAATTGCATCCTATTCACCCCCCCCCCCCCTCTAGGATTCGATCTTGGTCTTTCAAAAAGTTCCTCAAACCAGGCCCTGAAAAAGGGCCCAGAACTGGGCTGGGTCCGCTCGAGCGACCCAGGGTCCGCTCGAGCTGACCCCTTCCAGAACCTGGGCCGCTCGAGCGGCCCACTGGGTCGCTCGAGCGGACCCAGTTTTGGCTGGGTCCGGATGAGTGCAGAATTGCACTCTTCTTCATTTTTTTCTGATTTTCTTTCTTCCCTCCTTTTCTACAACCATTCACCAATGAGTAGGTCCTCAATGGGATATATTAAACTCCATCAACTCATCAAATCTCCAACCATAATCATTCCAATTGATCCAAATACCAACTTTGAAATCAAAGTTTTTCCCCTTTTTCTTTTGAACCCAAACACTTAACATAAAACTAAGTTTCAAAATGATCAAAGTGAGAACCAACTTTCAACACATTGTAAAGCAATGACATAAGAGGAAATTAAGCATAACATTTCTCCATTTGTCCAAAACAAATCTATGAGTCATGAAGAGATAGTAACATAGGAAGAAAACATGAAATGAAACTTAAACATGAAATCATCATATTAAGTGGAGTATTCACTTGCCTCAAGTCTAAAAGAAGATGCAAAACACTCTATGATGGTCCTCTTATAGCCTCAAGCTCCAAATCACAAAACCCCCAAAATAGCTCAAAAGAAACCCTAGAAAACCAATCCATTTTCCAATCTTCATGAAAACCCATTGCATATGGGATTAAACACTCGAAATGGAGAGGAAAACAAGAATCTCAAGAAAAGAAAACCATTGCTAACCTTGAGAAATCCAAACAAAGAAGAAGAGCTTAGATGAGTGCCTTGCTCTAGCCCAAAAATCTTGAAAATAGGGTCTTTGGAAAGCTTGAGAGATGAGGAAGAAGAAGGTGGGATCAATCCTCACGTGGCACACAAGAAAGAAGCTTGCAAAAAGGAGAGAGATGGCTGGAAAGGGAAAGAAGGAGCCCTCTCCCTCAGCCCAAGTTGCTGGAAACGAAAATGAAGGAGAAGAGATGGTTCCCCTTCTTATAAGATGGGTTTGTGGCCCCGATCTTCACAAGGCTGAAACTCACATTTGCGGGCCCCGAACGAAAACGACGAAGAAGACAAAAACGATCGGCGAAATTTCTACTTTCCAAAAGTATATTTTCCCCAAATTCTGAAATTTTAGAAATTCATGGACAGATTTAGTGTAAAAGGTCAGTTTTTTCCCTTTTTCTCGAAAAACGCATTTTCTGATCATCAAATCAAAATGGTCAAAACATGAAAGTTGTTAAACTTCATCAAATGAGTCAAAATACATCAAATCCAGAATTTTTAGAAATCAAAAGTAATTTCTCATAAAAAAATACATATCGTATAAAACCGGGTCAAACCAAAGTCAACGGTCCTTAAAAATCTCCAAGACTAAGGAAAAATCTAGTCAAACTCAAAAACAAGATCAAACTAAATCAAATCTCACTTAAAAAGCTAACCACGATTAAAACAATACTAAACAAAAGGACTGGGGGTCGGGATCTTACATCCTCCCCCCCTTAGAATCCATTTGGTCCTCCAAATGGCTTAAAACCAAATCAAAATCAAAAACCCAAAAGACAAACGAAAACACTGACACCCTATGCTAGACCTTGGTGACTGAGAGACTCTCTGATCAAACCCGACGTTGAGATGCACGGTCAACCACATTCTGACTCGGTTGAAGGCTTCACACTGTTCCACATATCTGTTCAGGACATACTCCTCTGACCAAACTAGAGTTCAACAATTCTTCTGATCATCCTTGGTGTCATCTGTCGTTCCAGCACTAAATCATTTCTTTTACTCACCTTGTTTGTCGCTGTCGGTTCAAGAACTGCAAGTTCTGCCTCTTTGTAATACTTTGGAATCATGTGCCTTAAATCCTTCAAAGCTGTACACGGCGCTTCCGATGCTTGCATGAAGGTGTGATCGTAGACATGTTTTCACTGAAAAAAAACCTCATCCCGAAAAATTCTGGAATTCATATGTTTGCTCTACTGTGTTCCTCAAATGCATCATCAGTTTCTGGCCTCCAAGTATACCTTCAATCCTTCTTTGTTCTGAAATCACAACTCCAAATTCTAATCTTTCTGTGATGTACTCTGAATTCTTGCCCACATCTGATTCTATCTACTTGCTGCTCTTGATCTTTTACCTGATACTGTGTTATCAACAAAACATATCTGCCAAATCTGATGTTAATTCCCGAAGAACTGAAACTTCCAATCCCTGTCTTGAATGATGTTTACTCTCTCATAAATCCAACTTTGTTTTCCAACTGAACCGGTATACATCCTGACATCCATCCACCCTTCAATCCATACACCTCCAAACTCCAACCATAGGCTATTACAACTCATTCCATACGATGCAAATAAATCTTAAAATTTTAAACATGATGACTAAACAATTACTTAGTTGAACTACACCATTTTTAAAACATAGTAAAAGCCGAACCTCCAAGTTGTCAAGTAAAGCTTAAAAAAATAAAGTTTATCAAAGTTTGAACATGAAACAACATTATTCGTTTTGAAAATCATGTTTTCATAACCCAACAAATCCTTGAAATACTCAACAATCTCAAATTAGGATTTTCAAAAATAAATCAAATTCATGTAGTATAACCATACATTAAATTTTATTGAAATCCATTTCCAACCAAACATATACAAGATTTTGAAATCGTCAAGGTTTTGAAATGTAAGTGTCAACATTTAAGAGAATTAAAACAAGAGCAAAATTTCAAGATCATTGTGTAACAACGTCTTAAGAAGATTAAATAAAAGTTCGAAACACGATTCCTTATGAAAACAAAATCATGCGACTCATACAAAGAGTATAATGCCATAATTTATTTCAAAGATAAGCCTTAAAGAAGAAACATAAATCCATTGTTTAAACACTACACGGATAAATCATAGACATTGAGGAAAACATAACAAGGATGAAAACAGCACGAAAATCACTCTCACCAAGAAAAGGAACAACACCAAAACTGAAGTATACTCTTGCACCTGCATGTTGTCTAATCCAATACCTTAAAAGTCGGTGAAATCCACAAGGTTTCCTCTACTGCCAAAAGTTATCTTGACTACAACTAGCCATCCACTTGGTATCCCTGCTGAATCAACGACACCGGCTAAGCTGCAAGTTACAGAAATTCTCAACCAAAACTACGACAAGGCTCATTGAATCCGGGAAATCCATGAGTTTCTAGCACTAGCTTCCAACCTTACTAACTAAGAATTATTTCTCCCTTCATAAAAATTGCCAACTAATGTGTCTCCTGCAGTCCTTCATCTTGGAAAGATGGTCTGAGTTCCCCCAAAATTCCACATTTACTTACCTTGGTACGCTGCATGACGATCCTTGATTAGCTGAAAGGGGGTCTTCGAATACTACTCAAGTCCTACTTTGACGGAAAAATGCACATGTCTTCTCTCATTAACCATAATGAAGACGCTGAAGGCTGAAAGTCTGTTGATGTTCTCCGAAAACAACATACCAAGTCCAGAGGGTTCTCAGTCTCCGACACAAGCACAGACAAAAGACACTGAACAAGAGTATGGAGACTTTAAATTCTCCACCACTAAGGAGGAAATTTGGTCATCCAAATCTCCTAACAACAAGAACTAAAAGACAAGACAAGCAAAATCTCCCGAACTGAAAGAAAAGCCGACTCAAATCCAAAGAAACAAAGACACGAGAAAACAAATCGACACAATCTAACGAATCCTCACCACACGTCTTAATGTCTCTAGAGTGTTTTATTTCCTAGAAACTAACCAGCTCTGATACCAAACCTGTCACGCCCCGAAACCGGGCCCTGCAGTGATCCGACCTCGGGTGCGAAATTTTGGGATAAATTGAAACTTTTTGTTATAGTTCCCAAGATCCGCGTGAATGAGGATAATCACATTCCAACACAATCAGAGTATATTTTTCGCGGAAGCTAAACATGGTGTTACGACCCGGAATCCGTGGCCATCGGGTTCCGTGTCGCACGCAACCAATTCCATAAAGCCATCATATAAGCAGACTGGCATAAATCATACATCAGAGCACACTGAGCTGGTAGTAACAGACTAATTAATTCCCACATGTTCAGATTACAATTAACAAGTGTCTTAATTACAAACCCAATAAAAAGGCTAATAAAGCCATACAACAATATCCAACTAGTAGAGATACTACCCTCAAAGATTTGATACGAACTCCGGTGCCAAACTTGACATCTAGATGATATCAATGGGCAGCCTCTCACGTCAGACCGGCGGTCCCACCGCCTCCTCTGATCAAACACCTAAAACCAGAAAGAGAAGAAACTGGCACCAAACAAACAGGGTCAGACACGACGGTCTGGCAAGCAAATAATCAAGTAATATGAAATAAAAGAACATACATAAAACCTGACGAAATCATCGTAAAACCAAATATAGAGTCTAAACAATAATAACAATAAATCGCGAGAAAACGATCGAAAGACCGAACATAAGTATCAAAGCAATAAAAGAACAATCTCAGAAGTACGAATGTTTCGAAAGATAGTAGCCCACATAAAGCATTTAATGGTTGGAAATACCTTTCAAATCCTGAATAATAGCGACAATATGATAAATGATCGATATCGTATACATTAACCAAATCAAAACATAAAAAAAAAATAACCCACAAGAATCATAAAATAAGGTAATATGCAGATAAAACCTTGGCGACCACAAATAGCTAAATCCTCCTATTACCGAAGTAATAAGAGCAGACAGAACGTAGCCACTGAACGTGGTACTAAAAATAGGATCAGAACCGTAGCCATACAAATGGGACCGGCAGATCAAAAATCAGAACCGTAGCCATACAAATGGGACCGGCAGATAAAACCGTTGCCATGGTCGGTACAAACAGAATCCAAGCTGCAGCTGGCGAACAAATTAAAGATCCAAGCCGGGTGATCAGCCCGACAAGGTGACCTAAGCCTAGTGGTGCCTTTAGTTTTCAAAACTCGAACCGATACGAATCAAACCATAATACTAATCCCTTTGGCTCAGGGGCTCACACCACATAGCTCTGGCCCCGTCTTGCCTCGAGGTTTCATTTTCAAAATACTAATCTTAACAAAATAATAGTCTCATCGAAGAAATCCCGAATGTGATAAACCACTCCAATCTCCTTTCAAATCAATTCGGAGAAAACATACGAATATCCATGGTAAACCGCTCAAATACACATCAAAGTGATTTGTATAAAATCATACGACCAATCCTTTCGAATCTGGAAGACCCCATGATTTTATAATAAGTCACCGATGCTATTTGAATTAGTTTACCAAAGGATACAAATACAAGTACAAATACATTCTCTAACTTGAAATGGAATGGAAATTATGTAGAATGACTTAATGACTTACCAAGGAACCATCTCAATGCACAACTATCCTTTAAACATTGATCATTAAGGAGTGAGTTTGATGCCAATGAAAATCCCCAACATTTAAATGATAAAGTGCGCATTGAGACTCAAACGATTCCCGGATAATTTTACATACGTTCATTCTCTCATTGGTCCCATTCCCATTTCACAAATTCCAAGCATCACAAGTAAATCCAAACTCTTTAAAACAGGACCATAGTTGGCCTTAAACCGAGTCCAAAACAATCTACTCATTTAGTCCAAAACAGTCCTTTAAACATAGCCCAAACAGTCCTTAAAAACAGCCCATAACTAACCTTGAACAGGCCCATAAAAACAGGTCTTAAAATGGTTTAAAAGCTGGCCTTGAACAGGCCCAATATCAGGTTTTAAAACAGCCCAAAGCTAACCTTGAATGGCCCACAAACAGATTTTTAAATCAGTACAAAACTTAACCTTGAATGGCCCACAAATCAAACTTTAAAACAGCCCCAAAACTGAACCCTTAATGGTCCAAGAAACAAGTTTTTAAAACAAGCCCAAACTAACCATGAAATAGGCCCACCAACAAGTTTTTAAAACAGCCCCAAAACCAAACTTGAACAGGCCCATAAAATGACCCAACATCAGGTCTTGATATGGCCCAAAAACTGTCTTGCATCAGGCCCAAAAGTTATCCCAAAAGTCCCTCAAACCAGGCCCTGAAAAGGGCCCAAAAGTTCCTCAAACCAGGCCCTGAAAAGGGCCCAAAGTTCCTCAAACCAGGCCCTGAAAAAGGGCCCAGAACTGGGCTGGGTCCGCTCGAGCGGACCCCTTCCAGAACCTGGGCCGCTCGAGCGGCCCACTGGGTCGCTCGAGCGGACCCAGTTCTGGCTGGGTCCGGATGAGTGCAGAATTGCACTCTTCTTCATTTTTTTCTGATTTTCTTTCTTCCCTCCTTTTCTACAACCATTCTCCAATGAGTAGGTCCTCAATGGGATATATTAAACTCCATCAACTCATCAAATCTCCAACCATAATCATTCCAATTGATCCAAATACCAACTTTGAAATCAAAGTTTTTCCCCTTTTTCTTTTGAACCCAAACACTTAACATAAAACTAAGTTTCAAAATGATCAAAGTGAGAACCAACTTTCAACACATTGTAAAGCAATGACATAAGAGGAAATTAAGCATAACATTTCTCCATTTGTCCAAAACAAATCTATGAGTCATGAAGAGATAGTAACATAGGAAGAAAACATGAAATGAAACTTAAACATGAAATCATCATATTAAGTGGAGTATTCACTTGCCTCAAGTCTAAAAGAAGATGCAAAACACTCTATGATGGTCCTCTTATAGCCTCAAGCTCCAAATCACAAAACCCCCAAAATAGCTCAAAAGAAACCCTAGAAAACCAATCCATTTTCCAATCTTCATGAAAACCCATTGCATATGGGATTAAAACACTCGAAATGGAGAGGAAAACAAGAATCTCAAGAAAAGAAAACCATTGCTAACCTTGAGAAATCCAAACAAAGAAGAAGAGCTTAGATGAGTGCCTTGCTCTAGCCCAAAAATCTTGAAAATAGGGTCTTTGGAAAGCTTGAGAGATGAGGAAGAAGAAGGTGGGATCAATCCTCACGTGGCACACAAGAAAGAAGCTTGCAAAAAGGAGAGAGATGGCTGGAAAGGGAAAAGAAGGAGCCCTCTCCCTCAGCCCAAGTTGCTGGAAACGAAAATGAAGGAGAAGAGATGGGTTCCCCTTCTTATAAGATGGGTTTGTGGGCCCCGATCTTCACAAGGCTGAAACTCACATTTGCGGGCCCCGAACGAAAACGACGAAGAAGACAAAAACGATCGGCGAAATTTCTACTTTCCAAAAAGTATATTTTCCCCAAATTCTGAAATTTTAGAAATTCATGGACAGATTTAGTTGTAAAAGGTCAGTTTTGCCCTTTTTCTCGAAAAAAACGCATTTTCTGATCATCAAATCAAAATGGTCAAAACATGAAAGTTGTTTAAACTTCATCAAATGAGTCAAAATACATCAAATCCAGAATTTTTAGAAATCAAAAGTAATTTCTCATAAAAAAATACATATCGTATAAACCGGGTCAAACCAAAGTCAACGGTCCTTAAAAATCTCCAAGACTAAGGAAAAATCTAGTCAAACTCAAAAACAAGATCAAACTAAATCAAATCTCACTTAAAAAGCTAAACCACGATTAAAACAATACTAAACAAAAGGACTGGGGGTCGGGATCTTACAAAAACCATTCATCTTGTAACAAGAGCCCTTGATCATTCTCTGGGCGCTCTACTTGCACAAGAAAATGATGAAAGAAAAGAAGCTGCTCTATACTACCTCAGCCGCATGCTAGTAGGTGCAGAGCATCGCTACTCTCCAGTCGAAAAGGAATGCCTTGCAGTGATGTTCGCCATACAAAAGCTGCGTCACTACTTGCTTTCTAACATAGTTTACCTGGTCTCGAAGATCAACCTCTTGGAGGTCCTTGTCACAAAAGCAGGTTTTCTCAATGCCCGACAGAGAAAATGGTCCATCCTTCTGTCACAATTTGATATTAGGTATGTACCATAAAAAACGATCAAAGGGGAAGCTCTAGCGGACTTTCTCGCAGAGCATCCATTGCCTAAAGATTCTCCACTCAGAGATGATCTCCCAGACGAACCAGTCTACAATGTGGAGACTTTCTCACAAAATGCCTCCTAGGACATGTACTTTGACGTTGCAACCAGGACAAATGAAAAAAGACAGCTGATCTCGGCAGTTGGCATCCTCTTTGTTAGCCCCGAGAAATACATGATTCCACATGCTTTCTCGCTACTGGAACCATGCACAAACAATGCAGCTGAATATCAAGCTCTGATCCTAGGATTGGAACTCGCCATCGAATTCGGTATCACCATGCTGGAAATCTTTGGAGACTCTCAACTGATCGTCAACCAGATGAATCAGAAATTTGAAGTCAGAAAGCCCGATCTGCTGCCTTACTACAACAAGGCACAGTCGCTTCTGCAAAAGTTTGACATCTGTCACATCACCCACATTCGTAGAGGTGAAAACATACGTGCAGATACCCTGGCTGGACTTGCCGCATCTATGGCAATCCAAGAAGGGGAAAACATGCAAATCACAGTGTGCGAAAGAAGAATCCTTCCTCCTCTTAACATACACCAAGCAGTTGCTGAATACCACCAAGTGGTGGGAAATCAGATTTCAATCCTTCAACTTTCAATCGGCGACTGGAGGGATCCATTCATTGATT
This sequence comes from Litsea cubeba, assembly GCA_012931725.1. Lineage (NCBI taxonomy): Eukaryota > Viridiplantae > Streptophyta > Magnoliopsida > Laurales > Lauraceae > Litsea > Litsea cubeba. The sequence goes on from CM022945.1 coordinate 69,802,150, forward strand.
ACACTATGTTCAGAATCCTACCTGAAGATCCAAAAGAACGGGTAAGCATCCAAAGGCGAACCCCAAGCTTTCATTCGGATATTCCTTCAAAAATCCTTTACAGGAAATCCTTCAATGGGGTACTTCTAAGCTGCTTGTCACAACAAGAGGCTGAAGAAACACTTAAAGAAGTTCATGCTGGTCTTTGTTGAGCTCATCCGCTAGTCCCAAGCTCTATGATCAGATAAAAAGGTTAGGATATTACTGGCCTACCATGGTAGCTGACGCAATGCAATTTGCTAAGCGCTGCCAACAATGCCAAGTTCATGGAGATTACATTCACATGCCTCCAGAATGGCTACATCCTACAGCAATTTCATGGCCTTTCGAAGCCTGGGGTATGGACATCATAGGTCCTATTTCTGCCCCTTCTAACAAAGGTCATCGCTTCATCTTCGCCGCTACGGATTATTTCTCCAAGAGGTCAGAAGCATTTGCGCTTAACGAAATGAAGACCTCATCAGTCCTTCGGCATACCCAAAAGATTCGTCCATGATAACGGACCACAAATCCGGGATCATTGATTCTACAGGTTCTGCGACTATTACAAAATCCAAAGCTCCTTCGACTCCATACAATCCGGCATCAAACGGATTAGCAGAAGCTTTCAACAAGACACTCTGCAAAATCCTCAAAAAAATGGTCTCTAGTCACAAAAGAGACTGGAGCGACAAACTGTCGGAAGCTTTGTGGGCCTATCGAATCACCGTTCGAGGACCAACCCATAGCACACCATTCGCCTTGGTCTATGGATGCGAAGCTGTCGTACCCTTGGAAGTACAAATTCTTTCCTTGAGGGTATCCTTGCAAAATGACATGACTCAAGAAAGCAATGTCAAATTACGACTCCATGAGCTGGACAATCTCGATAAGAGACGGCTTGAAGCTCGACAAAGCATTGAACTTTACCAAGCACGCATGGCAGGATCGTTCGACAAAAAGGTCAGGCAACACGCCTACAAAAAGGGTGACTTGGTTCTTGTGGTAAAAAGACCAATGGTCTTCGCTCACAAGTCCAAAGTCAAATTCGAGCCAAAATGGGAGGGACCTTACGTCATCGACAATGTTTTCTCCAATGGCGCAGATGCACTCCTAAACATGCAGGGTGACAGATGTATGCTGCCCATCAACGGCAAGTTCTTGAAGCGGTACTACACTTGAAGGCATACCTAACTGGGTAAGAGCAATGCCTGTACGGCCAAACCCGATTTTCAGGTATACGCTCGTCAAACCCACTCTTTTTAGAATTTTCATATCAAATGTTGAAATTTCTAGAAATTTAAACAATGCTTACTTTCACCGTTTCATTGTTCAAAAAAGTCCAAGTTTAGGAACATTTCCCTAACTTGACCAAAATTTTCAACCCTTGAACCCAAAATTCATGGTTTGAAACAAAATCCGGATTTAGGAATCCACCCTAGTCCACCCTGCCTTTTACCACCAAAATGGTTTTAGGTTAAAACTTATGACCCTCGTGTCTTTAAACAAAAAAAAAGTTTTTTCAAAAACCGCGGGGCAGCGATGCTTAGTCAATACTCGCACAAATCAGAAGCATAAGAACCACGTTCGACACTTCCAAAATCGCAGGGAAGTGACATTTCGTCGATACATGCAAAATCCAAAACCGTGGAGATGCAACATTTCAGTTGATATCCACAACCCAAATTTCAAAGGTTCGAAAAAACCTAAAAACCGTGGAAATGCAACATTTCAGTTGATATCCACAACCCAAATTTTAAAGGTTCGCAAAAACCGAAAAACTGTGGAGATGCAACATTTCAGTTCATATCCACAACCAAAATTTCAAAGGTTCGAAAAAACTTAAAAGCCGTGGAGACGCAACATTTCCGTTGATATCCACAACCCAAATTTCAAAGGTTCAAAAAAAAAACCAAGAAATCATGGAGATGCAGCATTGCAGTTGATATCCATAACCCAAAGGTTCGAGAGAACCGTAAATTTTAAAAATCATGGGGAAACGACATTAAGTCAGTACCCGCAAAACCAAAATGTTTAAAAAGCAAGGAAACGACATTCCATCGATACTTTCACCTAAATCCACGAGGATGCGACATTCCATCGATACTCGCAACCGAATGAGCAAGGATTCGACATTCCATCGATACTTGCAAGACTATTCAGTAGGGAGGTGACTTTTAGTCGATACTTGCATTTTTGAAAACCAAACCGGCTGTAAATGCCACTAAAACCGGCTATAAATGCCACCAAAACAGGCTATAAATGCCACAAACCGGCTATCAATGCCATAAAACAAACCGGCTATCAATGCCACAAAACAAACCGGCTATCAATGCCACAAACCAAAAACTTGGCTTTCAAAAAACTCGGCTATCAACGCCACAAACCGGCTATCAATGCCACAAAATCGGCTATCAATGCCACAAAACCGGCTCTCATGCCAAAACCGGCTTCCATGCCACAAACAAAATCTGGCTCCCATGCCTAAACAATCATTTGACAAAAGATTTTCACAAAATGACAAGCTTTTGATCAAATCTCATTTAGCAATTACTTTCATCACAAAAAGATTTAAGTGAGCGTAGGGAAAACAAAAAAAAACCAAAAAAAGGCATCCCATTTAGCAATTGCTTTCATCATAAAAAGATTTAAGTGAACGTAGGGAAAACAAAAAAAAAGAGTACAAAAATAAAATACATGCGGTACCAAAAAAAAAAGGAAAGTGTTCACAAGCACTACAAAAAAAGGTACCAAAAAAATACATGCTGTACCAAAAAAAAAAGTGTTCACAAGCACTACAAAAAAAAAGAGTACCAAAAAATACATGTGGTACCAGAAAAAAAAGGAAGGATAGTTTCTGCTACAAAAATCAGGAGCTCAACTAAAAATGGTCTCCGGCCAAAATTTCAGCTCCTCAAGCAAACTTTTGGCCTCGGCCGTCAGATTTTCCAAGGCACGCCTCTTCAGAAACTTTCCATGAGATGCTGGAGAAGGCTGCAACCCTTCTTTCACACCGGGAAGCTTATCCCGAGCAATTTTCCATTGTTTGTCCTCTTGAAACTTCCTTTCAAGGACTAGATCAGCATCTACAACCCGGCGAATCAGAGCACTCTCCCTGTCGCAAGCCTCTGTTATAGCAGCCCACTTGGCAGTGACTTGTGCCTCTAAATGCTCAAGACGTTTTCTGGCTTCATTGACCTCCCTATCAAGGATGTTAAGGTCATGTGTCAGCCCAATGATGATGGCTAGCTCTTCTAAGTTCTTCTCTCGGACTATCTGCTTCCTGGTTTGTGTAGCCTCATTCAGGTCAAACTTAGCCTTATCAGCAAAGTCCAAGAACATCTCCTTGAAGAATTGGTCGTCAGCAAAACCCATGGTCTCAAACCACTTGTCTCCCAGTGCAATGATCCTATCAATGATCGCCCTGGCACCTGTGAAATCCAGACCAGCCTCTTCGGCATCACCAAGAATCACCTGCACATGCTGGATCATGCCAAATCCGTCATCCAAGTGTCCAGCAAGGAGATTCTCAATCCAAGAACTCAGACCCCACACCACCACCTTCTTCACAAAAAGAAGAGATGGCCCAACTGAAGATTCGCCCCGCTCCGTCGGTCGGCTGCTCATGTCATGCCCCGTTGGAAGAGGAACAAAAGAACTCTTTCCAGTTGGAGCTGCTAGGGAAGGAATCTCAGCACGAGGTACCTCCTCCACCGTGTCAGAATTGGTTACAGGAGTCTCTACCTCCATATCAACCTCTGGCTTCCCTTACTCTGGTTCTGAAAGAAGCGGCGGACTCTCCTCTGTCACTTCAAAACCTGCCAAAGAAACACAAAAAGGTATGAATATGATCCTGTTTGAAAATCATTATCAGGGTTATTACTACAAAATACCTTCTTCGACAACTGGTGGAACACTCTCTTCCTCCATGAACTCATCGGAAGCATCGTCAACATTTGCGTCCATCGATGGTTCAAAGTCATCAGAATCCTGTGGCAAGTCAGCTGACAAGAAAAATGTTAGCAAACCAAGTCACAGACAAAGAAAAGAAAGCAAAAGAAGTCATACCAGTTGGAGATTCTGGAACCACTCCAGAGTCCCTCGGTTCTTCTTCTGGTGCCGCAACCGGATCCATCACCACCTCATCGACAGGAACCTCAGGCGTCGCCAAGTCTTCATCCTCTACTTAAAAAAAAAGAAGCAGCATGGGGAGAAAACAAATCAAGATATGGAAAATTCCATGAAAAAAACAGAAAGAGAAAGAAGAAGAATCATACCTTCACCGGCGGTCTCTTTTTCTCGGCTCCTCTTTTTCGAAGGCTCGTCAGCATTCCCTGGCACCTCCTCATTGATAGTAAGAGGGACTTCTATGACAGGAGAGTCCTCATGTTGCCCCTTGCTGCGATGATGACTCCTTTTCCTCTTACTTCTGCCGGCTCGCTTCTTAGAGGAACCTGCCCCACTGTCAAAGTTAGGTTTCCCATTTGACTCCTCACTGGATGGTCTACTCTTGCTAGTAGACTCCACGGAAGCTTGCCTCTGTGCTGCTTGCATCCAAGCATCAAGCTCAGCTTCCTCTTGTTCTAGCTGCTCTAAAGCCTCATCAGGTATTTCTCGAACAGCTTCAAAACCAATGACGCCCTGGTCACCGAGAAAGCCTATCTTGTGCTTCTCTCTAGAAAGGAAGGCCCAAACTTCCTCTCGCCGGACGCCATCCGACTTTCCAAGGCCTTTTCCAGATGATAGATTCACATGAAGCTCCTTCTTGGAAAGCCCCCGATATGCCGAAAAGCTCTCCACGAACCACTTCGTAAAGCCGGCAGTCCGGGAAGTCGACAATACAAGAAAAGAAATCATGGCTGTAGTGTCTTCAGCACTATAGAAAGCCCATGCGTTTCTCCCGTCCTGTAAACCCCCAAAGCGCTTCACCATGCTTGAAGGCGCTCCAACAACGCCTTAAGAAATGCCCAACTGCAGAGCCAAGTGAGAAGGTACATACGGCTGGATGTCGACAAAAAGATGTCTGCGGTACACCATCGTGCCGGCACGTATGCTGAAAAGCCACTCCTTCTCTGCATTTGTCAAGGAGTAATGCCTTCCTGACCCCACCCTAGTAGAGTCGCGGGAGGCACCAAAATCAAAAGCCTTCTTCCGCAACTCCGGAGAAAGCTTCATTGAAGACTACCCTATCTCGACGTCCCTGAACTGTCGGATCCTTATGCGGGCAAACAAAAGTGATTCGGACACGGCTTTGCCCTTAGCCAGTCGAATCATGAGAGGATCATCATCCTGTGCAGCACCCAGCCGGTGGAAGGTGGAAGCCAGGACAGTGGTATACATACCACGAATAGAAAATGTGGCTGAAAATACCCTGTTCACGGGAAGCTCAAGCCGAACAAAAAAAGCAGCAGCCTGCAGTTCGGTACACAAGTAGGAGTAAAGAGTTGGCACCAAAGCAAGCTGCTCTCCAAACGCCATCTGACAAGCCGGAAAAATACAATGCGGCCTGATGTGCGTTCCATCTCCTCCAGCAAAAATAGCCTCACCAAGCCAATAAGTGAGGTAAACAGCGAGATCTCTCCGCAGTGCAATGTCAAGACATATGGCGTTTGTACTCGCGAATGAATCTCTCAACTCTTTATGCATGGCCGAAGTCTTCATCCTGTCTTCCCGGGTCATACTATCAGAAGACTCCCTGCTGTAAAAAAAGTTGAGGAATGAAGAGCCAAAACTCTTCCAACTACTGGATCTAACTTTGAAGCCCTCCTTCTCCTTCAAAAAATCATAGAAGGCAACGAGCTGAAAGTACAGAAGCCTAATCTCCTCAGACTGCTCCTCAAGGACGCTGTCGATCGGCATAAACTCCTCATAGAGTCTGTCAAGGATAGGCAATCCAGTAATGGCGCTCAGCTCTTTAAAAAAGAAATCAATCTCACCATTCGTCACAATGAAGGTATTGGTTTGTGGAAGGAATGACTCCAACATAGCCATGAAGGCCTCGTCGTAAAAGATCACGGTCTCCTTAAAGGCGCGGACCGCATCAAAAATCCTGGCTTCCTTCAAAACAGCTCCACCAATCAGCAGGACGTGATTAGTCCACGACTTCCACTTGGAGTCAGCACAGAAACGGCCACGAAGTCGAAAATGCTTCACCCAACTGCTGCCGTCACCACTGAAAATACCAAGGCCCACCGGTCCCAAATCGACTAACGGATAATCAGAGCCCTGGTAGCCGCTGGCCGGCATCAACATGTCCATGTCAGCAGGCGACTTCTCTACATATCCAGGAGAACCGCCAACAGAAACCCCGATCTTGATTACATTTGTCCTTCTCACCCAGCTTGGAGGATCTTTCCTCTTAAAGCACGTGGGGGCAAGGCTCATTATCGAGACGGTGCGATCAAACGTCGACCGGGTAGCAACAGTCTTCTTCTCACCATCTGCTTTGAAAGAGAACTGAAAACATCTTCTCTGGTATGTCATGTCATCAGGGACTGCATCACCAAAGAGGAAGGTAGGCTTGGGCAAAACCCTCTGATCGTCTATCACCCATGGACGACTGCTTACCATGATCTTATAAAATTCCTCTCCCTTGAGAGCGATCAGTCGTTGCCTCATCTCATCTCTGTTGAGGGAGTCGCAGTCTTCCAGGTTTCTTTCAACATACTGGACCTTCTCGTAGGCCTGCCGAACGGCCGGATTAGAAGATCTAGAAAATCGACGAGGTACGCTTGTAGCAGGCTCTTTACCCTTGTTCGTTCTGGAGGAACCACCTGCAAAGGTTGGAAAGGAAAAAGATCAAGCATCAAAATGACAGAATTTCGCTAAAAAAAAATCTGGCGAATTTTTGACATGGCTCCGGGGTAATTCCGAAGAGAAAGGAAATATCCCAAAAGAAATAGAAAGCTTGAAGATGGGCTCAATATTGTTGCGAGCTCCAAAACTCTAAACTTTCGAAACCTCAAAGTCTCCGCAAAATCAGGAAGGGCTCAACATCGCTGCGAGCTCCAAATTCCCAAATTTGTAAAAACTTTCAGGTATGCTATCACATAATGCTAAAAATTCAATTTAAAAAAAATGCATGAACATCTTGGTTTGCCTTAAAAAGATACGTTATCATGATGAGCAAAAAAAAAAAGGAGTGGGCCCACAGGTCGTGGCCCATACGCCATGTGGCCATACAGCCAGATCCGTACGAATCTGTCTGTACAGTCCACAAACAAAAAAAAAAAACAAACAGAAAAAAACATGCAAAAAAAAAAGAAAGGATGAAAACAAAAAAGAAAAGAAAAAATGCGTAAAAAAAAGGAAAAAAAACACGCGAAAAAGAAAAGAAAAAGAAGAAAAGAAAAGAACGAAAAAAAAAGAGAACTTTTTTTATCATCCTATTTTCTACAATGGAGTTTTCTTGAAAAAAGAGAACTTACTTGAAGCCATTGATGGAGAGGAAGAAGAAAAGTCTTGAAGATCTTGAAGAAGAAGAACTCTTGGTCGTGAAGCCTTCTTGCGATTGTTGCAAAAGAAAGCAATAAGAGCAAGAGATCCAACATCCTCCTTGCTTTTATAGAAGAGAGCAAACCAAAGAAGGAAACAAGAAAGAGGTAAGTGTTACTAATTAGTAACATTACCAAAAGAAAGAAATTAGAAAGATTATTTCCCAAAAGAAAGATATCTTGAGGGATTCTGTCCCAAAAAGCAATCAATGAGAGATTTTCTCCCAAAAGATAGCAGATTTGAGAATTCTCTCCCAAAGAAAGATATCTTGAGACATTCTCTCCCAAAATAAAGGGAACAAGAGAGATTTTCTCCAAAAAAATATATTCTTAGATATTCTCTATCCAAAGGAGATTTTTTTAGATATTTTTTACAAAAATTACACCATGTGAGATCTAAGCCATTCCAAAAAGCTTAAGGTCCCATGGGTTAGCCCATATGAGCCAGGTTTAACCACCTAGGCACTTAAAAAAAAAATTGGGCTTTTAGTCAAAGAGAAATCCCTCTTACCAAGAGCTTACAAAAATGGTTCCATGCTTCTTTTGAGTTGATTGGACCATACAAAAAGAGTTCTAAGCTCTATGAGCTTCCAACAATCAAACCATCCAGCCCCATCTACCAAATTAAGCCAAAATCTTGAAATTGACATTCCACAAAAATCCAAACCAAATCCTGGTCCCCTAACTTGCCACATACAGCTTGTTAGGTAACAAGACCAAAACCTGATCCCCTAGCTTGCCACATACAGCCTGTTAGGTCACAAGATCAAAACCAAAATCGACCCCCCAACATTCCACATACAGCTTGTTGGGTCACACGGTCAAAATCAAACCCGACCCCCTAACCTGCCACATACAGCTTGTTAGGTCACAAGGTCAAAATCCAAACCCACATCCCTGATGTCATCTTCAAAACTTTGCCTCGAGATGGTACGTGATCCCTTTCACTACCATAACATTCCCCTGGAAGCTCAAAAAGGCCACAATACCAAAAGAAAGACTGCTCAAAGACTCCTGGTCAAGTCACAAGCTCTCCTTCAAAAATCACTTCGAGGCACATCGACAACAAAAGTTAAGCAACTCATCGCTGCACCTCAAGGGGGCATTTGTTGACACCAAAAATGTCACTTTGCCTCTTCAAGATCCAAAAAGCTACATGAAGTCGCAACCTGCCATAAATAGGCAATGCTTCTTCCAAAAAATCAAATCTTGTCAGAATCAAACAAAAACTGCAAGATCCTTCAAGACAGCCAAAAGAGGAGTACACAAGAAGTTTCGGGCCATTCAAAATCATTTGGCCTAACTTCGCTTCTCCGGCAGCTGAAAAGGAGCTCCCGGCGGCGAAAGCATCAGAGACACCAAATCTTCGATCAGAGCCGATGGATGGTCTCAAAATACATCCAAAAGGCTTCACGTCAAGTTCCGAGTCAAACCGAGAACGTTTGACCCTACATCAACCCTCGAATAGCTAAATCAAGCCTCTCGGCGGCGATAACCACTGAGGCCATCACTCATCAGATAGAACACATGGACGGCTTCAAAATGCTTACAAAGGGCTACACGTCAAATTTCAGGTCATTTCGACAACATTTGACCAGACTTTGACGCTCGGAAGCCAAAACAGACCTCTCGGCGGCGAAGCTCCCCGGGACCATGGTTTCCAAGACAGAGCCTATGGATCATCTTAAAATGACTCCAATAGGTTCCTTGTCAAGTGTCATGTCAATCGGACATCGGTTGACCGCACATCAAGCCGCGACATCTTCATCGCGACAAAAACAAGTCTACTGGCGATAGGACCCCAAACGACTTCAAAACTCAAACAAAAGCTTATGTTGGTCTTATTTATTGCTAAAGAGACTTTACCCCAAATTTCGGGTCATTCCGACATCATTTGGCTCAGTTTCAGCTTCTGACGGAAAATCGGCAGCTCTACGAGACAAAGTCATCGGCTTTCCCGAAAAATTGGAAACTTTGCACTAAAAAATGCAAGGATTCTCATCAAGTTTTCTACAGGGAAGTCAAGCCAATAAATGATCAAAAAAGTCAAGAAAAAAATACAGAAGAAAAAAGAATCGAAAAACATAAAAAACAGACGCAAAATGGGACAAAAAGGGGGGAAACCCCCCAGACCCTGGCGATCAGAAGCAAGCATCCGAAGTTACAAGTCAATTGATTCATTGCATTTAACCCATGAAACTCATCCCATCATGGCGATTAAAGGCAATTAAATGCCCTCAATCTCCTCCGGCCAATCAGAAGCCAAGAAAAAGTAGTTACAAAATAAAGAATTCAATCTTGTAACTCCTCCCATTATGGGGCTTAATGATAATTAAAGCCCACAAACTCTCCTAAGTGGCTACCTAAAAGCTATAAATAGGAGAGCACTCCAAAGAATTCCATATCGGAAAAAACCAAACAGAGATCCCTGATAAGAAAAAAGCACAAAAAATCCAGAGAAAGAAAGAGCGAAAAACTCTGCTAAAGTTCTGCACCAGCCATCGCTACAAGGTGACAAAAGTTCCTTGGGGGTATCCCCCCAAGGTCCTTGCCTTCTCCTTCTGCCTCCAATGGCTTAGACGTGGCTTTTCAGCCCATTTACTTAGTTTTTTATTGGACATAGGACCTCCTTTTGGTCTTTGTCCTCTAAAAACCTGAGGATATAGCCAAGCCAAGCGAATCAAGAGCATCCTCTATTCTCATCTGCATGGATGATGGCGAAGTCTAAATATGGCTTGCGACCGTTAATCTGAACGAGTCCCCCACAATCTCCTGAGAAGTTAGATCCTCATTTTCTTGCTTTTCATTGTAGTTTGTATTTTTTCAAAAGAGATAAAAATCATAACTCTTGTCTTTCATTATTGATAAGAATTGTAAATCGGCTATAAATGCCAAAAATTGGCTATAAATGCCAAAATCGGCTATAAATGCCAAAAAAATCGCCTTTCACGGCAAACCAAGAAAAATGTCTCTTTTCTTAAATATATGTGCAATGGAAAACTTGAAAGAAGTTGATTTCCTTTTTACTTGCGAAGATTGATCTCCGGATCACCACTTGTAATTCCAAGTAAAATAGAAAATCTGGCACACCCACATAAAAAAATGTTGATGCACGCCTTTGCCCCCCCCGTTACGAAAGGGCCAGACCCCAACGGACTCCTACGTCTACCGGCCTCGGTAGAACCGAGCAGAAGCGCGGTCCATCAAGGTTGATTTGAAGTGGGTGTGAAGGTTATGATATACCTATGATATGTGAATTTCCGGATGTCTTTACGGAGGAGACACTGGAGTTATCGCTAGTTAGAAAGACTGACTTCACTATTGAACTTGTGTCAAGGACGACACTAATATCCAAGACCATGTACCACAAGGTTCCAGCAGAGTTGAGGAAGTTGACAGCACAGTTGCAAGATATGTTAGACAGAAGTTTTGTGAAACCAAGTGTATCACCATGAATTGCACTAATTCTTACACCATTTCTTTTGTGAAAAATATGGATAAGTAGTGGATCCAGCGCAAGTGGAAGCAATGGTCAGTTGGAATAGATGAAGACAGGGTTAAAAATCAGAAGTTTCTTAGAAGGGGCAGGATATTACAGATAGTTTGTGAAGGGATTTTCTACATTTGCAACCAGTTAAACAAGTTGAAAAGGAAAGTTGTTTTGTTGGTATGGTCAGAGTAGCGTGAGATCAGTTTCGAGCAGCCGAAGTAGAGGTTGACTATGGACTTTATGATAAGAGATACAGTTTTGTGAATTTTACTGGAGTTTTTGGAATTTTATCGAGATTGGTGCTTATGCAGAATGGGAAAAGTAACGACCTACAGTTAAAAGAGCATGAAAAAGTATACATTGACCATGACTCGGAGATTGCAGCAGTTGTTTTAACTCTAGAGATGTGGATGCACTAACTATATTGGGAGAGATTTGAACTTGGAGCATAGAAATCTACAGTACCTATTTTCCAGGGAGGATTTAAACTTGAGACAACAGAGGCATATACACTGAGCAGAGATATCAACTAGTGGGTGATTGATATCATGTTTTGGTGTGAGTAGGCATTTTGGGCAGAATCAAGGACAGTAATAGGAATGAACCGTGATTGGTCAAGATGATAGAGAAGATTGCAAGCAGATCAGAGTTCATATTCATGGAGGGTGTGTTGTTTTGTCAGGGCAGATTGTGTGTGTTAGATGTACGAGAGCTTATGGAGTCACTACTTGCGGGATAGCATGAGGACAGAGATAGCAGGGTTTGTGTCAGATTTTTGTTATGTCATACAGAGTCACGAAGTTGTAAGCAGATAGTGGGTCAGTTTGCAAGCAGCTTGAGTACTATCCTGAGTTTCATTGCAGCTTGTTACCTTTAGATTTCATAGGTAGAATTTAGCAAGAGTAACCAAATCTTTTACCTGTGACAGATTTAGTCATCTGGAGGACCAAATGTTCTAAGGAGGGAAGGATGTAACATCCCGAAATTCCAAGATTGTAATTAGCTTAGTTAATTGTGTTTTTAGATGATTAAGCTCGTTTATAAGCCAAATAGGTCCGATTAATCATTAGGATTGCGCGTACGAAGTTGGGTTGAGATCTGACCCCGTTTGGGTACAGTAGGGGTGTGTATTGATATTTCTGAAGTTCTGAGGGCTTTTTAATATTTTATGCTTTTCGAGATTTTGGCACCATCGGGTAGATTACCTAATTTCCCGGATTTTGTCCCTCTGTTGCATCCCAATCTGGACCCTCGAACCCAACCCAAAACCTAACCTGACCCAAACCCACCTTAACTTCTTTTATTAAATTCCCAAAAGTAAAACCCCACCCCACCTAAACTAATCCCATGTGAGCCCCACCAAATCATCTCACTCTCACCATAACCCCCCCCCCCCACCCTTTAATCCACATAACCCCATTTTCCATTTAGGTCACATGACCGTCCCCCTTCTTCTCATTTCCACAACCGCAGCAGCCCCCATCTCCCTTTCTCTCATCACCCTCATTCTCCCTCTCTCACTCTCCTTCACTGCATTGCCGCCGCCGGACTACGAGCACGCCGGCGATCACCGCCACCACCAAGCTCTCCTTCTCCTCTCTCTTCTCCACTCTCTCATCTCGTCTCAGCTCTCTCTTTCACTCACCTCACCTCACCTCACTGCCCCCACTGTCCCGAAGCCATCACAGTCGTCGCCGAACCCACCTACGTCACCGCCGAGCTTACCCACCTCCGGCGATCTAGCCCACTCCATCTCTCTTTGTTTTCCACCATTTCCCCTTATCTATTTCTCTCTTTCTTTCTCTGTTTTCTCTCTCTCCCTCACCCACTTCACTCACTGCCCACGTGATGTACCCCACTCCCACCCATCTCACCACTTCATTCTTTCCCTCTCTGTTCTCTCTTTCTTTCTCCATTCTTTCTTTCTGTTTTCACCATTTCCCTTGCCCAGTGGGCCCCACAACCTCCGATCATGATCATCTCTACATGGACCCCGTGAGCACCTCATCCTTAATCTACAAGCCACCACTCCATCCACCCATCTGTTTGGTAAGCTCTTCTTCCCCTTAGGTTGGGTTATTATAATTTTGGTGTAGTAGTGTGTTAGATAGCTTAGAGCTTCCCTTTCTTTTGGTTTATGTTTTAATTTAGTTTTTACTTTGCTAATTATCCCTTAGGTTTCGTTTGTTGGGCTTTGAGCTAGTGCTTATGGATTTGGGGATTTCCAACGAAATGCAAGTAGATATTTATATATATGCTTGGATATGTTTGTCTTTCCTTTGATTTGATGATTTAGATGACCACATGCTCATTGATGTCTGACTTTGGAAAACATGATAATTGGATCTATATGTTTAATGAAATGGATTCTTAATTGGTAGGTTAGATTGAATGGGTTGGTTGTTGGTTTGAAAGGACTTGATGGGAGGGGGTATGGATGTATGTGGAGAGGGCAATGCCCTATTTTCCTTGTTGCAAGTGTAAATGAAGGAAAGGAGAGAAACTCCCCATTTTTTAACCAATCTCAGAATTCGCTTTAGAATTATGGGAGCAATCGGTTAACCGAACCTGAGTGTCGGTTAACCGAACTGCAGCTTGGTGACCCTCGGTGACCTATCGGTTCTCACTCCAGAATGATACATTTTGAAGGAGTTGAGCACTCGGTCACCTTGTCGGTCGATCAAACTACAACTCAGTGACCTATCGGTTCCATTTCCGGAGATTGTGCAGTCGGTCGCTATGTCGGTTAACCGAACTGATGTTTATCTTGACCGAATTCCCCCTTTTTGAAAGGGATTGTCCCTTGGTATATGGACTTAGGTGGAACCTTGATTACCCTTTTTGGACTCATTTAACTATGTACGGGGAATGTCTTGAGCCGACGATTCCTCGTAGTTATTCCGGTTTCCTCGGGTTTCAACTTATCTCAATTTTGAACAGTACGGGTCAACGGGATACCCTCCTTTCTATCTATGGACGAAGTCTGTTTGTTCGGGTATCGCGAACCCTAATCCCTTTCGTTGACTGAGTAGGTTGTACGATGCTTCGGGAATAATGATTGACTTAGAATTTGATTGTCTATCACTTTTCATTCTAAAGTGTACCGTCTGGTACTGTCTACATGTGATGTACATGTTCTTTAGTTCTGTTTGCTTTACTTTATTTTGTTTTGGATAACATTGATGAACTTAGAGGATGGACTTAGGATCCCTTTTGATGTTCCCTTTATTCTGAAGTTTGTTTGAGGTGTTGATGCTAGGTGGCTTTGATTGTAAAGGCTTAAAAGGACTACTAATGGTATTAATATTCTGAAGTTTGTTTGTTCGATTCTGTTATGATGAAAGGTAGTAGTTCCTCTATCATTATGATGAATCTTGTTCATACAAAAAGCCTAGCCCCTCACTGATTTGTCTGTTTAGGATTCTTTGTGTCGGGCACCACTCAGCTGACAACGTTCAGCACAGCTGGGACGCTGCCCGTGTGAGGACTCCGTATTATCAGCTCAAGGCAAGATGGTGAGCCATTCCTTTGGGGACTTAGCCACATGAGCCAAGAGGTATCAGTTATTATCAGCTCAAGGCGAGATGGTGAGCCAGAGCCCTCGGGCACCGAGCCACATGAGCCAAGAGATATCAGTATCAGTTATTTGAACATGGGTTATTATAGCCTAATTCATTTATTATTAGTGTATGTGGATGCCTACTTTGATTTGTCCATTTATGATTCGAATGCTATGCATTTCTTTTGATCAGAATGCTCTGCATCTCTTATGATATTGTCTATCATTTATTTTGTTTCGTTCTGGATATATGTTGATGTTTTATATTTATATCTGCCTGCCGACCATCATGTCTGATGTTGCTCTTGGTGTATAGGTATTGAGTACATGTACCTTTGGGAAAGTGGAGGCGTCGCTTCAGGCAGTTTAGCCTGATTGTGAGTACGAGTTGTGTGTCGACGGTATTATCGTCATGACCAGCACATGAGTGCCTTCATACTTTGGTTAGTTCGTATTTCTCTTTTGGCTTTGGTTTTGTTAGAAGCCATTAATTAATATACTTTTGTTTTCTTTTGCTAAACTTAAATTATAGAAAAGAAAGATGTGCATACTCTAAAAAGTTATATTGTACCAATTGTTTATTATGATGTTCCGCTGTGTTTTACCGAGGAAATATTTATACCTCACCGCGGACTTCGATCCTATGCAACATGATTGGGGCCAGGTTGCATTTTATTAATGTTGGAAAAGATTTAATTGGCCTTAATCTCACGTATAACCCCAGTTTCAATTTTGGGCTCATGACAAGATGATTGTGGTATGATTTCATTACCAAGGAAGAAAAGGATAGAACCCAAGTCTTTAATTGGAAATTTAGCACCTAGTGATTGCAATAAAATAGAGATCTGACACACATTATTCCGGTGACAATAATGTCATCAACATATATCAAGATCAGTAGAATGGTACCATCCTTTCTTTTGTAGAAAAGAGAAGTATAAGAGCAAGAATTTACAAGACCAACTGAAAGAAGAAATGAGCTTAGACGATGGTACCAGGCCCTCGGAGCTTGCTTGAGGCCATGTAAGGCTTTACGCAACCGACAAACGTGATTAGGAAACTGACTGTCTTTGAGACCTGGTGGCTAACCAATATTTACATTCTCCTTAAAAACCGATGTAAAAATGCATTTTGTACGTCTAATTGATGTAGGGGCTATTTGAAGGTCAAGGTCAGACTCAAGATTAGTCGAATGGCAGTAGGCTTGATGATGGGGCTAAAGGTCTCATGAAAGTCAACCCCTGGTTGCTGATGAAAACCTTTGGCCACCAAGCCGGCCTTATACCGCTCAATCATTCCATCAACTGTGCTTTTAACTCTAAAAACCCATTTGCAACCAATTAAGTTCACGTGGGGATGAGTGTCGCGACCCCAAACTCGAGGGCCGTGAAATTGGGAGCTAAGTAATTATTATGTTTCTCCCAAGATCCGCGTGTGTGAGAATAATATGTTTCAACACACTCTTAATATTTTTGCGGAAGCTTTCGTGGCGTTGCGGCCCGAAGTCCGTGGCCATTGGATTCCGCTTCGCACTCAACCCAAGCTTATAATTATCTTATCAATGATCATATCAGACTGGAACAAACCATTATAACAAAATACAGAGCTGACAGTAACTGGATATTACATTCCCATATATATTCAAGTTATAAATAACAATGTATATTAATTACAATCCCGTGAAAAGGGCTAATAAAAGCCATAAAAAAATAAGCTAGATAAACACTACCCCATATGTGACGTAGCATCGATGTCAAGCTCAATGTCTACATGACATAGCCGACACAGCAACTTGTAAACTCATGGCTCTATAGCCATCACGTACACTCTGATCAAGCTAGATATCTGGACCTGAGTACCAAAGTTGGCAGGTGGGTGAAAAGATATGAACAATATAATAAATGATAAAACATGTAATAAATCATGTTATCTGATCAAAAGTTGTACATAATTACAATGTATAAGAAATCATGAATATCCGACAAAATCCTGTATTCATATGAGACGGGTATAAAACATAAATATTTGACAAAATCCCATATTCCTTTAAAGCATGTATAAAACATGAATATTTGACAAGTCGGGAAATCATTTGAAGCATGTATAAATAATGAATTTCATGAAAGATAATACATCATTTATTAATAAAAGACATGATTAATAAAAAAACAATAGAGGTACCGAGGATCAGGAACTGTCAAGCACACGAAGCTAAATCCTCTCTCACTAAAGTGATGAGCAGCAAGTCAGGGCGTTGACCTCAGTCACATGAGGTGAGGAGAGTCAACGACGTTGACCCCAGTCCCACGAGGTGAGAAGAGTCAACGATTTTATATAATAATACACACATAGCAAGACAAGAACACGGTAGCGAACCGGATAGCAAGACAAGATCCAGGCTGTAGCTGGCAGGACAAGAGGGGGATCTCCAAACCAGTGGATCAAACCGATAAGGTACATCCAAGCTTAGTGGTGCCGACTCATAGGCCATGTGCAAGAAAACAAAACAATACGTATATATATCGGGGCAAGATGCTCATCAGCATAAGACATATCATATCAGGTCAAGCAGGAATAAGATAGCAAATATGCTAAAAATCATATGCGGGGCAAGACTAGTTACAAGGCACGAAACTTGAAATGCACAAGTAAAATCCGGTTAAAATCAGGTACAAATGGATTCTATAAATCTTCGGGCCAAGTGTTGAAGGTCCAAGATTTAAATCAATGTGTATAGGGTTCCGTAGGTTAGGTTTGATAAACATTTGGTACTCTTTGAGAATTAAAAACATTCCGGACCTTACATACATTGACAAATCTAAGGATCTTAACAATATTAAGATGATGAGGTTTCTTCTTCAATATAGTTCCATATAATTCTTCCAAAAGAAGTCAAGCATAAATGGTTGTCGGTCAGGTCCTCGGTTGGCTGTCGGTTAGCCGACAGATGACTGTCGGTTAACCGTCAGCTGGCCGTCGGTTGACCGACAACTACCTGAGTTCAGAAATGGAGGAAGAACAGCTCTCGGGAATTGGAACCGAGGGGTGTCGGCTCACATGTCGGTTGACCGACACTACAGCATCAGAAATTTGATAGAAAAATATAGCTCTCTGGAATTGGAGCGAGAGTCTGTCGGTTGGATGTCGGTCGACCGACATGGGGATGTCGGTCAGCCGACAGCTGACCAACAGAAATTCCGGTAGACTGCAGCTCTCTGGAAATGGAGCCGACGGGTTGTCGGTTGGCTATCGGTTGACCGACATGGGGTTGTCGGTCAGCCGACAGGTGACCGACATCGAACCGACGCTGCACAGTCAGTTCCGTTTCAAGTAAGATTTTTACATTTTTCTTCCCCTTGTTCCATTCCATCCTTCTATACATTGAGTACCCCTTTTTCACAACTTTGGAGGTTTCAAAGCCTCATTAAGTCTCCATGAAATCCATCATCCAAACCTCCCAAAACATCCATAAAAGGAATTCAACCTCTTCATCCCAAATCACATTCAACCAAAGGAAATCCATCACATGTAATAAATCAAAAATAATACTATCAAGATGTCATTTTCAAGAGAGTAACACACTAATGAGTGCATTTTCAAAGTCTAATAAAAGCTTGACATGAAACCAAGCTTAAGTAATGAAAATCATTAATAAAAACTAAGCATTTGCGTAAACACATGATTAATGAAAATAAATCATTTCATCCACTTGCCTTGGGTCCAAGCTAATGCAAATCAAGCTCTAATCACACTCCAAGCCAGGAAATAACAACCTAAACTAAAAAACCCCCAAATCCAGCCCTAGAATATTAAAACCAAATCAAAACAAAGGGAAAACTTCCAATAATGGAAATGGGGCTTCTCTAGGACAAGAATAATACAAATCTAGGAGATGGAAGAGATCTCTTACCTAGAGAGTCTTCAAATAAGCAAGGTTAGCTCAATGAGAAATTCGAAGTTGATGAATCCTTCTAAAAATGGTACCAAACGAAAGCTCTTGACAAGGGGAGAAAGATTTGTGAAGCTTCCTTCATGATTTGAGCAAGCTTTGATGATGATATGAGATGAAGAAGACAAGAAGAAGAAGAGAGAAAGGTGGCTGCTGTTGGGATCCTCTCTTATGCAGGAATTAGGTCAAGAAATGAGATGGAGAAGATGGGTTCCCTTTTATACAAGGAGGAGAGTGGGTCCCACAACTTAAAATACTTCTCGGGCTCAAACATCGACTTCGGGACCTCAAATGACTTCGACGAAGAAGACAAAGTTGTTCGACGAAATTACTAGTTTTCAAAAAGTATATGTTTTGTAAGTTTTGATGATATTGAAAATTGTGTCCAGATTTTTGGCAAAAAGACTGTTTTGCCCTCAAATTGAGAAAAGTCAGGATTGAGGCTCTCGAATGGGAATGATGTCAACATGAAAGTTGTAGGCAATGGTGAGATTAGTCAAACGAAGCTGAAATGTGAATTTTTAGAAATCAAAGAGAATCTCTCCACAATGACCACACAAAACAAATGGGACCCTACGGTCACTGTCTAGGTTCACTGGCTTTCAAAACTTTCCAAAATCAAAGAAAATATAATCAAACTCAGAAATTCGATCAAACAACCGGTAAACCCACTGAGAAAACAAATCCATGATTAAAACCACGCTAAACCAGGAAATCTGGGGTCGGGTTCTCACATCCTCCCCCACTTAGAACATTTGGTCCTCCAAATGACTAAACAAATCCAAAAACAAGTGGGGACATTAATCCCGCACCTCGAAAACAAAACCACAAATCAAAACTCCAAAACAGTCCTATCGAAAGCATCTGAACTTACTGGGTCATCCTCGCTAAAGAACTCTTCGGTCGACTATCAACAGTCGTCAAACATTCTTCTACTGGCTCGAATCTGTCATTGCCCTGCCAATCTGACCGCTCAAGAAATTTGCCAACTCTGACTCCTTCTAAATTCAACCAAGTCTCTTGCTTCTAGCCAGCTTGGTAAAGAAAATTCTTAGAACAATTCTGTCGGCTTCATCGTAACTGTCGAAGCTAGGATCTTATATCCACCGCACAATCTTCAAAGTGAACTCTTGCTAGTTCTATCTCTTTCTACTCGTTGCTCTTAATCCTCTGTACAACAATCGGTCTCTGACACTAACATGCTTGTACCTTCACCAATCTTCATCAATTGAAGCTCTGCACACACTCTTGCAACTGTCCTGCCAGATCTGCCTTCCCAAATCAAAATCCAAAATAACTGATCTCCTGCTCCGTATATCTTTGCATTGAAATTCGAAGTTCCTCATGTCGATAAAATCGGTGAAAATCTTCGTTATCAGGCATCAAGTAGAGGTCATTTCTACATTCAACTCCTTCATTAGCTGCTGAAATTCAACTCCAAAAGCTTCTAACCACACAAATGACACATCCTGCTGGGTCTACTCCTCCACATGGCTGCACTTGTTGAAAATCCTAAAATAATTCTCTGACAAAACTCATCAAATTCTAGAAATCTCTAACTCTGAACATCTCTTTGGAGTTTTACCAACTGAAAATTGTCTCTATACATTGATGATCTGCACTGCTCCTGTATAATTACTGCACTATCCCCAGTCAAACTCTCTGATTTTGGTTGAAGATTTCAAACTGTCCAAACCTCACTTGGTAATTTACTCCTCTGACACAATCAATATTCGAAGAATCCTTCCATCAAACCTCTAACACCCTTCAAATGTTCTTACACGATCTCGAATCTGCTACTCTTGTCCATCAATGTCGGTCCAAGAGAATGGAAGTTCTGACTCATCCTGATGTACTGTCACCTTATCTCTGTAAGTCCTGGAATTCCATTACATGTTTTTACTAATTCTTCGGAATATTGTCTCATTCTTCTGTCTACTCTTGGCTTCAGAAAATTGGTGACGCTGAGTACTACCAGATGTGTCTTACTTCAGTTAATGTCGTCCAGTCCTCGGTACACTTCTGCTGTCTCCGTCTGTTTGTTGAAATCACAAGGTTCACAACTCTGTAGGTTTCTATCTCTGTCCAAACCTGTTAACACTCTAACTGTCATGCTACTCCACATGCCCCAACTTCGTAGGGTGTGCTTCTGTCGAAATCTATCTCTGTCTTTCGGTCTTTTACCTAGGCTCCAAAATATCCAAAAGTTTTATTACTCTGACTCTTTCTTCCGGTTGCCATTGGTACTTCGCACGATGATCGGTCCTCGACTATACATGTTTGTCTACTTCTCATCACACTCAAACGATTACAACTCAGCATTTAAATATCAAAGTTGTTTCATTCAAACCTTGGTTGCTCAATCTTCTGTCTCTGTTTCAGGTTCACCATCCTCAAGTCTTACACATGTGCCATTCTTTTTTAGATCTTTCAACTGACCTTGTCCATAGGTTATGATTCTTTATCTCGTATATGTACTCTGTCCAAACTGATGTCCTACAAGTCGGTAAAATCCATAAAATCTACTCTATCATGTGACCAGGTAACAATCAATTCTGCATACAACTCTCTCCACTGCTGCCGAAAACTGAATTCCTATGCTTTTAACCACGCACTGATGCACTTTGCTGAGTCAACTTCATCACCATAGTCGCAATTGTTGAACCTCCTCGAACAATTCTCTGTCATAAGTTCATCAATGTGCGAGAAATTTCTAACATTTGGCATCCACTTGAAGCTTTATCAACTGAAAGTCACCTCAACCTTCCTGAAATCCACCATTTGTCTGGTCTTTGGAGTCTCTTGACTTAAGGAAACGGCTAAAGTTCAACCCAAACATCTGTACTTAACTGTTTTGGCATGCCACATGACGGTCCTCAATCAACTGTAAATAGTCTTGAAGTGCTGCTCACGCCTTCTGTTGACTAACAACTGTAGAATTCTTCTCTTGCTGCTAATATCTGTGACGCTAAAAAAAAACTAAAACTTTGCCAAATCCTTCGAAAACCACATGCTAAGACCACAAAACTCTGACCCTCTGGCGCGAAAACAAGAAAAAGGCACTGAATGTGGGTGCGGAGACATTAAATCCTCCCCCCACTAGAAAAGAATTTGGTCCCCCAAATTCAATAGCAACATCAAAAGGGAAGAGACAAGGAGAGTCTCCCCCACTAGAAGAAAAAAAAATCCGAATCTGACAAAACGACATCTAGTCAAAACAAGATCACAAATCTAACGATTCCTCACCACACGTCTTAAGGTCCATAGAGTGTTTTATTTCCTAGAAACATGCCCGCTCTGATACCAGTCTGTCACGACCCCAAACCCGAGGGCCGTGAAATTGGGAGTTAAGTAATGATTATGTTTCTCCCAAGATCCGCGTGTGTGAGGAGAATACGTTTCAACACACTCTGAATATTTTTGCGGAAGCTTTCGTGGCGTTACGACCCGAAGTCCGTGGCCATTGGATTCCGCGTCGCACTCAACCCAAGCATATAGTTATCTTATCAATGATCATTTCAGACTGGAACAAACCATTATAACAAAATACAGAGCTGACAGTAACTGGATATTACATTCCCATATATATTCAAGTTACAAATAACAATGTATATTAATTACAATCCCGTGAAAAGGGCTAATAAAAGCCATAAAAAAATAAGCTAGATAAACACTACCCCATATGTGACGTAGCATCGATGTCAAGCTCAATGTCTACATGACATAGCCGACACAGCAACTTGTAAACTCATGGCTCTATAGCCATCACGTACACTCTGATCAAGCTAGATATCTGGACCTGAGTACCAAAGTTGGCAGGTGGGTGAAAAGATATGAACAATATAATAAATGATAAAACATGTAATAAATCATGTTATCTGATCAAAAGTTGTACATAATTACAATGTATAAGAAATCATGAATATCCGACAAAATCCTGTATTCATATGAGACGGGTATAAAACATAAATATTTGACAAAATCCCATATTCCTTTAAAGCATGTATAAAACATGAATATTTGACAAGTCGGGAAATCATTTGAAGCATGTATAAATAATGAATTTCATGAAAGATAATACATCATTTATTAATAAAAGACATGATTAATAAAAAACAATAGAGGTACCGAGGATCAGGAACTGTCAAGCACACGAAGCTAAATCCTCTCTCACTAAAGTGATGAGCAGCAAGTCAGGGCGTTGACCTCAGTCACACGAGGTGAGGAGAGTCAATGACGTTGACCCCAGTCCCACGAGGTGAGAAGAGTCAACGATTTTATATAATAATATACACATAGCAAGACAAGAACACGGTAGCGAACCGGATAGCAAGACAAGATCCAGGCTGTAGCTGGCAGGACAAGAGTGGGATCTCCAAACCAGTGGATCAAACCGATAAGGTACATCCAAGCTTAGTGGTGCCGACTCATAGGCCATGTGCAAGAAAACAAAACAATACGTATATATATCGGGGCAAGATGCTCATCAGCATAAGACATATCATATAAGGTCAAGCAGGAATAAGATAGCAAATATGCTAAAAATCATATGCGGGGCAAGACTAGTTACAAGGCACGAAACTTGAAATGCACAAGTAAAATCCGGTAAAATCAGGTACAAATGGATTCTATAAATCTTCGGGCCAAGTGTTGAAGGTCCAAGATTTAAATCAATGTGTATAGGGTTCCGTAGGTTAGGTTTGATAAACATTTGGTACTCTTTAAGAATTAAAAACATTCCGGGACCTTACATACATTGACAAATCTAAGGATCTTAACAATATTAAGATGATGAGGTTTCTTCTTCAATATAGTTCCATATAATTCTTCCAAAAGAAGTCAAGCATAAATGGTTGTCGGTCAGGTCCTCGGTTGGCTGTCGGTTAGCCGACAGATGACTGTCGGTTAACCGTCAGCTGGCCGTCGGTTGACCGACAACTACATGAGTTCAGAAACGGAGGGAGAACAGCTCTCCGGAATTGGAACCGAGGGGTGTCGGCTCACATGTCGGTTGACCGACACTACAGCATCAGAAATTTGATAGAAAATGCAGCTCTCTGGAATTGGAGCGAGAGTCTGTCGGTTGGATGTCGGTCGACCGACATGGGGATGTCGGTCAGCAGACAGCTGACCAACAGAAATTCTTTCAGACTCAGCTCTCTAGAAATGGAGCCGACGGGTTGTCGGTTGGCTATCGGTCAACCGACATGGGGATGTCGGTCAGCCGACAGGTGACTGACAACGAACCGACGCTGCACAGTCAGTTCCATTTCAAGGTAGATTCTTATATTTTTCTTCCCCTTCTTCGATTCCATCCTTCTATACATTGGGTACCCCTTTTTCACAACTTTGGAGGTTTCAAAGCCTCATTAAGTCTCCATGAAATCCCTCATCCAAACCTCCCAAAACATCCATAATTTAGATTTTGGGTAAAAAGACTGTTTTGCCCTCAAATTAAGAAAAGTCAAGTTTGGGGCTCTCGAATGGGAATGATGTCAACATGAAAGTTGTAGGAATGGTGAGATTAGTCAAACGAAGCTGAAATGTGAATTTTTAGAAATCAAAGAGAATCTCTCCACAATGACCACACAAAACAAATGGGACCCTACAGTCACTGTCTAGTTTCATTAGCTTTCAAAACTTCCCAAAACCAAAGAAAATATAATCAAATTCAGAAATTCGATCAAACAACCGGTAAACCCATTGAGAAAATAAATCCATGATTAAAACCACGCTAAACCAGGAAATCTGGGGTCGGGTTCTCATAATGAGATGGGACTAGAAGCCATGTCCCATTTCGAATAAGCGCATTAAACTCATCTTCCATAGCGGCTCCCCATTTGGGGTGCTTGTTTGCTTGAGTGAAAAAAGTGGGCTCAGTATCATCTGAGTTATAATGAGCCAATAGACCACGAGGCAATGGATGGCAAGTGACAAAATCTGGGTATGCCTTAGGTCGCCTGCTGGTATTATCATGAGTGCGAGTGACCATCGGATGAGTCGACACAAGTGTAGCCGAGACATTTTGGTTGCTGTTGGTAGGTAATAAATTATTAGTAGAATAGGTAGACACAGGTGAACCTGAGTCATGAAGTAAATTGTTGCTAGGGGTACCATTACATAAAGTTACTCTCAGGTTCTGTGATGGAATAATGTGCCTACCTAAAGTCATAACAGAATCATGAGCCCTCTCACTATTAGGAGGAAAAGTAGAACACAGATAGGTGGGGAAGAAGACAATGTAGATGAAGTAGTAGGCACTAAAAAAGGATAATCAACTTCTTTGAAAACCACATCTCTAGAAATGTAGAGTCGACCAATGCTTAAGTGAAGGCATTTATAGCCTTTGTGAGTGTCGGAGTAGCCAAGAAAAATACATCGGACTGATCATGGCTGCAATTTGTGCTTAGTATAGGGCCTGAGGTCTGGATAGCATGCACATCCAAATACACGAAGAAAAGAATAGTCTGGTGGTTTGCAAAAGAACCTCTCATAAGGAGATACATTGGATAAAACAGGTGTAGGCATACAGTTAATTAAATAGGCAACAGTGGCATAGGCATCCACCCAATAGTTCTGTGGAACATAAGCGTGGGCTAAGAGTGTGAGTTCCGTTTCAACCATGTGGCGGTGCTTGCGTTCAGCAAGACCATTTTGAGCATGAGTGTGTGGGGACATTTCCGAACTCATCGGAGTCCCGGTCAATATGCTCCATCTAAGGCCCCTGCACCAGAAAGTCCATCCCAGCAGGCTCGATCTCGTGCTCCCGCCTTGGTCTCGGATGAGAGCTCCACGCCTCCTGTGCACAACTCCTCCACCTCAGCAGTGCACGCCCAGCAGTGCCAGACTGCTCCAGTTCGGCCAGCCTCCCCATCTCGGCAGGACTCGGTCTCGGCCTACTTCAACTAAACCAACTCCACATCACCAAACAGGTCAAAGGCCTCTCCTGAGCTCAGCCACTCCAGCTCGGCACCATCTCTTAGCCTCGACCACGCATCCAGCGACAGTGCCAGAAGGTTAACCAAACAGAATATGACAGCTGTACCTCCAAGGACAGTCCGTCACGTGATAAAGCGTATGGAAATATCACAGCCGCCCATATCTCTGACAGAAGCGGCTCCTACAGCTCCCAAGGAGCTAAGCCCTAGGCCGACGGGACTGCAATTAAGGCAAAGAGGGCTATGATGGGACAAGTTCCTACCTCTTTGTCCCCTCTCTTCTCCTCTCTTATTCTATATAAGCACAGCTACAGCTCCAAAGCAGGAAGAGGGCCAACAATTACACCACACTGCTGGTATAATCTTCTTCCCCAAAATCTCCATCCTAATGCTTAGTTCCCACACTTACTTAGGCATTGGAGAGCCTTGCGCCGCCCAGGCCAGGGTCCTTTGATCCCCTCTCTGTTTCTTTCTCCCCTTTCAGGTTCCAGGCAGCTGATCTTCATCAGTTCTTTGGATAAGTCCTATCAGGCACCCCCTATTCTTGTGAGTTACATTTTTTGCACTTACAATTGGCGCCGTCTATGGGAAACAGCTACAAAAAGTCATCTTCCCAAACATCATGCATCGAGGAACCAGAAAAGGGAAAGAGCCAGCAAGCATGCACTCTCAGTCAGGTTGATCTCCAAAAGGGGTGACATCACCTTCCCCACGAGACAGCATTCAACTGCGAAATCTTCAACGAGGCAAACTCCGTCATCAGATGGACGACAAAAACAACCCGCCTCTCGCGAGGGTCAAGGCCCGAAGCCTCATCATCCAAGAGCAGGACAAACTGATTCGTCAACTACAGCAGTAGCTGTAGGAAGGAGAGGCGACCTCAACTCCATCCTCCCAATCTTCTTCAACTTCGAAGAAACGAAGGTAGAGATTAGGAGTCGATGCTCATCTGAATAAATGGCTCGACCGGCGAGTCGGGCGAATAGTACAGCAGACCATGGAAACAGCTGGTCTCAATCTCACCCAAGATCGGTCAGACCCATACTACTCTGATCTAGGCACGTCTCCCTTCTCTCCAGAAATCAGAAACTTCGCCCTTCCTGAAGATCTCAGCGTCCCGAGGTTCGTCGTCTACGATGGGACCTCCGACCCAGTAGCACACCTCCGGCACTTCACTCAGAGGATGTCGGTGTGGGGCGATGCAGGCCACCTGAACTATAGAGTCTTCTCTTCCAGCCTCGGGGACCTCCCCCTAAAGTGGTTCTGCGCACTTCCCCAAGGATCGATCAAAAGTTGGCAGCAGCTCCGAAGTTCCTTCATGACGAAGTTCCAAGCTCACAGGGTCATCCCCAGGTCAACCGCCGACCTGATGGCCCTCAGAATGAAGCAGACCGAGAACGTCACGCAGTTCGCCAAAAGGTTCTAAACTGTCTACAGCCAGATCGAGAATGCCTCAGATACAATAGCAGTCATGTCTTTCCAACAAGCCCTCCTACCAGGCAACGAGCTTCGGAGGGACTTGGTCATGCATCCCGTGGTCACTATGGCAGCACTGATGACCAGGGCAAACCGGTTCGTCAGGCAAGAAGTAGACAAAGCCCGAGCCAAGGAGCATTTCAACCTCTACGAAAACGACCAGACAGCTTCCAGCTCGGCGGATGTCTCCAGCTCGGCAGCAGCCTCCAGCTCCGTAGCAGCCCCCAGCTCTGCAGAAGTCTCCTCCAGCTCGGGAGGCAGCTAGATGTCTCCTATCATCACTTAGCTTCGACCGCCCGTCTGCTTCGATCGCACGACCCTCTACCGTTATTTCTGGCGGCACGGTCCTCTACTGTCAGCTTCGATGGCGCCGTCTACTTCAATGGCACCGGCACGACCCTCTACTATCGGCTTCGATCGTACGACCCTCTACCGTCATTTCGACGGCACGGTCCTCTGCTGTCAGCCTTGATCGCACGGTCCTCTACCTCCATCAGTCATCCAGAGCCACCGAACTCACCCTGGGGTCGTTTTATACACTCAGGCGTGACTAGCTGTAAGGTCTGTGGCCTTACTGGGTCAGTTGTGCCCAATAACCCGGCCCGTTGACCCATTTATTTTGTTATTATTTTATTTAATTGTATTTTAGATATTTAAGGGGGTTTAGATCTTGAGCGAGTTTCTTTTAGCATTAGAATAGTATCTGCGAAGTTTCGTTTGATTCCAAGTTCGTTTGATCATAGCACAGGGATAGTTTGCAATTTAAGTAAAACTGAGTGTTTTTCCAAAATATTCCAAATGCCGTGATTTTTGGGTTCGTTAGAAAGGTCTCGTCGTTCTGATGACTTTTGTCTCTTGATTCATCGCGATCCGGCGATCAGAAACCTTTCAAGTGGTCCATTCTGTCATCGGACCCACTTAAAGGACAATTCCGTTTTTTCCTCTCCTATCATCTTCTTAAACGATGTGTAACCCTAATTCCATTCTTTCTCTGCAACGAACGAAAGAACAGTCTCCCATCTTTTTCTTCTTCCTTTCTCAAGCCGGAACTCTGCCCTAGAAGACCCCATTCGGAGACCCGATCCGTTAATCGTCTTCCTTGCGATCTCCTCTTGCTTCCGGTATCAATCTGGTAAGGTTTCCGGTAACTTCATCTTTTTCTATTATCTTTCGTTTGGTTAGATTTAGGTTGGATCTTAATTCTTTTCCTTCCTATCTTCTCCTTTGCATTCTAGGTTGTATTTATTCGGCTTAGATTGTTGATTTTGGGGTAGATAAGCTTCTCCTCAAATTTCACCCAATTCCAATTTTCGTCTTGGTTGAGGCAAGTAGATCTGCATTGCATTTTAAATATGTATGTTTGTTTCATTTGATTGGTTATGATTCTGATAGATTTCCCTTAATTCCAAGCCTTGTTGATATTGATATTGAAATTACATGTTAGGTTAGAATTGTGGAAATGAAATGGATAGATTGATAAATCTAGTTTGTTTTAAATTGTAAAAATGATGAGAATGTGGTGTATGGATTGAATGGATTGAATGGGGAGCAAGGAGGCTCAGTTTTCTGCAGGTTTGGTCTTGGAATGACCGGAGGAAAAAGGGAGCAGAAACCCAATTCGGGCTTCAGGTTCGCTGTCTGATCGATCGGTCGCACAGTGCGATCGATCAGACAGTGAATAGTCCCCAAATTAACTGTGGGCGATCAAAGTCCGATCAATCGGCCACACAGTCCGATCAATCGGCTGTGAAAACTCTCAATTAACTGGGAGGTGCCTCATCGGTCACACAGTCCGATCGATCGGACTGTGCACTAATTGTGAGGTGTTCAGTGCCGATCGATCGCACCTTTGGTACGATCGATCGGAGGGTGCATGGTCACTGAAACTTCGAAAGCTTGTAACTTTCAATCCGCCTGTTGGATTTTCATGTATAATATACCGTTGGAAAGCCCTCGAGACGGAGAATCCAATAATTTTAGTCTCATCACGATCGGAGGTTGGGAAGTGATGTAATGATTTGAATTAAGGATTCAACTCTTGTAATTTGAGAAAGAGACTGTTTAGCCTAGGATTTGGGACCTAGATGTTGGAAACCATTAAACTTACAATCACATGACCATAAATGGGATCACGTGGCTTGGTGTGAATTCGATGGGTTGTCTAGGTATTCGTGTATTACACGTAGTGTAACTGAATACACATGGAGTTGAATTTAATGATGCTTAACATGATTGTACACCAAGGAATTATCCTAAAAGCATCATTGATCCAATTTCCACATGTACTCCGTTAGAACACGTAGGATACATGGATGACACCACTTGCCTATGATTGGATTGTAGTTCTTCATTGACTTGTGACTTGTATCCGTTGATAACATTCTCCTTGTACACTCTTTTGGCATAAAACACGTAATCAATTATGAAACATAAATTCTTATAGAATTTAGGACTTGGACTTGACTTAGAGTGTACCATAGGAACCCGTGTCTTGTTTTGATGAACATGATTGGCTAGTGATGGAAGGGATTATCTCGTGTTGCTTGTCTTGTGATATCTTGAATAAGATAATCCCTATGATCTGGTCTTGTACTTGGAACTAGCCAAACTTGCTTGTCTTGTTGTCCTTGTGTCAGAACCACTCTGTATTTGTTTGCATATTATGGCCATCTGCAGTTTGGGATTTAATGACGAACCGGTTACTCGGTTGTCGGGGTGGGCAGTCGGCGTAGGACGGCGTCCATGGCGTTGAATAGCTGGGAGCGGGCTAGGACCGTGCTGCTATTCCCAGGACAGGGAGCTAGGATCCCACTAGAGTCGGACTTTGGTATCAGTAGTCCAAGGGGATTGTTACTGGTACCCCGGGAGGTGGCTTTGGACATCCTCGGAGTCTCCCTCTTGCTTGTTCTTTTTTTGCATTTGCATGAATAGTGGTTATTGTTAGATGGTTGCTAGGATTCTTATTATTTTTTCTATATATTACTCTTGCTTTATGCCTAGCTTCGCATTCCTTGTATTCACATGATCTATTACTTGTCATTATTCTATACTTGATGCATGTCGTGTTTATCAGGCTTTGTATATCTATTGCTCAACATGTCGTTGACTTTGTTCCTTGGTGTGCAGACACATCAGGTGATTTCTACTTTGAGGAGCAGGCCGGTGAGGAGATCCAGAGGATCTCCAACTAGCTGAGGAGGCACGAGAGTGGCGTGCCGATGACGTAGAGTAGCGTCATCACTTCCGGGCACGAGAGAGATACATGGGGATTCATTTAGATTATGTTTTTATTAATTCATTTCTCTCGTTGGACCTTTCTTTTATTATTGACTTCCGTACTTTATTGGCCTTGTATCTTGGGATGGCCAATGTAATAAATAACTTGAATTCTTAGTTCTGTCTATTCTTCTTGCAACTTTAATTTAATGAGAGATTATAATTCATTGCTTAAGATTCCATATGCCTAGAGTTCTATGAACTACATGTTTATTGTATTAAAAGAGGTTTGAAATATTAAATCCTCACTGCGGACTACGATCCGTGGACCCAAAGGACAAAAATTTTAATTAGTCCTAAAATTCACTCTCCGGATCCGGTTATTTCTTTAATCGGGTTCGGGGGACGTGACACAAGCGTTCGGCATCAGAGCTACCGAGCTCACCCTGGGGTCGTTTTATACACTCAGGCGTGACTCGCGTTCGGCAACATAGCCACTGAGCTCACCCTGGGGTCGTCTTTTACATTCAGGCGTGACTCGCGTTCGACAATAAAGCCACCGAGCTCACCCTGGGGTCGTTTTTTACACTCAGGCGTGACTCACGTTCGGCAACAGAGCCACCGAGCTCACCGTGGGGTCGTTTTATACACTCAGGCGTGACTCGCGTTCGGCATCAGAGCCACCGAGCTCACCCTGGGGTCGTTTTTTACACTCAGGCGTGACTCGCGTTCGGCAACAGAGCCACCGAGCTCACCCTGGGGTCGTTTTATATACTCAAGCGTGACTCGCGTTCGGTAACAGAGCCACCGAGCTCACCCTGGGGTCATTTTTTACACTCAGCTGTGACTCGCGTTCGGCAATAGAGCCACCGAGCTCACCCTGGGGTCGTTTTTTACACTCAGGCGTGACTCGCGTTCGGCAACAGAGCCACCGAGCTCACCCTGGGGTCGTTTTATACACTCAGGCGTGACTCGCGTTCGGCATCAGAGCCATCGAGCCCACCCTGGGGTCGTTTTATACACTCAGGCGTGACTCTTGTTCGGTAACAGGGCCACCAAGTCCTCGGGTTGATACACCCAGGATTCTTGGCCTCTAGACGACCTCATGCTGGTCCGTCCACGTGCTGGTTTCCGCCTCACGCTAGTTTCGGCCTCATGCTGGTCTCGACCGCATTTCACGACCTCATGCGGTCCGTCCACGTGCTGGTTTCCACCTCACGCTGGTTTTGGCCTCATGCTGGTCTCGACCGCATTTCACGACCTCATGCTGGTCCATCCACGTGCTGGTTTCCGCCTCACACTGGTTTCGGCCTCATGCTGGTCTCGATCGCATTTCACGACCTAATGCTGGTCCGTACACGTGCTGGCTACGGTCTCACGCTGGCTCGGCCTCATGCAGGTCTTAGGCACATCCATCTCGACCTCAGAAGTGACTGTCATCAGGTTGATACACCCAGGCTTCTCTGTCTCGGCCTCAGATTATCTCGGGTTCATACACCTTGGGACTGACTTCAGGTTCACACACGCAGTCGCTCTCAAAACTTCGGGTTCATACACCCTTGCTTCTCCATCTAGCAGAGATTCTCACCAGGTTGGTACACCCTGGCTTCTCCATTTCAACCCAAGCTCAGCAGATGCATCGTCCTTCAGTTCGGCAATAGTGCTCGGCTCATGCAGTTCGGCAGCAGTGCCATCAAGGCTACACGGGCTCCAGGTTCCTCGCCGACTAGTCATCCCAAACAAAAGCAGCTCCGAGAAGCAAGTGTCCTTGTGTACTTAGCTTCTGACCTCAAAGAGAAGTCTAATGAGCTCAGAAGCTAGGGGGCTATTGTGTGGGGACATTTCCGAACTCATCGGAGTCCCGGTCAAGATGCTCCATCTCAGGCCCCCGCACCAGCAAGTCCATCCCGGCAGGTCTCGTGCTCCCACATTGGTCTCGGATGAGAGCTCCACGCCTCCTGTACACAACTCCTCCACCTCAGTAGTGCACGCCCAGCAGTGCCAGACTGCTCCAGTTCGGCCAGCCTCCCCATTTCGGCAGGACTCGGTCTCGGCCTACTTCAACTAAACCAACTCCACATCACCAAACAAGTCAAGGCCTCTCCTGAGCTCAGTCACTCCAGCTCGGCGCCATCTCTCAGCCTCGGCCACGCATCCAGCGACAGTGCCAGAAGGTTAACCAAAGAGAATATGACAGTTGTACCTCCAAGGACAGTCCGTCACGTGATAAAGCGTACGGAAATATCACAGCCGCCCATATCTCTGACAGAAGCGGCTCCTACAGCTCCCAAAAAACTAAGCCATAGGCCGATGGGACTGCGATTAATGCAAAGAGGGCTATGATGGGACAAGTTCCTACCTCTTTGTCCCCTCTCTTCTCCTCTCTTCTTCTATATAAGGACAGCTACAGCTCCAGAGCAGGAAGAGGGCCAACAATTACACCACACTGCTGGTATAATCTTTTTCCCCAAAATCTCCATCCTAATGCTTAGTTCCCACACTGACTTAGGCATCGGAGAGCCTTGCGCCGCCCAGGCCAGGGTCCTTTGATCCCCTCTCTGTTTCTTTCTCCCCTTTCAGGTTCCAGGCAGCTGATCTTCATCAGTTCTTTGGATAAGTCCTATCAGGCACCCCCTCTTCTTGTGAGTTACATTTTTTGCACTTACAATGAGTATGCGGACATGAGAACCTATATGTAATGCCACGAGAAGTAAGAAAAGGGGTAGGTTTCTTGTATTCTCCACGACCATCTGATTGGAATTATGTAATGGGCGACATAAGAAATTCTCTAGTTTTTAATTTAAAATAAAAAAAAATAGAGAGTGCATCAAACTTCCTATGCAATGGAAATAGCCACATGAATGGACTAAATTGATCTATAAAATGGATATAATAGCGATGACCACCTGCACAGTAATTGTCACGTCCCCAAAATAAGAATTGGGGAAAACGTGAAAAATTAAAACAAATTCAAATTCCTGTGTTTAATACAACACAAGCTTCCAAAAGTGGACCCACATCACATCACAAACCGTGGTGAGTCCAAATAAAATTCCATTAAATGCAACAGAAGCTTATTCAATTGGTATTCAAAGTTCATAAATAAGATCCAACACGAAAATCAATAAACATTCATAATTAAAGTTGAAGAATAAATTAAATATTTACTACAGAAAGTTTATCATTTATAGAAAGTTCATCTAAAGAATTTCTAAGGTGACGTCCTCTGTAACGCAGGCTCAGACGGCTCCAAAACCGTCTCCAGCATCCCACCCGGGTTCGTCAGTTGGCTCAAACGTTTGAAACGTTTGATCCTCCTCCGTCTCCTCGGTAAAGTAGGGCTCAGTACCTATGCACCAAATGTAGTAACGTAAATAGCAAGAACATGATCATAATTCGAAATTAAGATACGATATCAAAATGAGTAAAAACAAGTGAGATTATAAGAAACAATGATAAAGATAAGGACAAGAAAGAACGTATG
Organism: Litsea cubeba; assembly: GCA_012931725.1. Taxonomy (NCBI): domain Eukaryota; kingdom Viridiplantae; phylum Streptophyta; class Magnoliopsida; order Laurales; family Lauraceae; genus Litsea; species Litsea cubeba. Next base: position 69,835,773 of record CM022945.1, read on the forward strand.
ACATAAATCTAAAAGACACCAAATGGAGCAATATATAATTCACACAGAAACAAGTGTCCCCGTTTTGGGTGGTCAATCCTACATAATCGGGAAAGCCCGTCCACAATGTCGGTGGTCATAAACCGATCTATAAACACATAACAGGATAACCTGTTCACATACAAAGCGGATTATAAGTGATCCGGACACATCGGTGATCAACTGTCCACATACGATCTGCAGTCGTTTACAAATGACCCACCTAAAAGGAAACATATATGCATAATAGACCCGAATAATAATGCTCCGACATAAGAGTCCTAAGTCAAAATGAAGGGCTGGCCAATCCATATCATAGTCAAATCACATATATCTAATTTGCCAAGCCACCTCATAATCCATAATACAAAGTAGGGTATGCATCTAAAGGAATACATAACCTAAACCAATATATGCATGCAAATACAAAGGTTAAGACATATTGTAAATCAATCCTAAGGTTAAATGTATATTCATATACTCTGTCAACACACAATAATAACGCTAGTAAGTTAAGGACGTTACATCTCTCGAAATTCATGGTGCATAGATCTAATGAAGGATTTCCAATAGAGATGTATTGACCCTTTCTCGCTAGAGTTCATTAAAATCATAACAGGTAATTGAATCCTACGTCTATAAAATACCGTATGCCCAAAGACGGTTCTTATGTCAAGTCCAGGTAGATAATTTAAGGTTATTAGATCCAAATGAAGTCCCATACTTGATATCATAAATCTCCAAATTAATCAGAGCCAAAATAATGAAAAATAAACACAAATTGCCTGAGTACACTGAACGTTCGAACGTACGAGACCAAAGCTCGAACGTTCAAGGTCTCGGGTTTTTGGCTCGGAGGCTAGCAGACTCGAACGTTCGAACGCACGAAGGGAACGTTCGAACGTTCGACGTCTCTGTCCTTTGGCTCAGACGATTCTGAACTCACTCGTTCGAACGTTCCAAAGCAACGTTCGAACGTTTGACATTCAGAATGTTGTCCGAGTTCGTACAGTCACAGAAAATAGGGTTTTTTCCCTATTTATCCATTTTCCTCTCTTTTTCCAAAAGAGAGTGCATCCCATTCAAATTCACACGAATCATAACCATTAGAAAGAGAATGAAATCCACATATCCATTTATAAAATCCTAATCTATCATTATCATTTAGAAAAAGGGCAAATAGATAGACCTATATGCATTAGATAGGAATCAAAGATCAATTAACGCATTCAATAACAAATTATAATAATGCACTTGCCTTAGATCCGAAGTTGAAGAAATGTGCAGTAGGTTTCCTAACCAAAACCCAAATCGAGATTACCGGGGCGCTCGATCACAATCCTAACACCGATCTGACATAAAAGATGGGATAGAAATGTTCAGATGAACAGATCTATGGTATTCCTACCCAAAACCTAACATTGAAAAGAATAAAAAGATAACCTAATAGTATAGATCTATTCCTAATGGTTTGAGGATAGTGTTACCTGTGATAAGAAAGTCGAACCAAGAATGATGGTATCTTCAGATCTTGATTCTGATGGCTGGATCTTAAGGTTGCAGAGGTTTGGGAAGTTGGAAGAGGAAGAAGACGAACAGGGAACGGAAAAAGTTGCAAAGATTAGTGGGGAGAGATAAAGACGTGCGGTTATTTAAAAGAAGGGATTAGGTTAAGTATTGGGCTTAAGTCATTGGGTCGGGTAACACTGCGGGTCAAGACATCTACCCAATAACCCAACTCACCAATCTACGCATCTGATCTAACGTGTGCCCCACTTAATCCTAACCACTTAAATAACTAAAATACATTCAATTAAAATAATAATAATATTTAATTAAAATATATTAAATATATTTGTAGTGGGACCGGGATCTTACAATAATTGGGGAATGAACCCTAAGGTCAGAGTGTAACAACTCAAGTGGACGACTACATTTAGATAGAGAAGATGTAAATGGAAGAAGTTTACTCTTATTACAATTGCAAGCATCACAAAAGGAAAGAATAGATGAAGAAAAGGGTAAATTATTTTGAGCCCGAATATCGGCAAGGATTTGAGAAGAAGGATAACCAAGACGAGCATGCCAAACATCAGCAGAAGCATGTTTACCGACTAACGCAGTTGGACGGGCTGAATCCTAGAGATCAGGAACATAGAGACCATCTTTAATTTTTCCCGTGAAGAAGTGTGCGGCCGCTCAGTTGTTCCTTGACATAACAGAAAGGGTGAAATTCAAAAATAATGTTATTATCTTTGGTAAATTGATGAATAGAAAGCAAATTTTTAGTAATGTTCATAACTTCTCTCTTATCTGCTTAACATTTTAATGTTGCCATCATCTGTGATTATGTATTATTGAAGCTTCCATTATAATTTTATATGTAAACTGATAAAATGTTTATACCTCCCCTAAGACTTCGATCCTTTTAGGGACACCGATTGGGGACCGCAAGTATTCTAATTGTGCTACAAAATTTTAGTTGACCCCTAATCTCGCCCACCCAATTGTGGGGAAGTGACAATTATACTCACTGTTGGATGGAATTTTATAATAAGTGTAACTTAATAAAAAAAAAACTATTTTACTTAACGGCCTCTAAAATAGGGTTGCAAACGAGTATCCGATTCTCCGAATACTCGGAAGTTCCGACCTGCAAAAAACTGGGTCGGGAACCTATTTGAGGTTCTGATTCATAAACGGGTTCGGGTCCGGGACCCAATTTAGGTTCCGATCGATAAACGAGTCCGGTTCCGAGTCAATATATATAGGTTCCGACTCGTGGACCCGGGACCCGGCATCCGGCATATAAGCCTTTGATGTTACAAATTGTATCTCATAATTAACTTTTTATTGATATTTTTATGTATAATATTGGAGGTATTAGACTTGATGCACTCTTGTAAGTTGAAAGATATGCTTATTCTGTAACACCCCGACCCTCCTTAATCTCGTTTTAGAGTTAATTAATTTAGATTAAGTGCTTAATGAATGTTTTGATTGTGATTGGACTTGATTAGGTAGAATTAGTGGGGTTTGACCATTTACTAGGTAGATTATGACATTTGGAGTGTTTTGGGTTTTGTGTGTACTTAGAAATTTTTGGGTTCTTAATGCATTGCATAGAGCATTTCATGGGCCTTAACTTTCATGTCTTGACCCATCAAATTCGGACCCATTTAGGCCCATTCCCAGCCCATTCATTAGCTCCAAGCCCTTTCTTGCAATTTCAGTCCATTTTGTGGACTTATATGCAATGCAGGAGAAAAAATTGGTTTAAAAGCCTTACCCACCCATTTTCCTTCTTTTCTCCTTTCCTTCTCCATTTCCAGCAGCTGGGAGCTTTTCCTCCTCTCTACTACTTTTCCATTTCTCTTCTTCCTTCATTACTCCCCATCTTAATCATCTCTTGCTACCATTGCATCTTCTCCATTTCATTGGGAAAGAGGTCATCTTCTAGGCTCAAGAACCTCAACCATCTCCACATTTCTTACTCTTGGTAAGTCTCATCTTCCATTTCCTTTCTCTTGCTTCATATTAGTGTAAGAATGTCCTAAATTTGTGCATACATCATCTTCTTCCTCATTCATTTCATTCATTTTCATTTTCACCATTTTAGGGCATTTGAGCTTGAGTTTTGGGGATTTTGAGCTTAAGAGGTTTTAGGTGTGTGAGATAGCTTCCAAGCACCTAAGGCAAGTTAAAATTACATGTTTATATGCATGCTTCATTGTTTGATTCATGAATGTATGAAATCTTGTGTAGACACCCATCTCTTGCTCAAAAATGGTTTTCTTGTGGATGATTTCTCTTGTTAATGTATATGGGTTTATTGATGGTTTTGATGAGCATTTTGGAAGCTCAAAGATACCCATTTGTAGTGGGTTAAACCTGGAATGAATGCCTTGAATGGCTTGGGAGAAACAGCAAAGTTTCGGATTTTCGGAACACAGGATTTGACAGTTCGCTCGAGCGAGCGTGAGTGAACGCTCGAGCGAAGGGCTCTCTGGGAGAGTTCGCTCGAGCGAACTTTTGGTCCGGTCAAGCGAACAGCTCTCTGTCTGGGGTCCGCTCGAGCGAACATCTGAACGCTCGAGCGAACCTGATACCTGCAGTATGCAGATTTTCCAATGACCATAACTTTTCAACCGTAAGTCCGTTTTTGGAGATCTACATACCGTTGGAAAGCTCATGATGTGTAGAACCCAACAAAAAGTGATTTTATTTGATTTGAGCCTTGGAAAAGATTACATGTTGGATTTTACATAATTGTGACAAATGGACGTTTCCAGGAGCCGGACATTGGACCGTAGCTTGTTCTAGTTTGATTGGCCTGATAGATGGACCGGTAGGATGAGCACCCTGAACTTTTATCATGACCGATGGTTTGTTGAATTGTGGATATGGGTTAAGCAATCGTAACCACAAAAGGGGCATTGTGTTCTTCAGATTGTAACCATGCCAAATGTGTTCTATTAAGGGATTCGACATCCAAATTATGTAACGCCAAGGGGTCCTCGTAGCCCGATAATGTCGTACTCTTAATACTACCCTGAGTTGGACGGTGAAGACCACATGTGTTCCCAAGACCGTAGGCTTGACTTGATTTCTGTCTTGACTCCGTATATGATCTGTATGTACATGCATTGCATTCCGTTTCCAGTATTCTAGTATGACTTGATCATGCTTCTGTTCAGTTGTGTATTCTCTGTTACACATCTGTTATGTTATATCTATTTATGGCTTGTTCAGCATATTTCAGTAAGTACCGATTTGTTATTTATATGTCCTGTCCTGTATGTGTCCTGTATCTGATTTACATTGTTCTGCACCTGATCTGTTGTTTGTACATTGCACTCTATGAATCGGCACCACTTAGCTTCAACCCTATCTGAGTCGGACCCGGCTAAGTGTGGGTTTAGTAAACTTCTGGCCCTCTGCAGATGGGAATATATTCTGAGGGTTTACCGGCACCCTAGGTCTACGATGGAGAATTCTGGGTACCTCTGTCTCCTAGTAGCACCACCATGTCCTGTCTTAATATTCTGCTCTCATTTTATTTTCATGTTATATGATTAACTTGAGAGAACATAGCTTATGTGGATGTGCCAACTAGTACTGTTAATATGTTTATCTGTTATCTATGACTCGTATGTCTCATGCTAATTCATGCACTGATATGCCCAGTGATCATTCCTTGATCTCTTATGATTTATACCTGTCTGACTATTCATTTGATACATGTTATATGGACGGTATATGTTTGTCTTGCTTAGCTTAGTCTAATGGTGCTACACTTGGCGTTACAGGTGAATACATCGACGCCACTGCCCCGGAGATCCTTGAGGAAGAGGAACCTCCACTCAACGTAGCAGAGTGGACTCCTGATGATGTCTTTTAGACATCCATACGATGAGAAATGGACGTTAAATGACCCACTGACCGTGGCTAGGATTGCCACATATTTTGTAGAAACTTATAAACTTGTTTAGCTTTTGGGATTGTAACTTAACTAACTTATTCCTTCTCTTTCTATCTCTTGAACTTGAACTTTTAAATCTATGCTCATGGACCCTTATGCTCTATATCTTCATGATCGTGTTATGTTAATTGGATATCTATTTGACAAATTATACAGGCACATCGAAAAATATAAACCTCACACGTGATATCCTGTGGGTAAATTCCGTACGTGGGGACCTAGAGTCAATGAGTTTGACTCAAATTTCCACGCGGGCGTGTGCCGCGCCTCGAGATGTGTGAAATCTCGGGCTCGGGGCGTGACATATTCTAAGAAAAATGAAGAATAAAGAGAAATTAGAATTGATTTTGGAACTAGATTCAAATCCTCTAAGTTGACCCGGTTCCGGAACCGGATCTAGGTTTTCCTATCGGAACCGGGTCTGAAACCAAAAAACCAGGTTCCGAGTAAAAACCGGAACAGTTATTTAGAAACGGGTCCGGGTCCACTATGGTTCCGATCTGGAACCGTCATGTTTGCAACTCTACTCTAAAGTGGATGATCAAATTGAGATGATTATTGCCTAAAATCATATTTATAACGAGACCTATCTATTACTCTATCTATCCTCCTATCATTGGTGTGCATCCAAGTGCCTCACAAGGTGCTTAGAGTCTTTGTTTCAGGTGAGCCATGAGAGATGTCTCTTAATAGAGGGTGGCCCGTTAAAATTATGATTAAATATTGAATGAATCAAGGAGGAAGCAAATCCTTACCATCACTTCTATTTTGCTCAAATGCCCAATACCATATCATTTTATGAGACGAAAACCCAAACAAGCCTGAAAGTATCAAGCATGAAACTCGAAATTAAACACAATCAAAACCTGCCTCTAATTCTAATAGGAGTGCAGGGCGGGTCATCCATTTAACCCAACCAATTCCCATCCTTAAAGATATTGGATAGTTATGGTACATTATTGCAAGTATTTTAATATGGAGAATCATTGACAGGGGATTCTTGGATTTGTGGCTTTTCTTTGAACATTATCAAGAAAATGTTGAGGTGGTAAATTAATAAAATAATAAAAGAGATCAAACTAATGCTAAAACATTAACGAAAGAATTTATAAGTTTTTTTTTTCATTTTCTATATTTCTCTCTGATATTGTTAATTAGATCCTCCGGTGGCATTTTTAAATTATTGTGATTTTATCCGAAGATGCCAACTTTACATAGGTATGGCAGATGTGGTCGAACAGGGTGAACTGTGTAAGCGTTATTTTAGATAAGCAGGACTCTTTCCCATATTCTGTCAAAGGCAGTTTTTGTACTCTCAATTCATCGAGTGGGCAAATTTATGGTGATTGTTTGTTTTGTAATGGGCTTTTCCTGACTTGATAGGGAGAATATCCCGTCTTGTTTTTGTCTCTCTCTTTCTTTAATAGAATTCTCTTTCTACCCAAAAAAATATTTCATTGAGTGGGACCCACCTTTCAAAAGCTCAAATAGCCAATCACTTTGAACAGACACTGGATGAGATTTTAAATAGGTCACAGTGGTCCTCCACTCGTACTATATAATTGATTGAGTCCTACAACAGAGAAAAGAACGTTTTAAATTTTCTTAAAAAACTGGAGAACATAAAGTGTAGCCAGTTAATTATACGCTCACAAAACATATGACAAATGCTGCAGCAGCAGCCCTCAAATTGATTTTGCTAAAATATATCCCTTAAGTCATATTACCATATTTAAAAGTAAGAAATAATGAAAAATTGACATGAACCTAAGTGACCTTAATTAGCCTGTCAGGTGTCACAAATAACTTAAATTTATCACGACATTATCTAATTTCTTATGGCAACAAATAACTTAAATTTATCACGACATTATCTAATTTCTTATGGCAACGGTGAGGAAGAGTTTTTATACCCAAGGCATCAAGGAAACAGTACTCAGACCTTACCACTTTAGCCAATGAGTAGTCACTATTATTGACAATACATTTGCCCAGAAGGCCTCCTCTACCACTAAAGCGCCTAACCAGTGATTCGGCAGTTTCTCACTTTCTTTATTTTTATAGGGCCTGTATCTTTGCATTAAATTACATAAAAAATGAAAACATAGGAATTCATGATTATGTTTTTGTATATTGACCTTTGGCCTTGATTCTTAACCACTTATGGCATGAATTACTGTGTATTCAGTTTCTATGCTATGCATTTTATGTAAACAAACAAGCCCTAGGCACTTAAAAAGAACTCATATAACGAGACTCAAGCTATAGCCAAGTGGAGAGGGGCATCTCACTCTCATCTCACATCGTTGCTCGGGATCCATCTCAACACAGGTATAAGTTATCTTACATGTACTGTTTCACTAACCCAACTAGGGATGGCAACGAGGCAGATCGGGGACGGAATTGGGATTCCCCGCCCCCGCCCCGCCTTTACCTCGCCCCGAACCCACCCCGCCCTTTGGGGTAATTGATATGCCCCATTCCCCGCCCCGCCATACCCTGCGGGTAACCCGCACCGCCCCTCAATTGTAAAAGTTTTAAATGTGCAAGACTTAGGATTTGAACATGGGTAGGGGAGTAACTAGAGGTTTGCCGTACCACTAGACCAAACTTCATTTCTTGTAATGTTTTACCTTATTTAAAATATATTCATATATTCAAGATTGTTACACATACATACATATATATACACACACATACATATACATATATATACATACACATACATATACATATATATATACACACACATATATATATATATATATGTTTGTATATATTTATTCAGGTGAGAACAGTTCTCACCATTTTTGTGAGAACTCTCATCCTGTCCATCCATTTATTTGAAACAATCCAACGCCGGAGAGGTGGACTATAAAAGAGGAAAGAAAATCAAGAGGCCCGCCTAAGATTTCCCATTTCCCCCCAAATCGCACCTCCTTTCTCCCATTTTCTCCTTCCTCTCTCCCTCATCGAACTGATTTAGCGCATCTCTCTCTAGGAGTCCGTCATTTCTCTCCCGGTCGTCGCGCACCACTCTCCCTGCCAGGCCCACCCAAATTTCTCTTTTCCCCCAAATCCCCTCCTTCCTCTCTCCCGTTTTCCTCCATCTCCCTCCCTCACCGAACCGGACAACGCACCTTCTCCAGATTTTCCATTGCTCTCCACTCCAGCCCACTACAACAAAAAACACCTTTGGTGACATGAAAGAATGTCACCAAAGGCCCATTTTTTGTCACCTATTATCTTTGGTGACACGGGATGGGGTGTCATTGTATCCATGACACTAAAAGTCAATGGTGACAAAATTTGTGCACTTGTCACGAAATGATGTCAACGGTGACAAAAACATGGTGTCACGGAAGAAAGATTTTCCGTGACATAGTAGGGTGTCACTAAAAGCAATGGTGACAAAACTACAGGTGTCATAGAAAAGATATCTTTTGTGACAAAAATTGTCACTAAAAGTATTTTTCTTGACAACCAAATGAGTGTCACCAATAATATTACCAGGTTGACACTCAATGGTGACATACTCTTTTTGTCACAAAAAAATACAATCAAAATATTTGTGCCACCCAAATTATCATTTCACACCTGCTTACAAAGTTTCAAATATTTATATCCAGATACACCCATTAACAAAACTTATACCACAAAAGATGCAAACTATCATTCAAATCAAATATCCAACAAGTCAACATTCTAATATCCAAGTTCACAACCCTTCAAAATATTCATCATTCAACAATAAACACTTCAAAGTTAATAGCTTTAACATAACTACAAAACAACCATACAAGGTGTGTCAGTTCAAATTAATTACAAAAATAATTCAAAACAAGTAACTCCATGCATCTTGGTGATCATCTTGGTTAACTGCCAAAAAGTCTTCAACTCCATCTTCGTCATCTTGGTTAACTGCCAAAAAGTAACTCCATCTTGATAGTTACCTACCTGTATAAAATCGCAACAAAAAAATGTAATTATTTAACACTAGAATTGGGAGCTTTCTTCCCTGTACATAAATGTGACATCTATACTATATTGCATGCATTTACTTATTGAGAACTTTTTTTTTCGTTTTTTGAAGAATGACGATATATTGCATTTACTTATTATAACTAGGAATGAAACTATACCTCGAGATATTCACTCGACAAAGTCAGAGTCTTGATATGTGAAAGACCAAGCAGAGGTTTGATTGGATCAAAAGGAGGAACCTGCAGGGCAAATGGGCCATTGTAATCAATCATGACATCAACCAAAATTTACTAAAGCCATCAAATACACATCTACAAAAGTTATTTACCATTAAACACCATTGGAAGGTCCAAACAGAATGTTCAAAAACCGCCCACAGGGAAGCATACTACCTGTTATCAAAGAATTATAACTTGAGAAGTAAGCCTGCATACCAAATTACTAACAAGCACACAGGTCATTAACAGGTGGCTCAAAATTCAAGTTTTTTGATAAAGGTGCAAATTTATGCAAAACATAGTGCTAACCTAAAGTATCCATCCATGAAACAGCACAATAATGCAACAAAGTTGTGACTCTAATAAAGTAGATTAAAGTATACTAGATTAAAGCACAATAATGCAGGCAGCTGAAACATACAACCCAATGAGACAGATGCATGCCCAGGTGTCTAAGAAAATGGTGGACCATAATCACTGTTCATCTCCCTGCTGATCAGCTGTGTTCACTGACATGAAAACTCCACCTATCTACCGTTTGGTACGTTGATAAACCTAACATATACCGACTCATTGTCTGCCAAGGACTGGAAAGATAAAAAGGTATGTCATTCTTGGAAAAGTGTAACCTAGGCTTTCCCGTCTGCCAAGCCCTTGTGCCACTAGACTAACCCCAAAATAAGCCGTTGTGGATAATCCTCAAGCCCACAAATCAGATTTCCAAAACTTACCAAAAGCTCCTTACATTGATAACTACCTCTAAAAAATTGAAATAACAGGTTATGGCAAAAACCTTTTACCAAAAGCACTCCACTTCTGCACTCCCATAGAAAAACCTTTTACCAAAAGCACTCCACTTCTGCGCTAAATTGAAATAACAGGTTATGGCAAAAACTTCTGCTGGATATTTGCTACTTTTGCAAATGATTCCTCCAAACTATGCACTTTGTCATTTAAAAGCAACATCCCAACCTACATTGAGTATAGATGATCCAGACTAGTTGTAGCAATTGCTACTGTCAGTGGACACAGTCCAGTCAAAGCAAGTTTGCAAAACAAAACAAAATAAAAATATTCTGGATTGGGAACATAATACATACCTATTGACAGAGAGGAGTGAGCAATGCAGAAAGATACTCCGACTGCTTTTCAGGTGATACATCTTCCATCCCAATCAATAGGCCAATTGACTGTCAACCAAACACAAACACACAACAAAGTGTACTGTGTAAGTAAGAGCACACTACTTAAAAAACTCAAATAATAGAAACAGTTCATTTGCCTTAAACAAAATCTATGATATACAAGAAAGATATTTTATTTTGATGAGGAATTCATTTAAGTTGCAAGAAAACTTGTAGCAAACATTTATGGTCATCAGAACCATTATCAAAGCAATTCTCACTACAATCATAGCAACAGGAGCAGCTGCACCAAAAATACGTTGCAAACATTACAAATCCACAAATAAAAGAAAAAGTTAAAGATGGGAAAGAAAAGCTAGAAAAAATTCAGTGGATACCATTCATCGATAGCCTTATCCCGTGCATCTTCTGTGTAGCTAGACATCTGCTGAGAACTAGGTGGATCCATCTCTCTGTTTCTCTCTATCTCTTGGAAACTACCAGACTACTGTAGAAGAAACAGAGGGTGTGGTTCCCTGCTACTAATGGGTTGTTTGAGCCATGTGGGGGATGTCTTAGGGTGCTTGCCACATCAAGATGCTCGCCCATATGTAAGCTTTCATTTCATGGCCTTTACTTCATCCAGTAGCTTAAAAAAATAAGTGAGGTCTTAGGGTGATAGGGTTAAAAAATCAGTGAAAAGTAGGGAAAAAAACACACGAGACGAAAAAAAAAGAAGAAGGAAATTGAAAACAGTGAACCAAGACCAAATGAAAGGAAACCAAAGTCTTACTCTCACTGTTTTATCATTAGTAACACGACTTGAAAGCATGAATCCCACACCAGAAGATAAGTAATATGTAGTTCAAAAGGAAGGAAACAATGAATTTCAACAAGAGGTACATTGAGCAAATTAAGAAACTAAGGTCCATTTGCTAAATCTGATTGCATAAGTGAAAAAGTTGGGTCGGCAGAATCACCACCAAAACCTATGTAAAATGCTATAAAAACTCCACCAAACCAATGCAACCCCCCCCCCCCCCTTACTAAACCTACCTAATCATCAATGAAAAGAAAAGGAATCCCAGACTAATCCTTAGTTTCCATCATAGAAAGCATTAACACCATACTAAAGTTTAAAAAATACCTTGGACTAGTTACATATTGACATGACTTTATGGATGCTGAGCATCAACAAAAATAAAGAATGAGAAATGAAAAGAACCAACACAACCCAAACTTCCCAACTTAAAGCTCAATTAACATGAGTCTTGCAAAAATGATTCAAAGAACTTGGAAACATGGACTACCCCATTTGAGTAGCAGGCAGAATGACCCCATCTCTCAGAAGGATTGAAACCCAAAACCTTTGGATAGGCCACATTGCATTCTTCTTCACAACTTCTCCACCCAAAGAACCAATCTCTTCAAACCCACCAGATTGGATAGCCACAATTTTTTATGAACTTTTCACATGACATTTTTTTTTCACATAACCTTGAAAACACATTACAGCTCTGCATCATTCAGAAATCAATCAAGACTTTCAGAATCACACCATTTTGAGCTGTAAAAGTCAATATTTCAATCCAACCATAAGTAACAGTTAGATGGTCAGTGTGGGATGAGTGAAAATTCAAGAGATCATAAGAGTGAGGGGTTGAATTCATCATTAGTGTACCCCACAAATGCATTCAGAATCAATAAAGCAGCCATGAATATTTCTGAAAATAGTGCATAGTGTGAAAGCATATCATGTAAAGGAAGGAAAGATGAAAGAGAAGGGAAGAAGCAAGCTTCCATACCAATCTAAAGGATTTACTCCACACTACAGGTAACCAACAATGGACTTATAATAAGATAACACTTGCAAACATAAGACCAATTCACAATGCAAGTTTAGTTCAAAGGTAGTAAAATCATAAATATTAAATTGGCATGAATCAAGATTAAGGGAGAAAACCATTAAGTGTGTTCCACACAATGGGAGTCTTGAATCATCAAAGTTAATAAGAAACACAGACTACAAGAAAAGTACTGCATTTTTTTCCTTCAAATTTTACACGGTATGAAATTTAATTATCATATGTTTGGTACCTCGCGTTATAATAGTCTGAAACATAGGCTGCATTATTCTTACGCTGGTTGCTCAATTTTGCTTAAAGTTCCATAGCATCAACAACTGAATCTCATTTGTTGATTTTGGAGATCTGGTACATTTGCTTAGGGTCACAACTTGTGATGAGAAGTTAAGCAATGCTTTGATAGAAATAAACAAAAGAACATTTTAGAGTTCTAATCAAAACCAGATAAAGTCTAGTCTGGGAGGGTGGTTTCTAAGAAATCATTAAGATAGATTTATCATTGTGTATTCCCATTCAATTAATGAAATGATACTTAAGAGGAGAAATAGGTGTTGTTCAACTGTCCATGACTGAATAGTGAACCGTGCTTGGACATATTTATTCACCATAAGCATAAAAGAAGTAGTTATCATGATGAATGAAATAAATTTGACCATTCTTTGGCAGAAACTTTCTATGATATAATTAAAATACAGATACCAACATAAGGGATAAGGATTTGACAATGACACTGGTTATGAAGCCAACAATAATGATAAGGATAGTTAAAAATCAATAACAAGAAGTTGAAATTTAGGCTAAATTGGCTTACCAGACCAGTACCATAGGTCTCAGACTCTCAGTCTTAGCATATCTTCTAGGGTATATTTTGAAGTCAACAGCCAAGATGCACAAGCAAGTTACAATCATCTATATCACAAGAAAATACTCATAATGGACAAAATGCGATGATATAGTCAAATAACAAATGAAAAGTAAGAATGATAAAGAATGCATACCACGGACACCCGGTATGATGAAATATTTGTTCTAAGAGAAGACACGGGCTGAACCCCTTCTTTCCAATGGAAATTAGATGACAGAGATCTGAATAAGAAGTAAAGAACTTCAAAACAACAAGTTAAAACACAGCACTATGTATACTTACTCATATGACATTCCCGAGCATTCTAGATGTGGTACATAAGATTTTATCTAAAACTCTAAAATAGTTATACCAACCAATTAAGAAAATGAATCTGTAACTTGAACATCATACCTTCTAGCTGAAATGATAAGCAGCATAAGGCAAATTGCACATTCATGAGCCCATTCTGCTAGTACCTGGCATGAGTAAATGTAATTGCTCATAACCAGATTGAGTAACCAATGTAAAGCCTCAAAAACTGTCACAGATAATATGGTGTCAAGTTACAGCACCTGCATATAAAATGGCTGGAAAGGAACTCTTAGTTCCTCAAAACTTCACATCAAGAACACTTACTGTGAAAATCAAAAGGATTGGAAGAACAAAAACAAAGTCCACAGTAAGTGTAACTGTGAAATTCCTCCAATCTTTACAACCGACATTCACATAATCATTCTTCTTTGCTGCAAAAAAATATATATCTACCTTAGAAATACATAAATATATTAAAAAAACCTTGTGTAGCACAGCTTCCATTGAAAATCTGAAGTGGGCATATTCGGTGAATCAGCTTCAGCAGTTAGATAACCTGCTGAAGTACAACCAAAGTCCTTCCTTAATCCTTCCTTCCTTTATTTATTTAATTTTTTCCCTAAATAGAGCTTCCTCAATTCTTTCTTTGCAATTAAATCAATTACACACAAGAAATTCAATAACCCATCTCAAAGGAAGTTGTGAAAGTGAGAATTTCGCAAGACACAGACACACACAAATATGTAACACAATGAAAACTGAATAATTCGTGCAGATTGTATGTCACAAACTGAAAACTGAATCATTCTGCAGATTGTAACCATTTTTTTCTAATACAAACAGGCATTAACTTATTTGGAGCTTACAAAACTATCCGAACGCAGGTGTACCACCAATTTCTGATTGCCATAATGCCATATGAATGACCCAAGTTCCCCAGTGTAAGAGAAGATAATAAGTCCTAATCCTTGCTGTAAGGGAAGATGCTTTGAAGAAGATCAGACCATCATCTTCAAGATCCTATATACTCAACTTCTCAAGTACAACTACAGCTACACCTAACCCTTTTTCTTTCTGTGATCATAAAAAATCCAGCTTTGAACAGCTAAAAGATCAACATGATGGCAAAACTAACGCCCACCCAGAATTACAATTTCTCACTAGGGTTTCTGCTCATATGTAACAAGTTCGAACCAAAAAATCCATATTATCTCACAACCTCAACTACTTACTTAAAAAGAGAACAGTTGTTAAATGAGAAATCAAGAATACCATTTGCAACATTGAAGATGTTCCAATGGCGAAGCAGAAACAGACCCTGCACCAAAGAAAGAAGATGAGTGAAGAAGCAATTTGATGTGTAAGGAGAAGTAAAAGGGAGCCAGAGCTTGAAAATGTGTTTCATCTTGAAGAAAAAAAAAGCTCCCCCTCTATTTTTTTTTAAAACTCGGCTCTTATTTATGAGACTTCTCATTTTAATAGGATTTACTAGTCCCCTCTACTGTTGATTTGCAGGCAAAAATGGGAGTTTTCCATTAAAAATCGTCGATGTACCCAAACGAAAATCAGATGGGAGATGAGATGAATCAGTGGAGAAGGGAGAGAGAAATGAGAAAGGGAGATAAGGGAGGAGGATAAGGAGGAAATAAAGAAGAGGAGGAGGAGGAAAAGGCAGCTGCGCAGGGCAGAGGGGAGGAGAGGAACAGGGGAGGAAGAAGAAGAGAGGAAGGGAGGGAGGAGAGCAGACAGAGAGGAAACAGAGAGATGGGGAACGAGGCAGAGAGATGAGAAGGGGAATGGTGCGCAGTGTGTGCGGAGTGCAGGAAGAGGGAGGGGTGTACCTGGTGCAGGGGAGGCGTCCGGCGGCGCGAGGAGGAAGAAGAAGGCTCTGCTGGAGTCCGGGGGGTCCTTCGCGCGCTTGGCAGTGCTGGCGATGAGAGGGTTGTGCACCTGGGAGAGGTCTGGAGAGGGAGGGAGAGATAGAAAGGGATGAGAGAAGCTGGGTTCTGGAGGACGATGATAGGTTCTGAGTCTGATGTCGATGTAATCCGGCGGGAGGAGAGGAAGGTTTCTGGGACGAAACGGGCGGCTGTGGAGGGCGAGCGAGCGCTTGGAGTGGATGGGGATGGAGAGGAAGGGGAGGGTGAGTGCCGGAGCTGCTGCGAGGGGACTGGGAGTGGACGGAGGTGGCGACGAGGTCGATCTCGGTGAGGTCGGGAAGCGGGAGGTGAGGCTGCTGGAGTCGAGGAAGGGCCAGTCGAGGAGCTTGAGGGAGCGTCGGAGGTGGACGTGGAGGGCGAGCCAGCGCTTGCAGACGAGGGAGTTAGGGAGGTGCCGGGTGGAGGGGAGAAGGACTGAATCCGACAGGAGAGAGGTCGGATCGTCCGGAGAGACTGAGTGACGATGGAGATGAGAGGAGATGGAAAGAAAGAAAGAAAGAAAGAGTGAGGAATTAGAGGGAAAAGGGGAGGGCAGAGCGCGGGAGGGAAAAAAAAGGGGGAATGAAAAACGAAGAAAGAGTGGGTTTTGGGTTAGCGCTAAAAGCGTAGCTATTGTATTTAAAAAAATTTAAAAAAGATTTTTAATAAATATTAAATTTGAAAAAATTATCAGCAATGCTTACCAGCGTCGTTGATAATGTCCTGATTACATCCTACCAAAACTGAGTTGCTACGCTTTAAACCGTTGCCAATAATGTGAATTAGCAACTTTTCGAAAGCGTTGCAAATAAAAACGTTGCAAAAAGACTCATCTGTTGTAGTGCGAGATCGAGCTCGAGGCGGCCGAAGTACATGTCCTTCTCCTTGTATTCGCGGCCGGTTGGGGTTTTCTCCACCAATAGAGCCATGGCTGGGTGTTGCAAAGCACTGACTGAGTCTCTCCTTCTCCGAGAGACAGTTTTAGCCTTTTAGGGATTAAGAGATGGAAAGGGGAAAAAGGGCTTGGAGAGGGAAAACGTGGCTGTGGAGGCGGGAGAGGGTAAAAATTAGGCCATTGCATTGGTGACAAAAAATTTTGCCACCAAATCTATTGGATCTTTTGGTGACAAATTTTTTTGTCACCAAATCTCCTCTCTATTTGGCACCTAAGCTAAAGACTTTTCGTGACAAGCAAAAAATTTTTTTGTCACCGTTGTGTGCATTCCGTGACAACATTGATTTTTTGTCACCAAAGGGTGTCACCAATAGTGCATTTTGTTGTAGTGGCCCCTGTGCAGCGTCTCCTCTCCATCTCATCTCCTCATTTGGGCGTCTCCATCGTCGTTCTTTTTAGAGACCTCCAAATGCAGAGATCATCTCCATCATCGTTCTTTGTAGCAACACCATCACTGTAGAGAGAGACCACCACCATCAAAATAGCCAGAAGCTGAGAAGATTCATCTCTCATCGGAGATCTGGGGTGGGCGCCGGAGTTGTGCCGTTCTAGGGTTTAGATGGAGCGATCGATCCTTTCCTCTTCCCCCTTTCAACCATTCCACTCAAGAGTTTTTTTTCTCCCCTCTCTATCTCCATTGGGCACAGAAGTAGAGAAGCTGAGCCCCTCTCCCTCCATCTCCATCACCGAAGCAGAGAAATAGAGAAGCTGAGACTAATGTTTCTCCATCCCTATCTTGGCCGACCCACCCAGGAAGATAGAATGGAAGAAGCTCGTCTCCGGAGAAATAAGTGCCGGTTAACTCGTTCCCTTTCCTCCATTCCAATCGAAAAAATCCCCTCTCCTCTCTCCCGCCGGAGAAATAGGGGCAGATTCCCTTCTTCCTATGTCCTCTCTCTCTCTCTCTTTTTTTCTTAGTTCTTTCACATAAACATGACATTAAACTTGATAAGCAAGATTTTACTTTATCACCACAAGATTATAAACGTGATATATTTCTGTTCATATACCTCCTTTGAGTATGTGCTGCTACAAAGAATGATATAAACTGAAGTGGCAAAGCATCGAAAACACTACATTGCCAATTGATTTTGTTGAATAATGAAATAGAAAAGGCGCGGATTGAATTTCTCATACATATTGGTTATTTAAATTATTGGCAATGTTGTGTCTCAATTGCTTTGAATTTAGTTTAATGTGTGCATTATTGGGTGATGGTCCCAGGTGTTGTCAATCGTCAGTCCGCTTGTATACAAAACATTTTGATTATCGTTTGTGACATTTAATAGTTTCTTGTCTACTTGGGATGTTGTCGGATGAATTAGAGGAAATAGGAAATGGAGGTAGGAACAATTTTAATTTGAAGTGTGATTAATTTACTTTACTTGTTCTTTAAATTTGACCTTGCTGCTGTTTATTGTTTAATTTTCTCAGAATGATTTCAGTAGATCAACTGTTTCTTAAGCCATTCATGATTATTTTTTATTGTAGTCTCATCAAATGCTATTTTTTCATAGGTCGAGAGGATGTCATCATCGTATTTTATTTCCAGTGATTACGTGCCAAAATGCTTATATGGTGAGATGATTATGTGTTGCAGTTGAAGAGACGAGACATTGTGCCAAAATATTCAAATGAAAGTTTGATTTATCATAAACCTAAAGCACTGTTAGGACTGGATCTTTTCTCTTGTCATGAGATCAACCACAGCTTGACTCATCAGGAATTCAAAAACTCCATCGCTTGCAGCCAAAAAAAAAAGATGGCTTGGTGAGAGTTGAACCACTGATACCTCAAGAACAGCAATGACACCGATATTCTCAGCTGTCTGGATGGATAGATCTGTTGTTGTGGTGGTGTCATGGAGGAAGTAGTAGAAACGTCTAGGATTTAGAAATCTAGTTTGTATGAGAATTCCCCTTTGTAAATTTCCTGCTTCTATAGTTGATCGTTGAATGAAAGGCATCAAACCCTTAAAAAGGTTTTTGCTGTTTAGTTTATGAGAACAACCAATCTCACTCTCTTTTTAGGCATGCTTTTTAGGAAGGTGATAGGCCGAAGTAGATTTTAGATAAAGTGGAGACTCATTACACCATTCTCCTTCATCCATATGTATCTATGTACACCAAAATCAGGCAGTTACAAATTGTAGCTTACCTTTCCTAATACTAATGGAAAACTAACAGTAACAATTAACATGAACGCAGCTACTATAAACTATGAAATTCTGGTGCTATGTCATTCACCATGGGCATGGGACACCTGTGCCTACATGATTGTGATTAAACAAATACAGGTTGTCACTGTAAATCTTACACTGAATATATATGATAGATAAACCAAGCCAGTGCTTTTTTTTCCTGATGTATGAAAATTCTCCTTTGTAACCTTGCTTCCATGGTTTTGAAAGATTTCCATTTCCTCTCTTTTCTAGACCTTTATTCCTCTTGCAGTTCCCCCTTCACATCACAATTAAAACATGAACCTGTGGGCCCTATCAATACCTAAGACTTTTGTGGGCCATTCTCTGTGCTTGCTCATCCTAAAATGGATGATGGACTGGGAGTTGTGAACTTCCAATCACTATGATTTCGAGGCTATTGGGTTTGTCCCAAGACCATGAAGAAAATGAATACAGAGATCCATCACTTTGTTAGCCTATTATTAACATGAACCCTAAGATCGAGAACAACATGATTATCATGTGAAGGATTTAATTAAAGATTACCTCCAGACATCTTGATGCAGAGAGCTTTCCGATCCTGCTGTCAGATGTTGATGTTGAGATCCGCCCAAGAAAACTTAAGGGAATAACTTCAGTTTCTCTCTCCTTGCCTATAAGCTTTAATGTGTTGAATTTTGTGAATGAGTCTTTGTGATGGAGGACTCTATTTTATAGGTGGAGAGAGGACCAAGTATATTCCAATTAGGATTCCATTAGTTTTAATCTCAACCGTCCATCAAGGTAGAGTTTGTTATGGAATATATCTCTTTAGGAAACCTTATATGATTAAGAGATAGCATGAATCCTATGAAAACGGGATTCCTATAATGACCACAATTTATGGAAAGGTAAGGACTTGTGGTCTAAGTAAAAGACCTAAAAGTAATTTCCTTACAGTCTCCCACTTGGTCAATAGGAAGATCCTTTAATGTTTTCATTTTAGGAATCATAAGGCGCGCATTATATGCTAAACACTTCTTTAGTCGGTTATCATAAGTGTCTTAGCTAATTCGGTTGTGAATGAGAGTCATGGCGTGCACACATTATTTTGCAACATGCTTACTTCGATGTACTACGTCATTTACAACCTGCATAACTAGACCATAATAAGAGATTGACGCAATGGTCTCATAATGTCTTTGGTTAAAGACTGTTTCTGTTTATTATCCATCCAAACATAAATATGTACATAATGGAAAAACAGAAATGGCAGATGTAGATATGCATTAAGAGCTCAATAAATGTCCAATACAAGTAGAGAAATTTAAGGCAGAAAAAAAATAATCAAGAACTATCTACAAGACCCATGCTTTCAGTATGACCCTGAAAGGTCTTTGGAGGTAGTCCTTTCGTGAATATGTCTGCAACCATGAAATCTGTACGTATGGACTCTATTACAAATTTTTGAAATCTAACATCTTGCTTCAGTGATAGATATTTAAGGTCCATGTGTTTGGCTCCCTTAGATATCCTGTCATGCTTGGAGAAGAAGGTTGCAGCGTCATTGTCACAGTAAAGAGTTAATGGCTTAGAGATGAAACTCAAAGCTCCAAACTGAGAGATAAAATTACGCAACCATGTTCCCTGAATTGCAACCTCATAACATGCCACATATTCAGCCATCATGGTGGATGTGTAAAGTAACTCTGATTTCTGGCTTTTTCATGATATTGCACCTCCACATAGAAGATACACATAACCAAGAGTGCAAAGTCTGGTGTCTGGACATCCAGCAAAATCTGAATCGGAATAACCAGTCACCTGTAGGTGACTTGATTTTCTGTATGTGAGCATATAATTTCTTGTTCTGTTGATGTATCTCAGCACTTTCTTTGCAGCTTTCCAATGAGCGATTCCTGGATTACTTTGAAATCTACCCAGCATGCCAACAGCATGACTAATGTTAGGTCTTATACAGACCTGTGCATACATCAGACTCCCTACTAGAGAAGCATAAGGATATTTTTTCATTTCTTTACGTTCCAATTCGTTCTGTGGACACTGCGTAAGATCAAGTTTGTCTCCTTTATGCAGTGGAACAGGACTAGCGGAATATGTCATCATGCCAAATCTCTCTAGAACTTTGTCAATATATGCTTTCTGAGACAACCCCAAAATACCAAGTGACCTGTCACGGAATATTTCTATTCCTATCACATAGGAAGCCTCTCCCATATCTTTCATTTCAAAATTTTGAAAGAGATAATCCTTTGTAGCATGTAATAAACCAAGGTCGCTACTAGCTAATAGTATGTCATCAACATACAAACCAAAAATATGAACTTACTCTCACTGATCTTGAGGTATATGCAAGGGTCAACCATGTTTTCTGTGAAATCAAAGGCAGTAATGATTTCATGAAACTTTAGGTACCATTGCCTCGAAGCTTGTTTAAGTCCATATATTAATTTCTTAAGTTTGCAGACCATGTCTTCCTGACCTTCAATTATGAAGCCTTCAGGTTGACGCATGTAGACTTCTTCTTCTAAGTCTCCATTAAGAAAGGCAGTTTTCACATCCATTTGATGTAACTCGAGGTCATAGTGAGCTACTAATGCCATGATAATTCTAAGAGAATCCTTCCTGGACACAGGGAAAAAGGTCTCAGTATAATCAATGCCTTCTTTCTGATTAAAACCTTTGGCAACAAGTCTGGCTTTATGTCGTTCAATATTGCCTTTGCAGTCGCGTTTGGTCTTGAAGACCCTTTTACAGCGAACTGGTTTGTGTCATGGAGGCAATTGAACAACTTCCCATACTTGATTTTCATCCATAGATTTCAATTCATCCGTCATGGCATCAATCCATTTACTAGAATTAACATCCTTAATGGCTTGTGAATAAGAAACCGGGTCTTTAATTGTCCCTTCTTCAGATTCTACTTGGTAAAGCATATAATCATCGGAAATAGCTGATCTCCTTTGTCTTTGAGACCTTCTTAATGCTGGTTCCTCTGGTGCTTCATCCATATGTTCATTGGTGATAATCTCATTATGGAGTTGTTGATCATTGATTGGGTTTTCCTCATTGTTAAATGGTTCAACAACGGGATGATTTCCAACATCTTTCAGAATAGAGGGTAAAGGGATAGGTACCCTGATTTCCTGAATGATCACATCTTGAGGTTTATTACTCCCACTGATTTTGCCATTCTCAAAGAATCTAGCATTACCGGTTTCAACAATTCTCGTACTATGGTTAGGGCAGTAAATCCTAAATCCTTTGGACTTTTCTGGGTAACCTATAAAGTAACCACTGATCGTTTTAAGGTCCAATTTCTTTTCATGTGGATTGTAGACTCTAGCCACAGCTGGACAACCCCAAATTTGGAGATGTCTTAAACTAGGTTTCCATCCTTTCCACAGTTCAAATGGTGTTTTTGGAACTGCCTTAGTGGGAACCCTGTTCAAGATATAAACAGCTGTGCGTAGAGCATCCATCCACAAGGATATAGGTAAGTTAGCATGACTCATCATGGATCTAACCATTTCCATATATGTACGATTTTGCCTTTCAGCTACACCATTCTGCCATGGAGAACCAGGCGTTGTGTATTGGGCAACAATTCTAAGCTTTTGGAGCAGTTTTACAAAAGGTCCAGGATGTTGTCCTGTTTCGTCATACCTACCATAAAATTCACCACCTCTATCTGACCTTATGAATTTCACTTTTTTATCTAGTTGCCTTTCGACTTCAGTAATGAACACTTGTACAGCATTCACAGACTGAGATTTGTCATGCAATAAGTATAAATAACAATAACGTGAGTAATCATCAATAAAGGTAATGAAGTACTTTTCTCCCCCAAAGGTTGGAACATCAAAGGGTCCGCAAATGTCTGTATTAATTATTTCAAGAAGCTGAGTACTTCTTGTGGCTCCTTTCTTTGTGTGTTTTGTTGATTTACCTTTAATACAATCCACACATACCTTAATATTAGTAAAATCTAGATCCGGAAGGACACCATCTTTTACTAATCGTTTGATTCTTTCACTGGATATGTGACCCAGTCTTTTATGCCACAAGAAATAAGAGTAATTTTTATATGACTTTCATTTGGTTTCCTTAGAATGCAGGGTAAGATGGGTTTCAGCAATTTGACCATTAAGATGAAACTTGTATAGCCCATCAAATAAAATTCCAGAACCAATACGACTAGAATTTTTAAGTAAACTGAAATTACCATTTTCTAATTCAAACGAGTAACCATTTTTATCAAGTGCGCTTACAGAAACCAAATTACGGAAAATAGACGGAATATAAAGAGTTTGACATAAGTCTAACTGATAACCGCTATCTAAAACAAGACGAAAAGTGCCAATGGCTTCAACTGGAGCTTTGTCTTTGTTGCCCATAAAGAGGAAGTTCTCACTTGGGTTTATGGTTTGGATCGTAAGGAATCCCTGCATTGAGTTGGAAACATGAACATTAGCACCAGTGTCGATCCACCAAGTATCAGAAGAAACATAAGTAAGATGTGATTCGAAATAACTTACGAAACCCAGAGGGTTACCTTTCTTTTCGAACCATTCTTTACATTTAATGCAGTCTGCCTGAAAATGTCCAGGTTTCTTGCAAAATTTGCATAAGTTTTCCTTCTTTTTCTTCTTGGGGTTCTGACTGGCCTCATTAGATTTGGGTGGTGCCCTTTTTTGGCCTGAATTTTTCTTTCTCCTAGTTTTGTTTCCAGCTCCTTGAATGAGATGAGCTACTTTAATCCCTTGTTGATTCAGCCCGGCCTCCTCTTGAACCAGTTTGTTAGCCAATTCATTCACTGTCCACTTTTCCGTAATAGTGTTGTAGTGAATTTGGAAAGGCCCATACTGAGGAGGTAAACTGTTTAGGATAAATTGGACGAGAAAAGCCTCATCCATGAATAGTCCCAAATTCTTTAGTTTAGCAGCAAGGTTGGTCATCTCAATGACATGTTGATGCATTGAGCGAGTGCCATCAAACTACATGGTTGTAAGATCTGCCATTAGTTTCCCAGCAAGGGATTTGTCTGCAGTCTTAAACCAATCTTCAATGGCTTTCATAAAGTCCTTAGCATTCTCGGGTGTAGGAAGGGATGTTTTGATGTTGGTATCAATAGTCATTCGCAAAAATATAGTGCTTAGTCTGTCAGACCTCTCCCAAGCATTAAAGAGGGTCTTTTCCTCAGCGTTACTTGTGGCAGTGAGTGGAGCCGGCTTATCTTTACGAAGAGCCATATCCAGTTCAAGTACCCCCAATGTGAACTCAACTTGCTCTTTCCATTCGGAGAAGTTGGTTCCATTGAGTTTAGTGACAGAGGTAGCATGCGAATTCAGATTAGTGGGTACTATAACTGCAATAGAGATATAAGAATAAGGCTTTAATTAAAATAAGACAACACATGCATAATATATGAATATATATATATGACAAAAAGAAATTTAGGTGCTCCTGTGGGTAGTCACCATAATTTCTACACATTATACCATTTAAGGTCATCATATTCAAGGTGGCGTAAATGAGTGATGTTACTTTTAATTAGAACAAGTAAGATATCTGTGGATATCTTGGGTCCATGTATGAACAAACACTCCTTAATTATTATTCAAACGTATGATTATAATCCGCCTGTGGGCGACTAAATTCTTCATGCGCTTGAACAATGGGAAAAGTAAACATCATGATGGTATTATTAAGGCCAAATATCAGTATTTAATTGTTAGGGTCACTGTGGTGAGACCTAACCTTAAGCATATAACTTTGGTGATCAAAATTAGCTTAATATGAATAGATAACATTATATATTGCATATAGATATAATTGATCATTCATTATATGAAAAGTACTGATAAAGAAGGCCGAGCCCCGGAGGGCAGTCATCCCATTCCTTCATCTTATTACAAATTTCAATCAAATTGCGACTGATTCTAAGTTTTCAACAATAATAATCAGGCAGACTAACATTCTTATTCCAAGCTTAATTTAGTCCTTTTGCTTCCTTCTTGTTTTCATGATGAACAAGCATGTGGAAATTGCAATGCTGGCCCACGTGGCTTACTTGCAGGTTTTGAAACCAAATTTGATTTTACATGTCCCGCCTTACATATTACACGAATTAAATAAGCCTGAAAAGGGCCAACAAAATCCTGAATTTACTAAGTTAGATGAGCGGGTCAAAGTGCAATGAATCAAGTTAATGGGTAGAATTGCGAGAATAAAATTGACCTAATTAAACCAGAACCATCTCTTAACCAGGTACTTATAAACGTCATCAGATGGATAATTTTACTATTCCTCTTAGGTATAACTGGTGAAAACTTAAGGGGCACAACCATCAGGTGTTTGGTCTAAATCAGTAATAGAGAATGGACGGTTGCTAGTTTCTTGAATAACAAACAACCAGAAGTACTTAGAAAAATCTGATGGCCAGCAAGGTAACTTGAGATGGACATCAAAGGTGGGCCACCCCCAGAACGTCAATGTCCGGGTGATGCCCATGTCATCACCTGTTCTAATCATGGGCTTGTCTCATTATAATTTCTTGGTTGGAGTTGGGCACTCCAGACATTGGACGTAATAAAAGAGATGAGTCGTCGAATGCGATGGATTGGGATTTGGGACGTAATAAAGCCCACCAATTGTACGGATCTAATTTTGCCGATTATGGCAATGCATAATTATCCTAATTAATGGACGATCATGTGTTCTCCAATAACCATGCTCTGATACCACATGTTAGCCTATTATTAACATGAACCCTAAGATCGAGAACAACATGATTATCACGTGAAGGATTTAATTAAAGATTACCTCCAGACATCTTGATGCAGAGAGCTTTCCGATCCTGCTGTCAGATGTTGATGTTGAGATCTGATGGACCGCGCTCCTGCTCGGTTCCCTACCGAGGTCGGCGGACGTGGGAGTCCGTCGGGTCCGACCCTTTCGTAACCGGGGTGCAAGGGGCGTGCATCAACATTTCTTTTTTTTGTGGGTGTGCCAGATTTTCTATTTTACTTGGAATTGCAAATGGTGATCCGGAGATCAACCTTCGCAAGTAAAAAGGAAATCAACTTCTTTCAAGTTTTCCATTGCACATATATTTAAGAAAAGAGACATTTTCTTGATTTGCCGTGAAAGGCGATTTTTTTGGCATTTATAGCCGATTTTGGCGTTTATAGCCGATTTTTGGCGTTTATAGCCGATTTTGGCGTTTATAGCCGATTTACAATCCTTATCAACAATGAAAGACAAGAATTGTGATTTTTGTCTCTTTTAAAAAAAATACAAACTACAATGAAAAGCAAGAAAAGGAGGATCTAACTTCTCAGGAGATTGTGGAGGACTCGTTTAGATTGACGGTCGCAAGCCATATGTGGGCTTCGCCATCATCCATGCAGATGAGAACAGAGGATGCTATTTGATTCACTTGGCTTGGCTATAACCTCGGG
Organism: Litsea cubeba; assembly: GCA_012931725.1. Taxonomy (NCBI): domain Eukaryota; kingdom Viridiplantae; phylum Streptophyta; class Magnoliopsida; order Laurales; family Lauraceae; genus Litsea; species Litsea cubeba. Next base: position 69,862,142 of record CM022945.1, read on the forward strand.
TTTTTAGAAGACAAAGACCAAAGGAAGGTCCTATGTCCAATAAAAAACCGAGTAGACGGGCTGAAAAGCCACATCTAAGCCATTGGAGGCAGGAGGAGAAGGCAAGGACCTTGGGGGGGGGGGGGTACCCCCCAAGGGACTTTTGTCACCTTGTTGCGGTGGCCGGTGTAGAACTTCCGCAGAGTTTTCTCTCTTTTTCCTTTCTCTGGGTTTCTGTCTGTGTGCTTGTGCTTTTTTCTCTGATTTTTCTGATGCTTTCTGATGTCCTTTCTTCTTGGAGAGCCCTCCTATTTATAGGCTTTTAGGTAGCCTTTTAGGTGGGTTTATGGGCTTTTAATGTCATTAAGCCACATAATGGGAGGAGTTACAAAATTGAATTGTTTATTTTGTAACTCCTTTTTCTTGGCTTCTGATTGGCCGGAGGAGATTGAGGGCATTTAATCGCCTTTAATCGCCATGATGGGAGGAGTTTCATGGGTTAAATGCCATGAATCTCTTGACTTGTAACTCCCAAATGCTTGCTTCTGATTGGGCCGTCCAAAGAAATGGATTAATGACTGTAATAAAGCTAGTCAATTAATCGCATTAAGTGGTCGCCGAGTAGCTGAAGAGTCGCGGGCCGTGCCACGTCTTTTGGAATTCTTCTGTCGATGATCATCGATGGATCTTCATGTAGATCGACATCAGATGACCATGTAATTTCAGGTGCTTGTTGCCAACAGCGGGTCGGTGCCATTTGTCCTGTCGATTTCTCGATCAGTCGGGTGGAAAGCACACTTTTTTGGTTGACCGGGTAGCGATCAATACTGTCTTTGATACTCTTGATGATTTACCCGTGTTTTGGACGGATGTCAGAGGACTTGGTGTCTCAAAAGCATGAATTTTGGAAAGTACCAGAGGCTGGGCTTCTCGAATCGCGAAAAAACGGCGAAAACCGGGGTTTCCGGGGCTTTCCCGGCGACCCCGGGGTCCATGGTCGCCTGCGACCCTGGGGGGTTTTCCCCCTTTCTGGTCCCGTTTTGCGTCCGTTTTTGCTCTTTTTTGATTCTTTTTTCTTCTGTACTTTTCTTTGACATTTTGATCATTTATTGGCCTGATTTCTTTATAGGAAACCTGATGAGAATCCTTGCATTTTATTTTGCAAAGTTTCCAATTTCCTGAGAAAGCCGAAGACTTTGTCGCGCAGAGCTGCCGATTTTCCGTCAGAAGCTGAAACTGGGTCAAACGATGTCGGAATGACCTGAAATTTGGTGTGAAGCCTCTTGAGCAATAAATAAGACCAACCATAGGCTTTTGTTTGAGTTTTGAAGCCGTTTGGGGTCCTATCACCTGCAGACTTGCTTTTTGTCGCGATGAAGATGTCGCGGTTTGATGTGCGGTCAACCGATGTCCGATTGACTTGAAATTTGACAGGGAACCTATTGGAGTCATTTTAAGATGATCCATAGGTTCTGTCTTGGAAATCATGGTCCCGGAGAGCTTTACCGCCGAGAGGCTTGATTTGGCTGTTGGAGAAGCGAAGTTAGGCCAAATGATCTTGAAATGGCTTGAAACTTCTTGTGTACTCCTCTTTTGGCTGTCTGGATGAATCTTGCAGTTTTTGTTTGATTCTGACAAGATTTGATTTTTGGAAGCAGCATTGCCTATTTATGGCAGGTTGCGACTTCATGTAGCTCTTTGGATCTTGGAAAGGCAAAGTGACATTTTTGGTGTCAACAAGATCCGCCCAAGAAAACTTTAGGGAATAACTTTAGTTTCTCTCTCCTTGCCTATAAGCCTTAATGTGTTGAATTTTGTGAATAAGTCTTTGTGATGGAGGAAAGACTCTATTTTATAGGTGGAGAGAGGACCAAGGATATTCCAATTAGGATTCCATTAGTTTTAATCTCAACCGTCCATCAAGGTAGAGTTTGTTATGGAATATATCTCTTTAGGAAACCTTATATGATTAAGAGATAGCATGAATCCTATGAAAACGGGATTCCTATAATGAACACAATTTATGAAAAGGTAAGGACTTGTGGTCTAAGTAAAAGACCTAAAAGTAATTTCCTTACACACTCATCATAAACAAAACAACAACAATAATAATAAGAGGCATTTCATTTCACCTGACTTCTTTACATATCTTCTATATCTCAAAATGAGAATCACACATACCAAATTACAAGGAAAGTTTAACACAAAGGAAAGAATCATATATCCTAAACAAGCCCATTCCAACTTACCCCCCTTCTATCTTAAAAAACCAATACAACTAAGAAGAACCAAATGCACCAAAAAATACAACTTCAAAACCTGAAACACCTTCAGGTATCAAAAGATCCAAAATGAGCACCACTACATCCTGTATACAATCATTTTCAGCATCAATCAAAATACTTTTTTATGGCACCTGAAACAAACAAACAAACTGTAATCAGTGTGGCATTAAATTTGGTTGGTATATAACTGGGAATTCAAAATGGCAATATGGTTTAAGCTATGTAGACATTCAAAGCAGAAATATGGTGACATTGATCCAAGCTCTTTGTAGACCCTCAAAACATATCTTTTTATAATAGATTGCACCTAGCTGGTTCCATCTCATGACCTTTGGATTGAATTAAGCATTAACTTGAATTAGATCTATATTTATTCTCGACCCAAAACAGTTTTTAGGCCTGGTTTTTTTTTTTCCCTAATGGAGACTTATGATATTCAGATAAGGGCAAACAGATTGGTACCAGTAAACCTACACAAACCAGAGAACGAACTTACTTAATGAGCAAGGTGGATCTGGAGGACCCCATCACGCCCTCAAATCCTGATTAAATCTTGGCCGCTAAATCAGGTAAATAGAGATGATATAATGGGTATTCAGCATGACAAAGGCATATCAAGTTTGGGAACATGTTGCCTTTAACATTAGTAAAGTATCATCGAGCATTATGGAATGAGACCATGGCTTAACATAAGCCAGTGCTTTCTTTCTTTTTCCTGCTAATACCATTCATGGTAGTAACGGCACAACTCCAGCGCCCGCCCCAAATCCAGTAGTCTCTCGCCCCTCTAAAACCTAAAATGAGAAGAAGATCGATCGCTCCATCGATTTCATCTTAGGGTTTGAGAACCTTCGATGGCTCCATCACCGAAATATAGTGATAGAGGCATTTTTCAAAAAAATAAAAACACAGAAAAATGAGAAGTCATAGCATGGATACCTTCTAAATGCAGGGTCTGTGCTGCACTTCCTTCCTGGGTGGGTTGGCCGAGGGAGGGAGGGAGATTGGAGGCTACTCTACAATGGCGATGCAGACCGGCGATGCAGACGATCGCCGGTGATCGAGATGGAGAGAAGAGGGGGATGGAAATTTGGGGCGGTGAAGATCAAAAGGAAGCTATAATAATCTTCTCAGCTTCTGGCTATTTTGATGGTGGTGGTCTCTCCCTCTCTAGTGATGGTGCTGCTACAAAGAACGATGATGGAGATGATCTCTGCATTTGGAGGTCTCTAAAAAGAACGACGATGGAGACGCCCCATGAAAGAGACTGCGATTCAGATCTGGACATCACTAAGGAAGGACATCCATGGCTGATTTGTAACATAACAGATTTTAAAAAATCTGATCTGGGCAGCGCCAATCAGCCATATTGATCGCATAATAACTCCATGGTTTCATGACCAACAAGTGTATAATTAAAGGAGATTCAAGAAGACTATTACCTTGATGATTTGTAGACTTCAAATCTCTGAAATAAAAGATCCAAAGGGCTGAACTCAGACTTGCAATTAGCAAACAATTTGCTTGAATTTTCTGCAGTAGAATTGCTTTCGATCTTCTTCTCTATTTCACTTCCAAATCTGATTGGCTAAGATTGTGCGATCTTAATCTAGATTTCTAGATGGGATTTGAGAACTTTTATCTATGAAAAAATCTCAGACCTTAAACTCTTTTCAATGAAGAATAGAAAAGGCCTGGACGTGTGGGACTTTGTAGCATAGGGGATGATCATTGACGTCCAAGGGGGCTTCCTCCCTTTTATAGAAATCTTTGGGATTGCTTTCTTCAAAAGTTATCTCTTCTAATTCTCATAGATGTCCTAAAAGAAAAGTATAATCTAAAGATTTATTTCCTTTTAGAAACACTCCAATTAGAAAAGGAAACTAAAGGAACATCCCACAAACTTTGGCAATTAGTAATCCTAGTTGCACAACACTTACTAATTTAAGTTTCTAATTCAAAAAGGAAACTTTACTATAGGAATACTAATCCAAAGAGGAGTCCAACCTTCCAAGTAGAGAGACCTACTCAAAGTTGGAAACCTTACCCATGGAATTCCTGTTATGGACGTCCCACATAATAATGCACACCATGGCCCACAAATAATTTATCTAGAATTAAATTCATGTATGCCATCAAAGGCCTATTTGAATTTAAACTCAAAATTATTTTTCCATTAAAATGATTCAACCATATGTCATCTAAACAACTTAGGAAACCATGCCAATCTTGGAAAGTGACTAGAGAAGGGACCAAAAGACATATTTGCCCTTGGCTCCCAAAATGACCAAAATGTCCATGCTAAACCCATATCAACATTAAGACCATTTTAACCTTAACTCATTCCACTAAAGAGTTATGGTTGAACTCAAGGGACAGATATATAATATAATAAACTCGTCAGAAAATGACAGTTGTCTTCGACCTACTAAGTAAAATGACCTAAATGCCCCTCTATGTAACATACATAATCAAGTCAGGTTATCCGATGTACTATCAACATTCTCGATTACATCTAAACCTTAGAACTTCATATCCTTAACTTAATCATCATCCAGATATCATTCTCTTGTTTCAGGGAGCGACCCACAAGTTCAATATCCATATGGAACATCCATATACTAAGATCTTAGATTTTGATGATTAATCGGATAATTCTAAGGGGACGATCATTCCATCATTAGATGGCATAGATTCTTTATTGCATCTGCACGTCCCAACTGATCAAGTCCGAGTACCCAAAACACAGAGCTGTTGACCCTATGAAAAGAATCTCACCCACAGTGAATTAAAGCACAAGAACTTGACTTCGTCAATTCATCCACAAATGCTCAAGATTAAGAGCAGTGGTCATTCAGTAGCATGAGGTGACTTGATCTCTCTCAGTCATAGTACTATTTTAGATATCACACCTACCATGGTCATGTTCAATGCATTGCATATGCACTAATGAGATAAATCCGGGAAAGTCCTCCCATGACTTAGGTAAGTCACCCTGAATACAGGAGAGTCTCTCATTATAACTTATACCAAGATGAAGTGCCCAACTCCTGTTGACACCAAAAATGTCACTTTGCCTCTTCAAGATCCAAAGAGCTACATGAAGTCGCAACCTTCCATAAATAGGCAATGCTACTTCCAAAAAATCAAATCTTGTCAGAATCAAGCAAAAACCGCAAGATCCTTCAAGACAGCCAAAAAAGGAGTACACAAGAAGTTTCGGGCCATTCCAAAATCATTTGGCCTAACTTCGCTTCTCCGGCCGCTGAAAAGGAGCTCCTGGCGGCGAAAGCATCGGAGACACTGAATCTTCGATCAGAGCCGATGGATGGTCTCAAAATACATCCAAAAGGCTCCACGTCAAGTTCCGTGTCAAACCGACAGCGTTTGACCCTACATCAACCCTCGAATAGCTAAATCAAGCCTCTCGGCGGCGAGAACGACCGAGGCCATCGCTCATCAGATAGAGCACATGGACAGCTTCAAAATGCTTACAAAGGGCTACACGTCAAATTTCAGGTCATTTCAACAACATTTGACCATACTTTGACGCTCGGAAGCCAGATTAGGCCTCTCGATGGCAAAGCTCCCCGGGACCATGGTTTCCAAGACAGAGCCTATGGATCATCTTCAAATGACTCCAATAGGTTCCCTGTCAAATTTCAAGTCAATCAGACATCGGTTGACCGCACATCAAACCGCGACATCTTCATCACGATAAAAGTAAGTCTACTGGTGATAGGACCCCAAACGGCTTCAAAACTCAAACAAAAGCCTATGGTCGGTCTTATTTATTGTTCAGGAGGTTTCATCTCAAATTTCAGGTCATTTCGACATCGTTTGACCCAGTTTCAGCTTCTGACGGAAAATCGGCAGCTCTGCGCAACAAAGTCTTCGGCTTTCTCAGAAAATTGGAAACTTTGCAAAATAAAATGCAAGGATTCTCACCAGGTTTTCTATAGGGAAATCAGGCCAATAAATGATCAAAAATGTCAAGGAAAAATACAGAAGAAAAAAGAATAAAAAAACAGCAAAAACGGACACAAAACGGGATAAAAGGTGAAAAAAACCCCCCAGGGTCGCCCGGTGGGCCCCGGAAACCCTGTTTTTTCGCCGTTTTTTCACAATTCGAAGCGTCCGGCCTCTGGTATATTTCCAAAATTCATACTTTTGAGACACCAAATCCTCTAACATCCGTCAAAAAAATGGGTTAATCATCAAGAGTATCAAAAACAACATTGATCGCCACTCGGTCAACCAAAAAAAAAGTGTGCTTTCTACCCAACCGATCGAGAAATCGACAGGACAGATGGTACCGACCCGCTGAAGTTACATGGTCATCCGATGTCGATCTACATGAAGATCCATCGATGATCATCGCCAGAAGAATTCCAAAAGACGCGGCACGGCCCGCGACTCTTCAACTGCTCGGCGACAACTTAATGCGATTAATTGACTAGCTTTATTACAGCCATTAATCCATTTCTTTGGACGGACCAATCAGAAGCAAGCATACGGGAGTTACAAGTCAAGAGATTCATGGCATTTAACCCATGAAACTCCTCCCATCATGGCGATTAAAGGCGATTAAATGCCCTCAATCTCCTCCGGCCAATCAGAAGCCAAGAAAAAGGAGTTACAAAATAAAGAATTCAATCTTGTAACTCCTCCCTTTCTGTAGCTTTATGACAATTAAGGCTCATAAACCCTCCTAAATGGCTACCTAAAAGTCTATAAATAGGAGAGCATTCCAAAGAAATCCATATCGGAAAAAAACACAGAGATCGGAAGAACGAGACAGATCCCAGATCAGAAAAAAGCACAGAAATTCAGAGAAGGAAAAGAGAGAAAACTCTGCGAAAGTTCTACACCGACCACCGCTACAAGGTGACAAAAGTCCCTTGGGGGATACCCCCCCCCTGAAGGTCCTTGCCTTCTCCTTCTGCCTCCAAATGGCTTAGACGTGGCTTTTCAGCCCGTCACTCGGCTTTTTATTGAACATAGGACCTCCTATTAGTCTTTGTTCTCTAAAAACCCGAGGTTATAGCCAAGCCAAGCGAATCAATAGCATCCTCTGTTCTCCTCTGCATGGATGATGGCGAAGTCCACATATGGCTTGCGACCGTCAATCTGAATGGGTCCCCCACAATCTCCTAAGAAGTTAGATCCTCCTTTTCTTGCTTTTCATTGTAGTTTGTATTTTTTTTTAAAGAGACAAAAATCACAACTCTTGTCTTTCATTATTGATAAGAATTGTAAATCGGCTATAAACGCCAAAATCGGCTATAAACGCCAAAAATCGGCTATAAACGCCAAAATCGGCTATAAATGCCAAAAAAAATCGCTTTTCATGACAAATCAAGAAAATGTCTCTTTTCTTAAATATATGTGCAATGGGAAACTTGAAAGAAGTTGATTTCTTTTTTACTTGCGAAGGTTGATCTCCGGATCACCACTTGCAATTCCAAGTAAAATAGAAAATCTGGCACACCCACACAAATTAAATATTGATGCACACCCCTTGCCCCCCGGTTACGAAAGGGTCGGACCCTACGGACTCCCACGTCCGCCGACCTCGGTAGGACCACGCGCAGGAGCGCGGTCCATCAAGCTGGCACACCCGTTGGGACACGTTCATTTGAGAACACGATGCTAGAAATGAAATATTTGCATATCATATCTATTGCTCTATGCTTATACTTCTTTTCTTGATTCTTTGGCTACTTTTTGATTGGTGGCCATGTTGGATTCCGCATCTAAAAAAAAATGAGATGAGATTTTTTGGGAATTTCTAATTCTTTGAATTTATTTCCACTCTTTCTCTTTTAAAAAAAAAATCAGATTTTTCAGTTTGAATTCAAAATTGAGAAACCTTGATCCTTTCTTATCGTTCATCGCGCTTGCAGAAATGTTGAGCCTGTTCGACTAAGGTTTTGGGCCATCGTTTTTCTTTGATGAGTTCATTAAAGATCTTAAAAGAATATATATATATATATAAAATAAAAAAAAATAAAAAATCAGATTTTTCAGTTTGAATTCAAAATTGAGAAACCTTGATCCGTTCCTATCGTTCATCGCGCTTGCAGAAATGTTGAGCCTGTGCGACTAAGGTTTTGGGCCATCGTTTCTTTTCGATGAGTTCATTAAAGATCTTAAAAGAAAGTATATATATATATAAAAAAACGAAAAATCAGATTTTTCAGTTTGAATTCAAAATTGAGAAACCTTGATCCGTTCCTATCGTTCATCGCGCTTACAGAAATGTTGAGCCTGTTCGACTAAGGTTTTGGGCCATCGTTTCTCTTCGATGAATTCATTAAAGATCTAAAAATATATATATATATAAAAAATAAAAAAAACACAAAAAATCAGATTTCTCATTTTGGTTTCAAAATTGAGAAACCTTGATCCGTTCCTATCGTTCATCGCGCTTGCAGAAGTGTTGAGCCTGTTCAACTGAGGTTTTGGGCCATCGTTTCTCTTCGATGAGTTCATTAAAGATAAAAAAAACATATATAAATATAAAAAAAATAAAAAAAAAGACATAGACCACTAAGGTTAAACCAACTGTGTTCTTTGATCATGGTTGATTCAAGAAAGCCTTGTCCAGAGTGTGGAGAAAGCTTGACTGTTCTAGGCAAGGGTCCTACCCTTACCTGGGGCAATTCTATCAATCAAGATTTCATAAGACCGGGTTAGGAGGCCTATGTGTACTCTCTCGTCTTTTAAATAAATTTTTTAAAAATAAATTTTTTTAAAAAAATAAAAATTTTAAATTAAAAAATAAAAAATAATTTTTTTTTAAAAAAAATCTTAAAAAAATAAAAATAAAAATAAAAAAATAAAAAAAAAAGATTTTTTTTAAAAAAATCTTCAAAAAAAAAAAAAACCTTCCGTCATTTTGGGTTTAGATTGGAGAAATCTTGGTCTTCTCTTTTCTGAGCACTGGCGCTCGCGGAAATCGCTGAGCCCGTGTTCAGATTGGAGTGCCTTTTGCTCTCTTTGATGAACCCGATATTGGCCTTTCAAAAAAAAACTCGTCATTTTTGGATTTAGATCCGAGAAATTATGGTTCATTTCTTTCTGAGCACTGGCGCTCGCGGAAATCGCTGAGCCCGTGTTCAGATCGGAATACCATCTGCTCTCTTTGATGAATCCAATCTTGACCTTTCAAAACGAAGAATCTCATCTCATGGATGCGGTCTCAAAACATTTGTGTCTAGCGGAACTAGTACGCCCTTTCAGGGTCTACTGTATTGCGACCGACACATTTGTAACTCCAACTTTATATTCTTCTTACCTCGAGCAAGCTCTTCTTCTCGATAAGTCGAATTTAAGTTCACAATTGCTTCTAGCAGTCACTGGGACACTCATTCTGGGCTTACCATACCTGCGATCCGAACAATTGTACCCTCTATGGCGTTTTGCCTTTTTCATATTGCTTGGGTCATCTTCCTCGATCAATTTGAAAAAACAAAACCATAGAACTTCCCATTTATGATCATTATATTCTTGTGATTACTAATGGATGTGGTCTTGTTTCAGAAACTTTTCGAAAACTAACAATGGCAACTTCACTAACCATTACTTTCGATGAAAGCAAGCACCAAGTCATGCTTCAACAGAAGCAAACTACGCGCACCTACAAGCGCCCCATCAGCTGCCGAAGTGTCAACTCCCTCGGCAACTCTCTGAACTCCGGGTCGACCTCAACTCCCCGGACTATCGTCTTTGGGACGCTGGGACCATTCCCACTTCCCGAGGAACAAACTGCTCCCCCCAAGAAGCAGAAACTTGCCTCTCAACGTGTCACTACCGTGACACCAGGCGAGCACCAGAAGGCCCGAAGCCCGTGGCAGTCCCACGAAGCCTCGACCAGCAAACAACCAGGTCTATCCCAAGACTTGGTCCCCAAGACCTTCACCAAAACAGAGAAGGTCCCAAACATCTACTAAGCCAGCATTCCTGGCCCCACTCAAGGAGAACCAGTTCTACCCTCTTGCTTACATGAAAGAGGAGAGACCCATCTCCAACCTGACTTCCAAGTCATCCCAGCATGAGCCGGCTTATTCCTACAAGCCCAAAATCAGATCATGCATCACAAGGCCTCTGCAAGCACCTGTTAAGGCCTACAAACCCATAGTTCGACCCTTCATCTCTACAGGGGCCAAACTCCAAAAATTCAAAGCTTCGCTGCAACAAGCGAAGGACAGGGTTCGCATCCTGTCCTTGCCCAGCTGCAAAGAAGACAGGCTCGGCTGCTGCGCCCGAGGGAGCACATCCTTCATCGTCAAAGCCCAGCCAGGGCTGACCGAAGCTCAAATTGCTCGTCGCATACGCCGCCGAGCGTCGTATCGGCAAAAGAGACTAGAGAAACAAAGGACCCAGCCTCCTACACTTCAAGTCTCTCCCAAATGGGTCGAAAATGATAGACCCAACCAAGTTGCTGCCGTCCATATGGTTGGAAAAACCAGAAGGCGCCAAAAGTCAGCAACAAAAATCCATGTCCGACGTCCGATGACCCGCAGCGTCTCCAGGACAAGAAGACATTCAGAAGAATACCCTGCTCCTTCAAGCAAAGGACGGCAGAGTGATCCTTCCTCAAGCTTTTCTTCAAAAAGAATGAGCCCCAGCTCAGTCACCAGGACAGTTTCTTCGTTCGAATCACGAAGGATGAACGTCTTGGCTACAAATTTTGAGCCACCACCCCGCAATCCACCTCAAGATGATGCGATCACCCGCATCAAGCTGTTGGAACAAGGCCAACAGAGGATTGAAACTCTGATGGAAAACCTTCTCCTCGCCTTCCCAAATCAGGCGAATAATGAACCTCCTCCAAATCTTCAAGATGATGAGGTAAATGGAGAAAAAAATGAGTCACGCGCCCTCACCAAAAAGGACGTAGACAATATCCTCTCCAAAGCAAAAGAAGAGGATATACTCAAGGAGCACGGGATCAAGCCACCATATCCCTTATGGATGGACTCGGTCCCGTTCCCCCACCAAATTCAAGCATCCTACTCTCCAAACATATACGGGGAAAGGATCAGCCAGACAGCACGTCATCCACTTCAAGATCCTGACGGGAGCTATCACGGATCAAGATGCACTCAAGATCCGCCTCTTTGCAAGTACCCTAAAAGGTACGGCCTTCGATTGGTACTCCACTCTACCGGAGGACTCGATCCAAAACTGGGCCATGCTAGAGACACGCTTCCTGACTCACTTCAAAGGTGAGGATCATCCCGCTACTATGGCTCAGCTGTGCAGCCTAAAACAGGGGGAGAATGAGTCAACATATGACTTCATTCACAAGTGGAAAGCAATGGCATACAAATGCTCTGATGTATTGCCACAAGCGTCGCTAGTCGACATCTGCCGAAACAACATGAGAGCCAGAATCCGCTCCATGATCATCGGTAACAAATCAAAAAACCTGGGAGAACTCCTAGAAGTTTCCATGGAAGCTGAAACGGTAATTAAAGACCTCAACAGTCAGAAATCATCAAGAAAAGAGCCAACCGCCATTGCAACCTCTAAACCAAAGAAGAAAGAGGTCCTCAATGTGCAGACCAAGTCAGCTCCTCAGCTACCAAAGGAAGCTGAAAACAAAGCTGCAGGTAAGAGACCTGAACTCTCAGATGCCTTCAAAGAACGAGTAGAGAAGAAATACCCGTTTGATGAAGATGTTGATGAAATCTTCGGGGCTCTTGTGGCAAACGGCAAGCTCACCTTGCCTGAACCAAAAAGACCAGGTGATGTTGGCAAAACAAACGATCCTCGGTACTGTCCATACCACCAGATGATCTCGCATCCTCTCAATCAATGCTTCGTTGTGAGGGAGAAAATAAACGAGATGTGGAAAAACGGAGTCATCACCTTTGACAAAAACTATGGGTCTGCCTCCGTCAACATGGTGACATGTGGACAAACATCAAAATCACCGAAGAAGAAGATCACTACTTCTTTCAAGGTGATAAACTCAATCCAAGCGTCCGAGGAACTGGTTCCTTGGCCGACACCGGACTGACAACCCATATGGGTACATCTCGATCTCCTGGAAGATGAAATTGGGAGGTCGTGAAAACAAAGCCTATAGCTCAACAGCGAAGGCAGGCTAGGAAGCATCTCCTCGAGCTCAAACGGCAAGAGAAGACCCAGCCAAAACAAGAAGTCAAAGAAAAGGCAGAGGCTTCCTCTACCGCTTCACTGGAGGCAACAAAAGCATCCCTTCCAGAGACTTCAAAGGGGCTAAGAAAATTCACTCTCAGTGATTTCATGCCACCTCAATTCAAAGAAGCCACGCAGGAGGTTTCATACTCTTGCAATTCGGTAGTTGGATTCTCTATTGACGGATACGAGTCCAGCGACACCGATGATGGATTCGAATCCAACTACACAGACGAGTGGGAGGAGTCCCTTGAAACAGGAGAATGCCTCTCCGATGAAGAATGGGTTCCTGAGTCTCATCTTATGCCAGTAATCTGGTATAACCCTCTACAGCCACAAGGATCCTGGTCTGATGATGAAGAAGACCAAGAGGCTGTACAAGAAGATGTTGCTGACCCAGCACCTCTCATTGCTCCAGTGGAAATCAACCGTGTTGAGCCACAAAGAGTTGATGAAGAAGAAGATTTGGCTCCCATGCCTGATCTTGAAGAATATGCAAGGATCTTACAGCGTCTCGCTCTTGAACAAGAGCAAGACCGCGTCAACGAGCCTCCTCGCAATCCAGAGCCTGAAGTCCCTGAAGACCATCAGGTACATCCTCCCTTAACTCCTGAAAATGGAGAAAATTGCTGGATAGACGATCTTCTTACATCCGAGGATGAGTCTGACTCCAATCAGGCAACGTCTCCCGTCAGAGCTTCCTGTAATGTGATAATTCGGGATTATAGCTCTTTCGAAAGCATCGTCTGATGAGAGCACTTACACTCCGGTGACGCCTAGCAATGTATCTTCTGGAGCCACCTCGTCTCACGTGACTTTCACTGAGATGACACCATCTCAGGTTTCTTCTCCTGAGACTGCGACTTCAAAGTTCACACCCTTCCTGACTGAAGAATTCCCAGCTATTGATGCTTGGGACGATGAATTAATCAACAAAGAAGAAAGGTTGCTGGATGCTGTTCAGGACTTGTTCCCGGAAAATGCTCCGTGCAACACAATCACTGAGGACGGCAACTCTACTGCTGATACATCTTCAGAAAATGAAAAACGACAGCCTCTTGATCCTGAAGACAATCTTCCAAACGAAGACCCTTCTCAAGAAGCTCTCGAAGTTGGTAGAGGCACCCGCTCTGGCCGGGACTACCACAAAAATTACGACCAATCTTCCTTTACATATGTAAATCCTTCGGGAAATGATGTTGTAAGCGCCCCTAGTGGCAACAATGATGAACATGCAGGCCCTAAGGAGGCTTTCAAGTATGACTTGATTGAACACTTCAAGCACATACCTGCACATCTGCACATCCTAGATTTGTTGCGAATGTCTCCGCACACTCGTGATAATCTCATCTCAGAATTACAAAAGCTGAATGAGGATGTCGACAAACATGCCCCGCAAGTCCTCCAAATTGAAATGGATTACCGGGTCAAAAGCTCCGAAGCCTCCTTAAAGGGAGAAAAGAAGAAGACTGAGGGATCATGCATTGAATGCCTCTCGGTTAAAAAAGCAGCCAGTGCAACCATTGCCTTCACAAAGGACGACCTCCTACTTGGCGAAACCAGGCAAAACCGACCCCTGTACTTCACAGGATACATCAAGGAAATGCCTATGCATAGAGTTCAGATCGACCCAGGTTCTGCACTCAACCTCATCTCCACATCGGCTCTCAAAGAGTTGAACATCCCACCCAGCAAGCTAAGCCACACATCTGTATCTATATTTGGATACGATGGGAGTACTCAAAGGCCTATCGGCAAAATCAGGTTCAAGTTGCAAATCGGTGATATTATTTCTGAGGTCACAGTGTATGCAATAAAAACCCCTTCATGCTACAACATCCTTCTCGAATGCTCTTGGATCCACGAGAATGGTGTTGTCCCTTCAACTCTACATCAATGCATCAAGTTTGTTGGCGACGATGGCATGATACATCGAGTCTTTGCGGACAAAAATCCCTTCAAAGGTAAAGAAGTCCACTATGCAGACTCACAGATGTATGAAGGTGAAAAGGAAGAAGAGGAGAAGCACATAGCACCCTTTGCCGAAAGTCCCCAGAAAGATAAAGGCAAGGCTCCTCAACAATCGCCGGAAGAAAACAAATCATCCAGTAAATCCGAAGAGAGCATTCAAACTCCCTTCATCATCTCCCTCAAACCTTCAAACCCTTTGGTCATCACAACTAAAGTGAAGAAGGCAAAGCAAAAGCCTGGGGGCAAATTTGTTGACTCTTTCGTGTCTATCATGCAAGACACGGATTCGGATTCAGAGCCAGAAGACGACACATTGTCAAGCCAAGCTGACACTCAGTAAGTTTAGCCTGCTCTCACTCCAATGGAGACAACTTCTGACATAGAAGATCCTACGTCAGCTTCCTTCGTTGTTCCAGCAACTTCAGCAAAGGAAAAGCCGATCTTCTTCCATAGATCGGATGCTTCTTCATCAAACTCGATGCCTGAACCTTTCCAAAATAAAGGTATGCCTCAACTATCCTTATATAGTTCTGTGGCACAAGCTATTATGAAGAAAATGGGCTATGACGCTCAAAACCCAGTCGGTTTGGGAGAAGGACGCGGTATTCTCACGTCATTGGGGCCCGTCTTGCATCAAACTCTATGCTTGAATCTTTCCAAAATAAAGGTATGCCTCAACTATCCTTATATAGTTCTGTGGCACAAGCTATTATGAAGAAAATGGGCTATGACGCTCAAAACCCAGTCGGTTTGGGAGAAGGACTCGATATTCTCACGCCATTGGGGCCCGTCTTAACCAAAAGCCTGCTAGAAGATTGGAGACTCTACGGCTATGTAGAAAAGTCTTCACACGGGTTAGGGTATGATCCCGACACTCCCCTGAGACAGTTGACACAAAGGCTTAAAAGTCAATATACTGACCAAGCCTCAACATCTCAAGTCCATGAAGACATCGATCTCCCTGGATATCTCTTTGATGAGTCACCTGACAAAGATCCAGGAAGCTCATCCAATTCGCACGATTTCTCTGAAAATGAAGATGAGTTGTCCGATGGCACAGACGTGTGGTCTTCTGACCCAGAAGAACCCTCATCTCCAAAAGAAGTAGCCTACTTCGACCCGGTTTCAACAGGCGAATGGGATCATCTCATAGCAAGCCTTGGGAAAATTACCGATTAAGAAGACCCGTGGAAAGCAACAAAACCTTGGTCTGGAAATGCCTTTGAAACCCCAGAAGGTTCCGTTGAGCTGGAAGCCTCCGAAAATATTATGGAGGAACCACCTTTGAACCTTCCAACAGAAGATCCTGTTCAAAAGATAGACTTGGGATCACCAGATAACCCACGTCCTGTATTCATAAGCAAGAATATAAAGGATGATGAGTTACCCAAGTATATCGCCTTTCTTCGTGAGTTCGTTAATTGCTTTGCATGGTCTTACACTGAAATGCCTGGCTTAGACCCCAAAATAGCGGTCCACAAACTCAATCTTCAAGAAGACATCAAGCCTGTCAAGCAAGGCCAAAGAAGATTCCGTCTAGATGTGATGGATAAAATTGAACAAGAAGTCCAAAAACTCAAAAGCGTCGGCATCATCAGTGAGGAACAACATCCTGAATGGTTGGCCAACATTGTCCCCGTGACAAAGAAAAATGGGCAGATCAGGGTCTGTATTCACTATAGAGACCTGAATGGCGCATGCCCAAAAGATGAATTTCCGCTCCCCATACCAGAGGTAATGATTGATAATACCTGTGGATTCGAGCGAATGACATTCATGGATGGTTTCTCTGGCTACAATCAGATAAAGATGCATCCTGAAGATGAAAAACATACATCTTTTCGGACCCCATTTGGCGTGTATTGTTACACTGTCATGCCATTTGGTCTGAAAAATGCTGGTGCCACATATCAGAGGGCTATGATGAAAATATTCCAAGATATGCAGCACAAGACAGTTGAATGTTACGTTGATGACCTCAACGTCAAAAGCAAAAGAAAAGAAGATCATCTCGAAAACCTTTGAGAAGTCTTCCTCCGGCTTCGCAAACACAAACTGGGGATAAATCCTTTGAAATGCTTCTTCGGCGTCTCGTCGGGTAAGTTCCTCGGATTCTTAGTTCGGAAAGCTGGAATAGAGCTTGACCCTATAAAAGTCAAAGCCATTCTAGAAATGCCCTCTCCAAGAACCTTGAGAGAACTCAAAGGGCTTCAAGGGAGATTGGCCTACATGAGACGGTTCATCTCCAATCTTTCGGGGAAATGCCGTCCATTCTCCCGGTTGATGAAAAAAGGTGTAAACTTTGTCTGGGATGCTGACTATGAAGCTGCTTTCCAAGACATCAAGTCATACCTGACAAAACCTCCAGTGTTAGCTGCTCCTACCACTGGAAAACCATTCATCTTGTACACAAGAGCCCTTGATCACTCTTTGGGAGCTCTGCTTGCACAAGAAAATGATCAAAGAAAAGAAGCTGCTCTATATTACCTCAGCCGCATGCTAGTAGGTGCAGAGCATCGCTACTCTCCAGTCGAAAAAGAATGTCTTGCAGTGATGTTCGCCGTACAAAAGCTGCGTCACTACTTGCTTTCCAACACAGTCTACCTGGTCTCGAGGGTCAACCTCTTGAAGGTCCTTGTCACAAAGGCAGGTTCTCTCAACGCTCGACTGGCAAAATGGTCCATCCTTCTGTCACAATTTGATATTAGGTATGTACCACAAAAGGCAATCAAAGGGCAAGCTCTAGCGGACTTCCTCGTAGAGCATCCATTGCCTAAAGATTCTCCACTCAGAGATGTTCTCCCAGACGAACCAGTCTACAATGTGGAGACTTTCTCACAAAGTGCCTCCTAGGACATGTACTTTGACGGTGCAACCAGGACAAATGAAAAAAGACAGCTGATCTCGGGAGTTGGCATCCTCTTTGTTAGCCCTGACAAATACATGATTCCACACGCATTCTCACTACTGGAACCATGCACAAACAATGCAGCTGAATATCAAGCTCTGATCCTAGGATTGGAACTCGCCATCGAATCCGGTATCACCATACTGGAAGCCTTTGGAGACTCTTAACTGATCATCAACCAGATGAATCAGAAATTTGAAGTCAGGAAGCCAGATTTGCTGCCTTACTACAATAAGGCACAATCACTTCTGCAAAAGTTTGACATCTGTCACATCACCCACATTCGTAGAGGTGAAAACATACATGCAGATGCCTTAGTTGGACTTGCCGCATCCATGGTAATCCAGGAAGGAGAAAACATGCAAATCACAGTGTGCAAAAGAAGAATCCTTCCTCCTCTTAACACATACCAAGCTGTTGCTGAATGCCACCAAGTGGTTGGAAGTCGGATTTCAATCCTTCAAACTTCAATCGGTGACTGGAGGGATCCGTTCATTTTACATTATGTTCGGAATCCTACCTGAAGATCCAAAAGAACGGGTAAGCATCCAAAGGCGAACCCCAAGCTTTCATTTGGATATTCCTTCAAAAATCCTTTACAGGAAATCCTTCAACGGAGTACTTCTACGCTGCTTGTCACAACAAGAGGCTAAAGAAACACTCAAAGAAGTTCATGCTGGTCTTTGCGGAGCTCATCAGGCTGGTCCCAAGCTCTACTATGGTAGGATATTACTGGCCTACCATGGTAGCTGACGCAATGCAATTTGCTAAGCGCTGCCAACAATGCCAAGTTCATGGAGATTACATTCACATGCCTCCAGAACGGCTGCAACCTACAGCGATTTCATGGCCTTTCGAAGCCTGGGGTATGGACATCATAGGTCCTATTTCTCCCCCTTCGAGCAAAGGTCATTGCTTCATCTTCGCCGCTACGGATTATTTCTCCAAGTGGTCAGAAGCATTTGTGTTCAACGAAATGAAGACCTCATCAGTCCTTCAGTTCCTGCGCACCAACATCATCTGTCGTTTCGGCATACCCAAAAGATTCGTCCATGATAACGGACCACAATTCCGGGATCATCGATTCTACAAGTTCTGCGACAAATACAAAATCCAAAGCTGTCCTTCGACTCCATACCATCTGGCAGCAAACGGGTTGGCAGAAGCTTTCAACAAGACACTCTGCAAAATCCTCAAAAAAATGGTCTCTAGTCACAAAAGAGACTGGAGTGACAAAATGTGTGAAGCTTTGTGGGCCTATTGAACCACCGTTCGAGGACCAACCCATAGCACACCATTATTCTTGGTTTATGGATGCGAAGCTGTCGTGCCCTTGGAAGTACAAATTCCTTCCTTGAGGGTATCCTTGCAAAATGACATGACTCAAGAAAGCAATGTCAAATTGCGACTCCATGAGCTGGACAATCTCGATGAGAGACGGCTCGAAGCTCAACAAAGCATTGAACTTTACCAAGCACGCATGGCAGGATCTTTTGATAAAAAGGTCAGGCAACGCGCCTACAAAAAGGGTGACTTGGTCCTTGCGATAAAAAGACCAATGGCCTTCGCTCACAAGTCCAAAAGCAAATTTGAGCCAAAATGGGAGGGACCCTACGTCATCGACAAGGTTTTCTCCAATGGCGCATACGCACTCTTAAACATGGAAGGTGACAGATGTATGCTGCCTATCAACGGCAAGTTCTTAAAGCGGTACTACCCTTGAAGACTTACCCAGCTGGGTAAGAGTAATGCCTGTAAGGCCAAAACCGGTTTCCAGGTACACGCTCGCTAAACCCACCTTTTTTTAGAATTTTCATGTTGAAATTTCTAGAAATTTAAACAATGCTTACTTTCATCGTTTCATTGTTCAAAAAAAACCCAAGTTTAGGAACCTTTCCCTAACTTGACCAAAATTTTCAACCCTTGAACCCAAAATTCATGGTTTGAAATAAAATCCGGATTCAGGGATTTCCACCCTAGTCCACCCTGCCTTTTACCGCCAAAATGGTTTTAGGTCAAAACTTATGACCCTCGTGTCTTTAAACAAAAAAAAAATGGTTTTTCAAAAAATCGCGGGGAAGCGACGCTTAGTCGATACTCGCACAAATTGGAAGCATGCGAACCACGTTCGACACTTCCAAAATCACAGGGAAGCGACATTTCGTCGATACTTGCAAAACCCAAAACCGTGGAGATGCAACATTTCAGTTGATATCCACAACCCAAATTTCAAAGGTTTGAAAAAACCTAAAAAAACCATGGAGACGCAACATTTCAGTTGATATCCATAACCCAAAGGTTCGAGAAAACCACAAATTTCAAAAAATCGTGGGGAAACGACATCAAGTCAGTACCCGCAAAACCAAAATTTTTGAAAAGCAAGGATGCGACATTCCATCGATACTTGCACCCAAATCCGCAGGATACGACATTCCATCGATACTCGCAAACGATTGAGCAAGGATGTGACATCCCATCGATACTTGCAAGAACATTTAGCAGGGAGGCGACTTTTAGTCGATACTTGCATTTTTTGAGAACCAAACCGGCTATAAATGCCACAAACCGGCTATAAATGCCACCAAAACAGGCTATCAATGCCACCAAAAACTGGCTATAGATGCCACAAAACAAACCGGCTATCAATGCCACAAAACAAAATCGGCTATCAATGCCACAAACAAAAAAATTGGCTTTCAAAAAACCCGGCTATCAATGCCACAAACTCGGCTATCAATGCCACAAAAAACCGGCTATAGATGCCACAAAAAAAAAACCTCGGCTATCAATGCCACAAAAAAGCTAGCTCTCATGCCAAAATCGGCTTCCATGCCACAAACATAAATCTGGCTTCCATGCCAAAACAATCATTTGACAAAAGATTTTCACAAAATGACAAGCTTTTGATCAAATCCCATTTAGCAATTACTTTTATCACAATAAGATTCAAGTGAGCGTAGGGATAACAAAAAAACAAAAAAAAAAGAGTACCAAAAAAAAATACATGTGGTACCAAAAAAGAGTGTTCATAAGCACGACAAAAAAAATAAGCACAAAAAAAAAATACATGTGGTACCAAAAAAAAAGAAAGTGTTCACAAACACTACAAAAAAAAAAGAAGAGAAAAGTACCAAAAAATACAAGTGGTACTAAAAAAAAAGAGAAGGATGGTTTCTGTTAAAAAAAAAAAAGGAGCTCAATCAAAAATGGTCTCCAGCCAAGAGTTCAGCTCTTTAAGCAAACTTTTGGCCTTAGCCGTCATGGATTTCAAGGCACTCTTCTTCAGGAATTTGCCATGAGATGCTGGAGTGGGCTGTAACCCTTCTTTCGCACCAGGAAGCTTCCCCCGAGCAGTTTGCCATTGTTTGTTCTCTTCAGACTTCCTTTTGAGAACTCGATTGGCATCTGCAACCCGGCGAATCAGAGCACTCTCCCTGTCACGAGCCTCTGTTATTGCAGTCCACTTGGCAGCGACTTGTGCTTGCAGATGCTCAAGACGTTTTCTGGCCTCATCGACCTCCCTATCAAGGATGTTAAGGTCATGTGTCAGCCCAATGATGTTTAGCTCTTCTAAGTTCTTCTCTCGGACTCCCTGCTTCCTGCTTTATGTAGCCTCATCCAGGTTAGACTGAGCCTTATCCGCAGGGTCCAGGAACATCTCCTTGAAGAACTGGTCGTCAGGAAAACCCACGGTCTCAAACCACCTGTCACCCAGCTCAATGATCCTATCAACGATCGCCCTGGCACTTGTGACATCCAGACCAGCCTCTTCGGCATCACTGAGAATCTCACGCACATGCTGGATCATCCCAAATCCGGCATCTAAGTGCCCAGAAAGCAGAGTCTCAATCCAAGAGCTCAGAACCCGCACCACCACCTTCTTCGCAAAAAGAAGAGATGGCCCAGCTGAAGATTCGCCAAACTCTATTGGTCGGCTGCTCATGTCATCACCTATTGGAAAAGTAACAAAAGAACTCTTTCCAGTTGAAGCTGCTCCTGCTCGGGAAGGAATCTCAGCACGAGGTATCTCCTCAATATTGTCAAAACTGGTCCCAGGAGTCTCTACCTCTGGATCAACCTCTGGCATCCCTTGCTCTGGAAGCGACGGATCCTCCTCTGTCACTTCAAAACCTGCCAAAGAAACACAAAAAGGTATGAATATAATCCTGTTTGAAAATCATTATCAGGGTTATTACTACAAAATACCTTCTTTGGTGACTGGCGAAAGACACTCTTCCTCCATGAACTCATCGGAAGAATCATCAACATTTGTGTCCATCGATGGTTCAAAGTCATCGGAATCCTGTGGCAAGTCAGCTGGCAAGAAAAATGTTAGCAAACCAAGTCACAGACACAAAAAAAAAGAAAGCAAAAGAAGTCATACCAATTGGAGACTCTGGATTCACTCCAGAGTCCCTCGGTTCTTGTTCAGGTGCCCCGACAGGATCCGTCACCACCTCATCGACTGGAACCTCAGGCATCACCAAGTCTTCCTCTGCTAAAAAAAAGAAAAGAAAAGCAGAAACAAGAAGCAAATCAGAACATGGAAAAATCCCATGAAAAGAAATGGAAAGAGAAAAAGGAAGAATCATACCTTCACCGACGGTCTCTTCTTCTCGGCTTCTCTTCTCTGGAGGCTCGTCAGCATCTACTGGCACATCCTCATTGATAGTAAGAGGAACTTCCAAGTCAGGAGAGTCCTCACGCTGCCCCTTGCTGCGATGATGACTCTGCCTCCTCTTACTCCTACGGGCTCGCTTCTTAGAGGAACCTGCCCCGCTGTCAGAGTCAGGTTTCCCACTTGACTCCTCACTGGATGGTCTACCCTTATCAGTAGACTCCATGGAAGCTTGCCTCTGTGCTGCGTGCATCCAAGCACCAAGTTCGGGTTCCTCCTGTTCTAGCTGCTCTAAAGCCTCATTAGGTATTTCTCGAACAGCTTCAAAACCAATGACGCCCTGGTCACCGAAAAAGCCTATCTTGTGCTTCTCTCCAGAAAGGAAGGCCCAAACTTCCTCTCGGCGGACGCCATCCGACTTTCCAAGGCCCTTTACAGATGCAAGCTTCACATCAAGCTCCTTCTTGGAAAACCCTCGATATGCCGAAAAGCTCTCCGCGAACCACTTCGCAAAGCCGGCAGTCCGGGATGTCAACAACTCAGGATAAGAGATCATGGCTGTAGTGTCTTCAGTACTATAGAAAGCCCATGCATTTCTCCCATCCTGTAAACCTCCAAAGCGCTTCACCATGCTTGAAGGCGCTCCAACAACGCCTTGAGAAAAGCCCAGCTGCAAAGCAAAGCGAGAGGGTACATACGGCTAGATGTCAACGAAAAGATGTCTGCGGTACACCATCGTGCCGACACGTATGCTGAAAAGCCACTCTATCTCTGCATTCGTCAAGGAGTAATGCCTTCCCGACCCCGCCTTGTTAGAGTCTCAGGAGGCACCAAAATCAAAAACCTTCTTCCACAACTCCGGAAAAAGCTTCACTGCAGACTGCCCCATCTCGACGTCCCTGAACCGTCGGATCCTCATGCGGGCAAACAAAAGCGATTCGGACACGGCTTTGCCCTTACCAGTCGAATCATCAGAGGATCATCATCCTGTGCAGCACCCAGCTGGTGGAAGCCAGGACAGTGTTACACGTACCACGAATAAAAGATGTGGGCTGAAAATACCCTATTCATGGGAAGCCCAAGCCGAACAAAAAAAGCAGCAGCCTGCAGTTCGGTACACAGGTAGGAGTAAAGAGCTGGCACCAAAGCAAGCTGCTCTCCAAATGCCATCTGACAAGCCGGAAAAATACAATGCGGCCTGATGTGCGTTCCATCTCCTCCAGCAAAAATGGCCTCACCAAGCCAATAAGTGAGGTAAACAGCGAGATCTCTCCGCCGTGCAATGTCAGGACATATGGCGTTTGTACTCACACAGAAATCTCTCAACTCGTCTTGCATGGCTAAGATCTTCTTCAAACTTGGATCCTGGGCCCTGGCTTCTTGGGTCACACTATCAGAAGACTCCCTGCTATCAAAAAAGTTGGGAAACGAAGAGCTAGATCTCTTCCAACTGCTGGATCTAACTTTCAAACCCTCCTTCTCCTTCAAAAAATCATAGAAGGCGACGAGCTGAAAGTACAGAAGCATGAACTCCTCAGACTGCCCCTCAAGGACGCTGTCAATCAGCATAAACTCCTCATAGAGTTTGCCAAGGATGGGCAATCCAGTAATGGCGCTCAGCTCCTTCAAAGAGAAACCAATCTCACCATTCGTCACAACGAAGGTATTGGTTTGTGGGAGGAATGAGTCCAGCATAGCCATGAAGGCCTCGTCGGAAAAGATTACGGTCTCCCTGAAGGCGCGGGCCGCATCAAAAATCCCGACTTCCTTCAAAATGGCGCCACCAATCAGCAGGACGCGATCAGTCCACGACTGCCACTCGGAGTCAGCATTGAAATGGCCACGTCGAAAAGGCTTTATCCAATTGCTGCCGTCACTGCTGAAAATACCAAGGCCCACCGGTCTCAAATCAACCGATGGATAATCAAAACCCTGGTAGCCGCTAGATGGCATCAACAGGCGACCTCTCCGTATATCCAGGAGAACCGCCAACAAAAACCCCGGTCTTGATTACATTTGTCCTTCTCACCCAGCTTGGAGGATCTTCCCTCTTAGAGCACGTGGGGGCAAGGCTCATGATCGAGACGGTGCGATCAAACGTCGACCGGGTAATAACAGTCTTCTTCTCACCATCTGCTATGAAAGAGAACTGAAAACATCTCCTCTGGTATGTCATGTCATCAGGGACGGCATCACCAAAGAAGAAGGTAGGCTTGGGCAAAACACTCTGATCTTCCATCACCCATGGACGACTGCTTACCATGATCTTATAGAATTCCTCTCCCTTAAGAGTGATCAGTCGCTGTCTCATCCCATCTCTGTTAAGGGAGTCGCATTCTTCCAGATTTCTCTCAACATACTGGACCTTCTCAAAGGCCTGCTGAACGGCCGGATTAGAAGATTTAGAAGATCGACGAGGTATGCTTGTAGCAGGCTCTTTACCCTTGTTCGTTCTGGAGGAACCACCTGAAAAGGATGGAAAAAAAAGAGATCAAACATCAAAATGACAGAATCTAGCTAAAAAAAAATCTAGCGAAATTTTGACATGATGACGGGGCAATTCCAAAGAAAATGAATTATCCCGAAAGAAATAGAAAGCTTAAAGATGGGATCAACATTGCTGCGAGCTCCGAAACTCCAATCTTTCGAAACCTCAAAGTCTCCGCAAAATCAGGAAGGGCTCAACATCGCTGCAAGCTCCAAATTCCCAAATTTGCGAAAACTTTCAGGTATGCTATCACATCATGCTACAATTCAATTTACAAAAATATACATGCATGAACATCTTGGTAAAAAAAAATGCATTATCAATGATGAGCAAAAAAGAAGAAAAAGAAAACTTTCTCAAAAAAAAAGGGGGAAAGAAAACAAAAAAAAAAGAGAAAAAAAAAGAGATGGCCCACAGGCCACGTGGCCGTGGCATTATCAATGATGAGCAAAAAAAAAAGAAAAAAACACGTGGAGAAAAAAAGAAAAGAAGAAAAGAAAGAAACAAAAAAAAAGAAAGAACTTTTTATTTTTCCTACAATGGAGTTTTCTTGAAAAAGGGAACCTACTTGAAGGCATTGATGGAGAAGAAGAAGAAAAGTCTTGAAGATCTTGAAGAAGAAGAACTCTTGGTCTTGAAGCCCTCTTGGGATTGTTGCAAAAGAAGGCAATAAGAGCAAGAGATCCAACCTCCTCCTTGCTTTTATAGAAGAGAGCAAACCAAAGAAGGAAAGAAGAAAGAGGTAAGTGTTACTAATTAGTAACCTTACCAAAAGAAAGAGATTAGAAGGATTCTTTCCCAAAAGAAAGATATCTTGAGGGATTCTCTCCCAAAAAGAAATCAATGAGCGATTTTCTCCCAAAAGATAGGATCAATGAAGGATTCTTTCCCAAAAGAAAGATATCTTGAGATATTCTCTCCCAAAATAAAGGGAACATGAGAGATTCTCTCCAACTAAAGTTATTCTTAGATATTCTCTATCCAAATGAGATATTTTTGGATATTCTTTACAAAAATGACACCATATGAGATCTAAGCCATTTCAAAAGCTTAAGGTCCCATGGGTTAGCCCATATGAGCCAGGTTTGACCACCTAGGCACTAAAAGAACAAAAAATTTGGGCTTTTAGTCAAAGAGAAATCCCTCTTACCAAGAGTATACAAAAATGGTTCCATGCCTCTTTTGAGTTGATTCAACCATACAAAAAAGAATTCCAAGCCCCATGAGCTTCCAAAAATCAAGCCATCCAGCCTCATCTACCAAATTGAGCCAAAATCTTGAAATTGACATTCCACAAAAATCCAAACCAAAACCTGGTCCCCTAACTTGCCACATACAGCCTGTTAGGTCACAAGACCAAAACCAAAAACCAAAACCTGATCCCCTAACCTGCCACATATAGCCTATTAGGTCACAAGATCAAAATTGATCCCCCAACATTCCACATACAGCTTGTTGGGCCACAAGGTCAAAACTAAACCCGACCCCTTAACCTGCCACATACAGCCTGTTAGGTCACAAGGTCAAAACCCAAATCCACATCCCGGATGTCATCTTCAAAACTTTGCCTCGAGATGGTATGTGATCCCTTTCACTACCATAAAATTCCCCTGGAAGCTCAAAAGGCTACAAATACCAAAAAGAAAGACTGCTCAAAGACTCTTGGTCCAGTCACAGGCTCTCCTTCAAAAATCTCTTCGAGGCACATCGACTACAAATGATAAGCAACTCGTCGCTGTACCTCGAGGGGGCATTTGTTGACACCAAAAACATCACTTTGCCTCTTCAAGATCCAAAGAGCTACATGAAGTCGCAACCTGCCATAAATAGGCAATGCTACTTCCAAAAAATCAAATCTTGTCAGAATCAAACAAAAACCGTAAGATCCTTCACGACAGCCAAAAGAGGAGTACACAAGAAGTTTCGGGCCATTTCAAAATCATTTGGCCTAACTTCGCTTCTACGGCAGCTGAAAAGGAGCTCCCGGCGGCGAAAGCATCGGAGACACTAAATCTTCGATCAGAGTCGATGGATGGTCTCAAAATACTTCCAAAAGGCTCCACGTCAAGTTCCGAGTCAAACCGACAACGTTTGACCATACATTAACTCTCGAACAGCTAAATCAAGCCTCTCGGCGGCGAGAACGACCGAGGCCATCACTCATCAGATAGAGCACATGGACGGCTTCAAAATGCTTACAAAGGGCTACACGTCAAATTTCAGGTCATTTCGACAACATTTGACCATACTTTGACGCTCGGAAGCCAGATCAGGCCTCTCGACGGCAAAGCTCCCCGGGACCATGGTTTCCAAGACAGAGCCTATGGATCATCCTAAAATGACTCCAATAGGTTCCCTGTCAAATTTCAAGTCAATCGGACATCGGTTGACCGCACATCAAACCGCGACATCTTCATCGCGACAAAAGCAAGTCTACTGGTAATAGGACCCCAAACGGCTTCAAAACTCAAACAAAAGCCTATGGTAGGTCTTATTTATTGCTCAGGAGACTTCACCTCAAATTTCAGGTCATTCCGACATCGTTTGACCCAGGTTCAGCTTCTGACGGAAAATCGGCAGCTCTGCGCAGCAAAGTCTTCGGCTTTCTCAGAAAGTTGGAAACTTTGCAAAATAAAATGCAAGGATTCTCACTAGGTTTTCTACAGGGAAATCAGGCCAATAAATTATCAAAAATGTCAAGGAAAAATACAGAAGAAAAAATAATTAAAAAAAAGCAAAAACGGACACAAAACGGGACAAAAGGGGGAAAAAAGCCCCCAGGGTCGCCGGCGACCTTGGTGCCAGGGATTGCTCGGTGGGCCCCGGAAACCCCATTTTTCGCCGTTTTTTCGCGATTCGAAGCATCCGGCCTCTGGTATATTTCCAAAATTCATACTTTTGAGACACCAAATCCTCTAACATCCGTCAAAAAAATGGGTTAATCATCAAGAGTATCGAAAACAACATTGATCGGCACTCGGTCAACCAAAAAAAAAGTGTGCTTTCTACCCAACCGATCGAGAAATCGACAGGACAGATGGTAACGACCCGCTGTTGGCAACCAACACCTGAAGTTACATGGTCATCCGATGTCGATCTACATGAGGATCCATCGATGATCATCGCCAGAAGAATCCCAAAAGACGTGGCACGGCCCGCGACTCTTCAACTGCTCGGCGACCACTTAATGCGATTAATTGACTAGCTTTATTACAGTCATTAATCCATTTCTTTGGACGGACCAATCAGAAGCAAGCATCCGGGAGTTACAAGTCAAGAGATTCATGGCATTTAACCCATGAAACTCCTCCCATCATGGCGATTAAAGGCGATTAAATGCCCTCAATCTCCTCCGGCCAATCAGAAGCCAAGAAAAAGGAGTTACAAAATAAAGAATTCAATCTTGTAACTCCTCCCTTTATGTAGCTTTATGACAATTAAGGCTCATAAACCCTCCTGAATGGCTACCTAAAAGTCTATAAATAGGAGAGCATTCCAAAGAAATCCAGATCGGAAAAAACACAGAGATCGGAAAAACGAGACAGATCCCATATCAGAAAAAAAGCACAGAAATTCAGAGAAGGAAAATAGAGAAAACTCTGTGAAAGTTCTACACCGACCACCGCTACAAGGTGACAAAAGTCCCTTGGGGGGTACCCCCCTAAGGTCCTTGCCTTCTCCTTCTGCCTCCAAACGGCTTAGACGTGGCTTTTCAGCCCGTCTACTCGGCTTTTTATTGAACATAGGAGCTCCTATCGGTCTTTGTTCTCTAAAAACCTGAGGTTATAGCCAAGCCAAGAAAATTAATAGCATCCTCTGTTCTCATCTGCATGGATGATGGCGAAGTCCACATATGGCTTGCGACCGTCAATCTGAACGGGTCCCCCACAATCTCCTGAGAAGTTAGATCCTCCTTTTCTTGCTTTTCATTATAGTTTGTATTTTTTTTAAGAGACTTAAATCACAACTCTTGTCTTTCATTATTGATAAGAATTGTAAATCGGCTATAAACGCCAAAAATCGGCTATAAATGCCAAAAAAATCACCTTTCACGGCAAATCAGGAAAATGTCTCTTTTCTTAAATATATGTGCAATGGAAAACTAGAAAGAAGTTGATTTCTTTTTTACTTGCGAAGGTTGATCTCCGGATCACCACTTGCAATTCCAAGTAAAATAGAAAATCTGGCACACCCACACAAAAGAAATGTTGATGCACGCCCCTTGCCCCCCGGTTACGAAAGCGTCGGACCCAACGGACTCCCACGTCCGCCGACCTCGGTAGGACCAGGCGCAGGAGCGCGGTCCATCAACTCCATCTCTCAGTTATGAACAAATATGTTATTTCCAGTGTCCATGAATCAGACCTATCTGTGTGTAGGCACTACACACCTAATTCATTTACTAGAAACAATGGACCTTACACAACCATACATATATAAATGTTTAAAGAGAAAATAGTCATTCCATTAAATAACCAGTAAATATCCAGTAACAAAAGATGAGAGTGCAGCTAGTGGGCTTTAGGGCATACACCAATCCCAACAAACTCCCACTTGCACTAAAGATCACTATTTCCTAACCTAACACCCATAGACTCAACATGAGAAGTAAAGACTATTTGCTGAGGCAATCTGCTCCACCACTATTTCTCCATCCTGAATGAATTCCCGGATCAAGTGGTACTTTCTCTGAATGTGCTTGCCTTTCTTGTGATTCCTGGGCTCTTTGCACTGTGCTACAGCACCATTGTTATCGCAGTACATGACAATCGGTTTCTGCACTGCAGGAACAACTCCCAATTCCAATAGGAATTTCCTGAGCCATACTGCTTCCTCAGCAGCTTCCGATGCCGCCACATACTCTGCTTCCATGGTAGAATCAGCAGTACAGGATTGCTTGACACTCCTCCATGATATAGCCCCTCCTGACAGAGTAAAGACGTATCCTGAAGTAGACTTTCTGGCATTACTATCAGATTGGAAATCAGAATCTGTATACGCCAAAGGCGTTAGATCATCTGCTCGAAAGGTTAGCATATAATCTTTCGTTCTCCGAAGATACTTGAATATATGCTTAACAGCTGTCCAATGCATGGGTCCAAGGTTTGACTGATATCTGCTAACCATGCTAACGGCAAAGCAAATATCTGGTCTAGTACATAACATTGCATACATGAGACTTCCAACAGCGGATGCATATGGAACTCTCCTCATGCTCTCTATCTCTTCAGATGTCTTTGGACATTGATCTCGAGACAGTGGTACTCCATGTCTAGAAGGTAACAAGCCCTTCTTAGAGTCATGCATGTTAAACTTGACTGATATCTTCTCAATATATGAAGATTGGTATAAGGCTAACATCTTATTCTTGCGATCACGCAAAAGCTTGATCCCTAAGATATAGCTGGTCTCACCCTATGGGTTTAATCCCTTCAGGTGCATCTACAAGTTCCTAGACTTGATTGGAATACAAAGAATTCATTTCAGATTTCATTGCTTGCTGCCACATGTCAGCATCTATATCCGTTACTAGTAGGATCCTCGACCAGATCTTCAGAGTCTGTCTTAAAAGACACTCCCAGATATCTTTCTGGTTGTCTAGAAATTTTCCCACTACGATGAGGCTCCGGAGTGTTAAAAGGAATATCTTGTTCATCTGCTGTCTCAGGATCTGGTATAGATGTTATAGGAGATCCCGGAAGAATCTCCTCAAGGGTTTCTTTACAACTAAGCTCTTGGTACATCATACAATCATCCTCCAAGTACCTAGTATGAGTGTTGATAAGCACTTTTTGCTCCTTTGGATGATAAAAGATGCCACCTCTCGTTCCCTTAGGATACCCAAGGAAGTAGCACATTTCCGATCTGGGTTCCAGCTTGGTAGCTTTATCATTCAGTACATAGGCTGGACAACCCCAAATGTGGATATGTTTTAAACTAGGTTTTCGACCTGTCCACATTTCTTGCGGTGTCCTAGGCCCTGATTTAGAAGGTACCAGATTTAAAATGTATACTGAAGCTTCTAGGGCATATCCCCAAAAAGGTATAGGTAGGGTTGCATGACTCATCATGGACCTTACCATATCAAGAAGGGTACGGTTTCTTCTCTCCGCTACACCATTTTGCTGGGGTGTACCCGGTGCTGACAACTGAGACACAATCCCATGTTGTGTGAGGTACTCTTTAAACTCACCCAGGAGGTACTCGCCACCTCTATCAAATCGAAGGGCTTTGATATATTTCCCTAGTTGCAACTCCGCCTCAGCCTTGAATTGCTTGAATTTATCAAACGCCTCAGACTTGCGTCACATTAAGTACACATATCCATACCTAGAGTAATCATCAGTGAAGGTGATGTAATACTCATACCCTCCTCAAGCCGGTTTGTTCATAGGACCACACACATCAGTGTGAATCAATTCTAGCAACTCCTTTGACCTTAGTCCCTTTCCAGATAATGACCTTTTGGTCATCTTTCCCTTGAGACAAGATTCGCACCGAGGAAAAGGTTCGAAATCTAATGAGCTCAAAGGCCTATCTTCTACCAACCTCTGAATCCGCTTTAGGTTAATGTGACCCAAACATAAGTGCCAAAGATATGTGTCATTGATTGAAGATACCTTCCTTTTAAGGGAAGTTGAGTTTTCTTGTTGTACATTATGCAATGTGGGAGCAATAGGATATATATAAAATAAGTTGTCATGCATTCTACCGGAACATATAATATTTCCATCTCTACTGATATCAACACCAGAATGGAAAGAAACTGAATAATTAAATTCAATGAGTCTGGAAACTGAAATTAAATTCTTCCTCATGTCCGGAACAAAGAAAACATTATTTAAAATTAATATCATATCACATGGAAAATGTAAGGAAACTACTCCTACTGCAACTGCCCAAACTTTAGCTCCAGTTCCAACTCTAAAGGCAAACTCTCCTTTCTCAATCTTCTGCATTATCTGAAACCCCTGCAATGAATTGCAGATATGATTAGTGGCTCCTGAGTCTACTATCCATGAATCAGTAGAATCAACCACCAGACAAGTTTCAATGTAGTATGAAAAAGATGTACCTTTCTTAACTGAGGCTAGCAACTTGGGACAATCTTTCTTCCAATGACCTTTGAGGCCACATTTGAAGCATTTCCCTTTGGGCTTTCCATCTGTACCCTTGTCCTTCTTTTTACCAGTATTGTCCTTTTTTTGTCCTTTTCCCTTATTCTGCTTCTTCTTGAACTTCTTCCCTTTCGGGTTTAGTTTAGAGGAAGACTGGAAAAGTGAGCTTGGGCTTTGGGCTTCATGATAGCCTCCGCCACTTGGAGTTCTTTCATTAACTCAGATAGAGTCATGTCCATCTTGCTCATATTGAAATTGAGCTTGAACTTATTAAAAGAGTCCGGCAGAGTTTCGAGAATCATATCAGTTTGACTCTCTACATCAATCTCAGCCCCTAGAGTCTCAGTAACATTGAAGCAATCCATCATCTTGAGCATATGCTCTCTGACAGGTGTTCCCTCAGCCATCCTAGTATTCATGATAGTCCTTATAGCAGCTTGCCTAGCTGGACTGCTTTTGTCTGCGTACATCTCGGACAAGGACATCATGATTTCATAGGCTGTGTCCATTTGCTCGTGCTGTGTTTGCAACACGTTGGACATGGAAGCAAGCATGTAGCATTTAGCCATGCTATTCGCTTTCTTCCATTTCCTCTCAGCCTCTAACTGGTCATCAGTAGAATTAGCATCAATATCAGGACAGGTTTCCGACAAGACATACTTACACTGCTCAACAGTGAGTACTATGTCAACATTTCTCTTCCAATCTACGTAATTAGGTCCAGTCAGTTTGTTCTCACGAAGAATGCTCATCAACGGACTAAAAGAATCTTTACCCATCTCTCTCTGGATATGAAACGGTTTATAATTAGACAGGCAGTATCTATGTAATATGCATATGGTGCTTGTTATAAAAGGAAAAATAAAGCACAAAACTTTTTACATTATTTAACCCTAAACATAATGTAGCAGTGTTTCAACCTCCTCATAGACCCTCCATCGAAGGGATGGCCGAGCCTACAGTCACGTTGAATTAAGATATGCTTATTTGGATTATCACTATCTGGATATACATATCCAGTGGTAGTCCAATCACTAATTGGTTTGGCCTAATATGATAAATAACCCTTAACTCCTAGGGAGAGGTCATTGCCGTCTTATGTCAAGTGTTTTACCATTTCTTACGAAATTTCCCAGAATGTCTATGACTTAAGTCCTCCGAAGGGAAGTGACTTTTATCCATTCTAGAAGTGAACTTTAGTAAAGAGCTCCACCGAAGGGATGGCCGCTCCCACCAACACTTCATTGACATTCTATAGAAGTGATCTTTAGTAAAGAACTCCACCGAAGGGATGGCCGCTCCTACTAACACCTCATTATGAATATTCACATTAGTTCAGCCATTAACCCATCAAAGCATCTTTAGTAAAGAACTCCACCGAAGGGGTGGCTGCTCCTACTAACACCTTAATGAGATAACATGAACCGAAAATGGAAGGCCGTGGGGTCTTTCCAAAAACCGCTCTCCCACTTGATTATTTATCACTAGGGTTTATACTATTTGACCTTTACATTGTTTACTCAAAAACTCTTTTAAATCTAGTAAACTTAGTTAATTAAATATATGACTCAATGATATAAGTCATCTTAAAAATAAATAACCTTTGCTTTAAAACATTTGAGCAAATCCCTTTAAAGAATCAAAAACCTAACTTAGGTTATGGGAACCCATAGGTAGCATCTAATTAGATTTTAGTTTAGCCTCTTTTGGAAACCAAGAGTACCAAGATAAACTAAACCCTATCCAATTTTAAACCTTAGACAAAATAGAGGGTGCTGGTCTAAGTTATGTTTAAAACAATTTGCCAAACTAAAAATAATCCAATATAAAAAGATGCCAATTTTAGAACCTAATGGTGGCCATGTTTCTAGGTGACAATTATAGCAATTATATAAAGCATTCATCCATGCATTCCATATATAAGAGCAAATAAAAGTATGCAATCCTTGATGGCTCCCTGCTCTTCGGACTTCTAATCCTTATCGAACTAGGACATCAAAAATAGATCTCATCTTGCACCAAGAAGTCTTGTCTCCTCCACCACTAAGGAATCCGGTTACTTGCAACTTATCTTGCTTGAAGCTATCTTCTTCTTGCTTGTTCCAACAAATTAAATTTATACAAGCAAACCCATAAAAAATAAAATCCCAAATTACATTGGAGATGCCTATGCCTTTTAAGAAAGCTTACATCAAGACTAGTTGGAATAAAAGTAAAGAAAGAATTACAACTTCCTATGATTGCTAAACGCGCAATCGTATACTTTCCAACTAATGAAAAAACATCCAAATCCACATAACAATCATGCGAACCATCAAGGATGCAATATATGGCTGCAAACAAAGAGGTTAGTGCATGCAAAAGAATATGTACATCATTAAACAAATCTGGAAAATAAATTCCAGCAATGTTAATGAAACTTGCACACAACATGCATCACATAAAGAAATCTTGATATAACTTTAGTAGGGCGCCACCATGCCCATAATCAATCTAGGATTAATTAAACACAACATGGGACCATGAGGCTCTGATACCACTGCAAGAAACTGTGATTCAGATCCGGACATCACTAAGGAAGGACATCCATGGCTGATTTGTAACATAACAGATTTTAAAAAATCTGATCTGGGCAGCGCCAATCAGCCATATTGATCGCATAATAACTCCATGGTTTCATGACCAACAAGTGTATAATTAAAGGAGATTCAAGAAGACTATTACCTTGATGATTTGTAGAGTTCAAATCTCTAAAATAAAAGATCCAAAGGGCTGAACTCAGACTTGCAATTAGCAAATAATTTGCTGGAATTTCCTGCAGTATAATTGCTTTCGATCTTCTTCTCTATTTCACTTCCAAATCTGATTGGCTAAGATGGTGAGGTCTTAATCTAGATTTCTAGATGGGATTTGAGAATTTTTATCTATGAAAAAATCTCAGACCTTAAACTCTTTTCAATGAAGAATAGAAAAGGCCTGGACGTGTGGGACTTTGTAGCATAGGGGATGATCATGGACGTCCAAGGGGGCTTCCTCCCTTTTATAGAAATCTTTGGGATTGCTTTCCTAAAAAGTTATCTCTTCTAATTCTCATAGATGTCCTAAAAGGAAAGCATAATCTAAAGATTTATTTCCTTTTAGAAACACTCCAATTAGAAAAGGAAACTAAAGGAACATTCCACAAACTTTGACAATTAGTAATCCTAATTGCACAACACTTACTAATTTAAGTTTCTAATTCAAAAAGGAAACTTTACTATAGGAATACTAATCCAAAGAGGAGTCTAACCTTCCAAGTAGAGAGACCTACTCAAAGTTGGAAACCTTACCCATGGAATTCCCATTATGGACGTCCCACATAATAATGCACACCATGGCCCACAAATAATTTATCTAGAATTAAATTCATGTATGCCATCAAAGGCCTATTTGTATTTAAACTCAAAATTATTTTTCCATTAAAATAATTCAACCATATGTCATCTAAACAACTTAGGAAACTATGCCAATTTTGGAAAGTGACTAGAGAAGGGACCAAAAGACATATTTGCCCTTGGCTCCCAAAATGACCAAAATGTCCATGCTAAACCCATAGCAACATTAAGACCATTTTAACCTTAACTCATTCCACTAAAGAGTTATGGTTGAACTCTAGGGATAAATATATAATATAATAAGCTCGTCAGAAAATGACAGTTGTCTTCGACCTACTAAGTAAAATGACCTAAATGCCCCTCTATGTAACATCCATAATCAAGTCAGGTTATCCGATGTACTATCAACCTTCTCGATTACATTTAAACCTTACAACTTCATATCCTTAACTTAATCATCATCCAGATATCATTCTCTTGGTCCAGGGAGCGACCCACAAGTTCAATATCCATATGGAACATCCATATACTAAGATCTTAGATTTTGATGATTAATTGGATAATTCTAAGGAGACGATCATTCCATCATTAGATGGCATAGATTCTTCATTGCATCTGCACGTCCCAACTGATCAAGTCCAAGTACCCAAAACACAGAGCTGTTGACCCTATGAAAGAATCTCACCCACAGTTAATTAAAGCACAAGAACTTGACTTCGTTAGTTCATCCACAAATGCTCAAGATTAAGAGCACTGGTCACTCAGTAGCATGATGTGACTTGATCTCTCTCAGTGATAGTACTATTTTAGAGATCACACCTACCATGGTCATGTTCAATGCATTGCCTATGCACTAATGAGATAAATTCGGGAAAGTCCTCCCATGACTTAGGTAAGTCACCCTGAATATAGGAGAGTCTCTCATTATAACTTATACCAAGATGAAGTGCCCAACTCCATCTCTCAGTTATGAACAAATATGTTGTTTCCAGTGTCCATGAATCAGACCTATCTGTGTGTAGGCACTACACACCTAATTCATTTACTAGAAACAATGGGCCTCACACAACCATACATATATACATGTTTAAAGAGAAAATAGTCATTCCATTAAATAACCAGTAAATATCCAGTAACAAAAGATGAGAGTGCAGCTAGTGGGCTTTAGGGCATACATCAATCCCAACACCCCAATGAGGAGATGAGATGGAGAGGAGACGCTACACAGGGGCTGGAGTGGAGAGTAGTGGAAAATCTGGAGAAGGTGCGCTGTCCGGTTCTGTGAGGGAGGGAGCTGGAGGGAAACGGGAGAGAGGAAGGGGGGGATTTTGGGGAGAAGGGAAATCTGGGTGGGCCTGGCTGGGAGAGAGATGTGCGACGACCGGGAGAGAGATGACGGACTTCGGGAGAGAGATGCGCTAAACTGGTTTGATGAGGAAGAGAGGAAGGAGGAAACGGGAGAGAAGAGGAGGGATTTTGGGGGAAATGGGAAATCTTGGTGGGCCTGTTGATTTTCTTTCCTCTCTTATAGTTCACCTCTCTAGCGTTGGATTGTTTTAAATTTAATGGACAGACAGGATGAGAGTTCTCACAAAAATGGTGAGAACTGTTCTCACCTGAATAAATCCCATATATAAACATAACCCTTTATATATTATATATAAACTTATTTCATGGCAAGGCGGGGTACGGGGTGGGACACGGGGCGGGGCGGGGCGGGGAAAAAAGCAAACGTGAGGCCCCACCCCTTGTGGGCCCTCAATTTGAATTTGAATACTATATTTTAGCCTAAGTATATTATTTATGCTAATTATAGAGTTTAGTTTTGGGTAGAAAGGTATTTTCCTTGGTTTTAGTAAGTTTAGTCTAGTTGTGTAATTAGTAGAGTTAATAGGGTGTCCTTTGTTATTTCTAGAGTTAGTTAATTTGTTAGAGGCCCTAGCTTAGAATTAGTATTTACTATACGGGGTGTCCACTAGAGAATATTCTAGAACCTGCCCAAAGACCAAAATGCCCACAACCCTAACCCTAATTCTATTCAAACTAAAAGGGCATTTTAGTCCCTAGCCCAAACCCCTAACTTATATAAACAAACCCTTCCATGCCATATGATGGCTACTGTTCTTCTCTCTCATTTCCCCCTCTTTTCTCTCTTCCTCTTCCATTTCCCTCTAACTCTCTTTCTCTTTTCCCTCCAATTTCCCCCATCTCCCTCTCCAGAACTCTAAGGAGAAGAAGACGATCTCAGCTGTAACTCATATTAGGATTTTTCTCTCTATTTCGATCATCTATCCCCTTCTTCAAATCAGGTGAGTGCCCACTTCTAGTTCTGTTTCTATAGAAAGCTCTCTTTCTCTCTCTAGATCTCCTCCCTTATAGCATTCTCCTGTGGATATGGGTATAGGAGCATATCAGAATTTTGGGGGCTGGTTCTGTGATTGAGAGGACCATAGGAGTTGGATTGGTATTTGGAGCTTGGATCTCTCTTTCTCTCTATTTCCTTCTTGCAATTAATCTAAGGCAAGTGCAATATGCTTATTTAATATAGAATGAATGTTTA
The DNA here is from genome assembly GCA_012931725.1 of Litsea cubeba. NCBI lineage: Eukaryota > Viridiplantae > Streptophyta > Magnoliopsida > Laurales > Lauraceae > Litsea > Litsea cubeba. Next base: position 69,899,613 of record CM022945.1, read on the forward strand.
CTATTGTTGATTCTCTGTATTTCTATTTAGATGATGTTAGGACTATTAGATTTACCTTTGAGCATGTTTTCATGGATGATTAGTCATTGATGGATGGGTTGACCTCATTTGGAAGATTAATGGCCCATGGATTTGATGGTTGGATGTATATTGGAGTGTTTTTCATGTTGCTGGAAGTGTATGTGGTGTTTGGATGAGATTGGATGAGTTTGGGTGGAAAATTGGATTGAAGAAGAAGGAATCTGAAATCCTGGAAAATTGTCGAGCTCAGTGTATTCGGTCAACCGACCTACATCTCGGTCGACCGAACACATTGAAAACTAGGGAAAACCAGCGCTCAATCATTTTCTCCATAGGCTCTGTGCGCTGTGACCGAGCTCATTGTTTTGGCCGAGCTCAGTGTTCGACCAAGCTCAGTGCTTGACCGAGCTCAGTGTTTAACTGAGCTCACATGGATTCTGGAAGAAATGACTGGAAACTGGATTCCTTCCTTGGACAGAGCTCAATGTCTTGGCCGAGCTCAGTTATTAATCGAGCTCAATATTTTAGCCGAGCTCAATGTTTTGGCCGAGCTTAGTGTTTGGCCGAGATCAGTGTTTTAGCCGAGCTCGGTGCTTAACCAAGCTCAGTGCTTGACCGAACTCAGTGCCTAACCGAGCTCAGTGCTTGACCGACCTCAGTGCTTGGCCGAGCTCAGTGAATGACCGAGCTCAGAGCCAATAGACCGAGATCAGGTGACCAAACTCAAGTGATTCAGAAGAAGGAACTGGAACCTGGGACACCCTTCAACGGGGATTCCCACTGTTCTCGTTCGACCGATCAGGCTAGGAGGTCGACCGAGCACACTGAAATTCTGGATATCAAGCACTGCCTGTAGGGTGCTTGTCCATCTGTTCCCTGCGTGCCGGGTCGACCGCCCAGGCCAAGAGGCCAACCGAGCGCACTGTGTACAGTGGTTTTTCCCATATTTTAGTTTCTTATGTGTTGATCATATGTAGGACCCATTGACCATCCAAATAGACTTCTATCACTGTGCTAAGCCCGAGTTAATGGTGCGGCTCAACCTTGACTCGTGGGGTCCACTAACTAGAGTCTAGGTTATATAATCTAAGATGATTCGACCTTTATATGTTACCAATGATGCTCGTAACTTCTGGAGCACCAAACACAGTATCTATTAGCATATGAGGTTTCATTTAAAGATCAAATTACCTGAGATGGACCTGAATCTGAAAGTGAACCAATCACTTAGGTTGGACTGTTGATATCTCCCATTGATTCTTGTACTTGGAGATTTATCTCTTTTATGCTATTACTGTCACTCTATTGTCCTTATCAATGTTTGTACCTATTAATTAAATGGAAAATGGATAACCTGAACCTAGGACTACTTAGAGGTGACCCGATTGAAAGAAACTGCGATTCAGATCTGAATTAGCGGAAGACATTCATGGCTAATTTGTAACATGACAGATTTAAAAAAAAATAAACTGATTTGGGCAGCATAAATCAGCCATAGAGATCGCATGAGAACTCCATGAATTCATGACCAACAAGTGTATAATTAAAGGAGAAAGAAGAAGACTATTACCTCGAAGATTTGTAGACTTCAAATCTCTGAAAAAATAGATCCAAAGGCCCGAACTCAGACTTGCAACTAGCTAACAGGTTGCTAGAATTTTCTACAGTAGTGTTGCCTTTGATCTTCTCCTCTATCTCACTTCCAAATCTGATTGGCTAAGATGGTGGGATCTTAATCTAGGAATAGAGAACTATTTTTCCAAAGAAAAATCTCAGACCTAAAGCTTTCTTCAATGAAGAATGAAAGCACCCAAGGCTGGACGTGTGGGAGCATTAATAATTCCTATGTTGGACGTCCAAGAGCTTGTATGGTTTCTTTTATAGAAACTTTGTGGTAGCTTTCCCAAAAAGTTATCTCTCCTTATTCTCAAAGATGTACTAAAAGGAAAGTATAATCTAAAGATGTATTTCCTTTTAGAAACACTCTAATAAGAAAAGGAAACTAAGGAACTTCCCATGCAATTAGTAATCCTAGTTGTACAACACTTACTAATTTTAAGTTCCTAATCCAAAAAGGAAACTTTCTCACAGGAATACTAATCCAAAGAGGAGTCCAACCTTCCAAGTAGAGAGACCTACTTAAAATTGGAAACCTTACCCATGGAAATCCTATTATGGACGTCCCATATAATAATGCACATCATGGCCCACATATATAATTTATCTAGAATTAAATTCATGTATGCCATCAAAGGCCTATTTGAATTTAAACTCAAAATTATTTGTCCACTAAAATAATTCATCCAAATGTTATCAAAACATTTTAGGAAACCATGCCAATCCTGGAAAGTGACTAGAGAAGGGACCAAAAGACATATTTGCCATTGGCTCCCAAAATGACCAAAACGTCCATGCTAAACCCATAGCAACATAAAGACCATTTTAACCTTAACTCATCCCACTAAAGAGTTATGGTTGAACTCCAAGGACAAATATATAATATAATAAGCTCGTCATAAAATGACGGTTGTCTTCGACCTACTAAGTGTAATGACCTGAATGCCCCTCTATGTAACATCCATAATCGAGTCAGGTTATCACATGTACTATCAACCTTCCCGATTACCTCTAAACCTTAGAACTTCATATCCTTAACATAATCATCATTCGGATATCATTCTCTTGATCAGGGAGCGACCCACAAGTTCAATATCCATATGGAACATCCATATACTAAGATCTTAGATTTTGATGATTAATTGGATAATTCTAAGGAGACGATCATTCCATCATTAGATGGCATAGATTCTTCATTGCATCTGCACGTCCCAACTGATCAAGTCCGAGTACCCAAAACACAGAGCTGTTGACCCTATGAAAGAATCTCACCCACAGTTAATTAAAGGACAAGAACTTGACTTCGTTAGTTCATCCACAAATGCTCAAGATTAAGAGCACTGGTCACTCAGTAGCATGAGGTGACTTGATCTCTCTCTATGATAGTACTATTTTAGAGATCACACCTACCATGGTCCTGTTCAATGCATTGCATATGCACTAATGAGATGAATCCGGGAAAGCCCTCCCATGACTTAGGTAAGTCACCCTGAATACAGGAGAGTCTCTCATTATAACTTATAACAAGATAAAGTGCCCAGCTCCATCTCTCAGTTATGAACAAATATGTTGTTTCCAGTGTCCACCATGAATTAGACCTATCTGTGTGTAGACACTACACACCTAATTCATTTACTAGAAACAATGGGCCTTATACAACTATACATATATACATGTTTAAGCATAAAAGAGTCATTCCATTAAATAACCTGTAAATATCCAGTAACAAAAGATGAGAGTGCAGCTAGTGGGCTTTAGGGCATACACCAATCCCAACAAACTCCCACTTGCACTAAAGATCACTACTTCCTATCCTAACACCCATAGACTCAACATGAGAAGTGAAGACTTTCTCAGTAAGAGTCTTAGCGAATGGGTCAGCTAAGTTATTTGCTGAAGCAATATGCTCCACCACTATCTCTCCATCCTGAATGAATTCCCGGATCAAGTGGTACTTTCTCTGAATGTGCTTGCCTTTCTTGTGATTCCTGGGCTCTTTGCACTGTGCTACAGCACCAGTGTTATCGCAGTACATGACAATTGGTTTTTGTACTGCAGGAACAACTCCCAATTCCAACAGGAATTTTCTGAGCCATATTGCTTCCTTCGCAGCTTCCGATGCCGCCACATACTCTGCTTCCATGGTAGAATCAGCAGTACAGGATTGCTTGACACTTCTCCATGATATAGCCCCTCCTGACAGAGTAAAGACGTACCCTGAAGTAGACTTTCTGGCATCTCTATCAGATTGGAAATCAGAGTCTGTATACGCCAAAGGCGTTAGATCATCTGCTCGAAAGGTTAGCATATAATCTTTCGTTCTCTGAAGATACTTGAATATATAATTAACAGCTGTCCAATGCATAGGTCCAGGGTTTGACTGATATCTGCTAACTATGCCAACGGCAAAGCAAATATCTGGTCTAGTACATAACATGGCATACATGAGGCTTCCAACAGCGGATGCATATGGAATTCTCCTCATGTTCTCTCTCTCTTCATATGTCTTCGGACATTGATCTCGAGACAGTGGTACTCCATGTCTAGAAAGTAGGAGGCCCTTCTTGGAGTCATGCATGTTAAACTTGACCAATATCTTCTCAATGTATGAAGATTGGGATAGGGCTAACATCTTATTCTTGCGATCACGCAAAAGCTTGATCCCTAAGATATAGCTGGCCTCACCCAAATCCTTCATCTGAAATTGAGAGGATAACCAAACCTTTCTTGATGACAATAAACCTACATCATTTCCTATGAGCAATATGTCATCTACATACAGAACTAGAAATGCAACTGCTTTTCCACTTCCTTTCTTATACACACACAGTTCATCAATGTTTTGATCAAAGCCAAAAGATTTGACTGCCTGATTAAACTTGATGTTCCATGCTCTAGATGCTTGCTTAAGTCCATAAATGGACTTCTTAAGTTTACAAACCATGTTATCTTGGCCACTAGCAATGAAGCCCTCTGGTTGCATCATATAGATGCATTCATCAAGACTTCCATTAAGAAAAGCTGTCTTGACATCCATCTGCCATATCTTGTAGTCATAATGACATGCGATTGCCAAGAGAATCCTTATGGACTTAAGCATAGCCACTGGTGAAAAGGTTTCCTCATAATCGATACCCTCTTTCTGAGTATATCCTTTCGCCACCAGTCTTGCTTTGAAGGTTTCCACCTTCCCATCCACTCCTCTCTTCCTCTTGTAGATCCACTTGCACCCTATGGGTTTAATCCCTTCAGGTGCATCTTCAAGTTCCCAGACTTGATTGGAATACAAAGAATCCATTTCAGATTTCATCGCTTGCTGCCACATGTGAGCATCTATATCCGTTACTGCTTCATCATAACTAGTAGGATCCTCAACCAGATCTTCAGAGTCTGTCTTAAAAGACACTCCTAGATATCTTCCTGGCTGTCTAGAAATTCTCCCACTACGACGAGGCTCCGGAGTGTTTAAAGGAATATCTTGTTCATCTACTGTCTCAGGATCTGGTATAGATATTATAGGAGATCCTGGAAGAATCTCCTTAAGGGTTTCTTTACAACTAAGCTCTTGGTGCTTCATACAATCATCCTCCAAGTACCTAGCATGAGTGCTGATGAGCACCTTTTGCTCCTTTGGATGATAAAAGATGCCACCTCTCGTTCCCTTATGATACCCAATGAAGTAGCACACTTCCGATCTGGGTTCCAGCTTGGTAGCTTTCTCATTCAGTACATAGGCTGGACAACCCCAAATGTGGATATGTCTTAAACTAGGTTTTCGACTTGTCCACATTTCTTGGGGTGTCCTAGGTACTGATTTAGAAGGTACCAGACAACCCTACCTATATCTTTTTGGGGATATGCCCTAGTAGGGTTGCATGACTCATCATGGACCTCACCATATCAAGAAGGGTACGGTTTCTTCTCTCTGCTACACCATTTTGCTGGGGTGTACCCGGTGCAGACAACTGAGACACAATCCCATGTTGTGTGAGGTACTCCTTGAACTCATCCAGGAGGTACTCGCCACCTCGATCAGATCGAAGGGCTTTAATATGTTTTCCTAGTTGTAGCTCCGCCTCAGCCTTGAATTGCTTGAACTTATCAAGCGCCTCAGACTTGCGTCGCATTAAGTATACATATCCATACCTAGAGTAATCATCGGTGAAGGTGATGTAATACTCATACCCTCCTCGAGCCGGTTTGTTCATAGGACCACACACATCAGTGTGAATCAATTCTAACAACTCCTTTGACCTTAGTCCCTTTCCAGAGAATGACCGTTTGGTCATCTTTCCGTTGAGACAAGATTCGCACTGAGGAAAAGGTTCGAAATCTAATGAGCTCAGAGGCCCATCTTCTACCAACCTCTGAATCCGTTTTAGGTTAATGTGACCCAAACGTAAGCGCCAAAGATATGTGTCATTGATTGAAGATACCTTCCTTTTAAGGGAAGTTGAGTTTTCTTGTTGTACATTATGCAGTGTGGGAGCAATATGATATATATAAAATAAGTTGTCATATATTCTACCGGAACATATAATATTTCCATCTCTACTGATATCAACACCAGAATGGAAAGAAACTGAATAATTAAATTCAATTAATCTGGAAACTGAAATTAAATTCTTCCTCATGTCCGGAACATAGAAAACATTATTTAAAACTAATATCCTATCACATGGAAAATGTAAGGTAACAACTCCTACTGCAACTGCCCAAACTTTAGCTCTAGTTCTGACTCTAAAAACAAACTCTCCTTTCTCAATTCTCTGCATTATCTGAAACTCTTGCAATGAATTGCAGATATGATTAGTGGCTCCTGAGTCTACTATCCATGAGTCAGTAGAATCAACCACTAGATAAGTTTCAATGTAGTATGAAAAAGATGTACCTTTCTTAATTGAGGCCAGGAACTTGGGACAATCTTTCTTCCAATGACCTTTGAGGTCACACTTGAAGCATTTCCCTTTGGGCTTTCCATCTGTACCCTTGTCCTTCTTATTACCAGTGTTGTCCTTTTTCTGCCCTTTTCCCTTATTCTGCTTCTTCTTGGACTTCTTCCCTCTTGGGTTTAGTTTAGAGGAAGACTGGAAAAAATGAGCTTGGGCTTTGGGCTTCATGATGGCCTCTGCAGCCTGGAGTTCTTTCATTAACTCAGGTAGAGTCATGTCCATCTTGCTCATATTGAAATTGAGCTTGAACTGATTGAAAGAGTCCGGCAGAGTTTCGAGAATCATGTCAGTTTGACTCCCTGCATCAATCTCAGCTCCTAGAATCTCAGCTTCATTGAAACAATCCATCAGCTTGAGCATATGCTCTCTGACAGGTGTTCCCTCAGCCATCCTAGCATTCATGATAGTCCTCACGGCAGCTTGCCTAGCTGGCCTGCTTTAGTCTGCGAACATCTCGGACAAGGACATCATGATTTCATAGGCTGTGTCCATATGCTCGTGCTGTGTTTGCAACACGTTGGACATGGAAGCGAGCATGTAGCATTTAGCCATGCTGTTCGCTTTCTTCCATTTCCTCTCAGCCTCTAACTGGTCATCAGTAGGATTAGCATCAATATCCGGATAGGTTTCTACCAAGACATACCTGTACTCCTCAGCAGTGAGTACTATATCAAGATTTCTCTTCCAATCTACGTAGTTAGGGCCAGTCAGTTTGTTCTCATGAAGAATGCACATCAACGGACTAAAAGAATCTTTACCCATCTCTTTCTGGATATAAAACGGTTTATAATTAGACATGCAGTATATATGTAATATGCATATAGTGCTTGTTACAAAAGGAAAAACAAAGCACAAAACTTTTTACATTATTCAACCCCAATGATAATGTATCAGTGTTTTAACCTTCTCATAGACCCTCCATCGAAGGGATGGCCGAGCCTACAGTCACGTTGAATTAAGGCATACTTATTTGGATTATCACTATCTGGATACACATCCAGTGGTAGTCCAATCACTGATTGGTTTGGCCTCATATGACAAATAACCTTAAACTCCTAGGGAGAGGTCATTACCGTCTTATGTCAAGTGTATAACCATCTCTTATGAAATTTCCCAGAATGTCTATGATTAAGTCTTCCGAAGGGAAGAGACTTTTATCCATCCTAGAAGTGACCTTTAGTAAAGAGCTCCACCGAAGGGATGGCCGCTCCCACCAACACTTCATTGACATTCTATAGAAGTGATCTTTAGTAAAGAACTCCACCGAAGGGATGGTCGCTCCTACTAACACCTCATTACGAATATTCACATTAGTTCACCCATTAACCCATCAAAGCGGTCTTTAGTAAAGAACTCCACCGAAGGGATGGCCGCTCCTACTAACACCTTAATGAGATAACATGAACCGAGATTGGAAGGCCGTAGGGTCTTTCCAAAACCCCTCTCCCACTTGATTATTTATCACTAGGGTTTATACTTTTTGACCTTTACATTGTTTTACTCAAAAGCTCTTTTTAAATCTAGCAAACTTGGTTAATTAAATTTATGACTTAAGTCATCTTAAAAATAAATAACCTTTGCTTTAAAACATTTGAGCAAATCCCTTCAAAGAATCAAAGACATATCTTGGGTTATGAAAACCCATAGGTGGCATCTAATTAGATTTTAGTCTAGCCTTCTTTGGAAACCAAGGGTACCAAGATAAACTAAACCCTATCCAATTTTAAACCTTAGACAAAATAGAAGGTGCTGGTCTAAGTCCCGTTTAAAATAATTTGCCAAACTAAAAACAATCTAATACAAAAAAAGATGCCAATTTTAGAACCTAATGGTGGCCATGTTTCTAGGTGATAATTATAGCAATTATATAAAGCATTCATCTATGCATTCCATATATAAAAGCAAATAAAAGTATGCAATCCTTGATGGCTCCCTGCTCTTCGGACTTATAGTCCTTATCGAACTAGGACATCAAAAATAGATCTCATCTTGCACCAAGAAGTCTTGTCTCCTCCACCACTAAGGAATCCGGTTACTTGAAACTTTCTTCTTCTTGCCTGTTCCAATAAATTAAATTTATACAAGCGAACCCATAAAAAACAAAACCCCAAATTACATTGGAGATACCTATGCTTTTCAAGAAAGCTTACATCAAGACTAGTTGGAATAAAAGTAAAGAAAGAATTACAACTTCCTATGATTGCTAAACGCGCAATCGTACACTTTCCAACTATTGAAAAAACATCCAAATCCACATAACAATCATGCGAACCATCAAGGATGTAATACATGGCTGCAAACAAAGAGGTTAGTGCATGCAAACACACTATGTGAATCATTAAACAAATCTGGAAAATAAATTCAAGCAATGTTAATGAAACTTGCACACAACATGCATCACAACTTAACTTTAATAGGGTGCCACCAAGCCCATAATCAATCTAGCATTAATTATACACAACATGGGATCATGATTTCACATGGAGTGGCTCTGATACCACTGAAAGAAACTGCGATTCATATCTGAATTAGCAGAAGACATTCATGGCTAATTTGTAACATGACAGATTTTAAAAAAAATCTGATTTGGGCAGCATAAATCAGCCATAGAGATCGCATGAGAACTCCATGAATTCATGACCAATAAGTGTATAATTAAAGGAGAAAGAAGAAGACTATTACCTCGAAGATTTGTAGACTTCAAATATCTGAAAAAATAGATCCAAAGGCCCAAACTCAGACTTGCAACTAGCTAACAAGTTGCTGGAATTTTCTGCAGTAGTGTTGCCTTTGATCTTCTCCTCTATCTCACTTCCAAATCTGATTGGCTAAGATGGTGGGATCTTAATCTAGGAATTGAGAACTATTTTTCCAAGGAAAAATCTCAGACCTAAAGCTTTCTTCAATGAAGAATGAAAGCACCCAAGGCTGGACGTGTGGGAGCATTAATAAATCCTATGTTGGACGTCCAAGAGCTTGTATGGTTTCTTTTAAAGAAACTTTATGGTAGCTTTCCCAAAAAGTTATCTCTCCTTATTCTCAAAGATGTCCTAAAAGGAAAGTATAATCTAAAGATTTATTTCCTTTTAGAAACACTCTAATAAGAAAAGGAAACTAAGGAACTTCCCATCCAATTAGTAATCCTAGTTGTACAATACTTACTAATTTTAAGTTCCTAATCCAAAAAGGAAACTTTCTCATAGGAATACTAATCCAAAGAGGAGTCCAACCTTCCAAGTAGAGAGACCTACTTAAAACTGGAAACCTTACCCATGGAAATCCTATTATGGACGTCCCATATAATAATGCACATCATTGCCCACATATATAGTTTATCTAGAATTAAATTCATGTATGCCATCAAAGGCCTATTTGAATTTAAACTCAAAATTATTTTTCCACTAAAATAATTCATCCAAATGTTATCTAAACATTTTAGGAAACCATGCCAATCTTGGAAAGTGACTAGAGAAGGGACCAAAAGACATATTTGCCATTGGCTCCCAAAATGACCAAAATGTCCATGCTAAACCCATAGCAACATAAAGACCATTTTAACCTTAACTCATTCCACTAAAGAGTTATGGTTGAACTCCAAGGACAAATATTTAATATAATAAGCTCGTCATAAAATGACGGTTGTCTTCGACCTACTAAGTGTAATGACCTGAATGCCCCTCTATGTAACATCCATAATCGAGTCAGGTTATCACATGTACTATCAACCTTCCCGATTACATCTAAACCTTAGAACTTCATATCCTTAACATAATCATCATTCGGATATCATTCTCTTGATCCAGGGAGCGACCCACAAGTTCAATATCCATATGGAACATCCATATACTAAGATCTTAGATTTTGATGATTAATCGGATAATTCTAAGGGGACGATCATTCCATCATTAGATGGCATAGATTCTTTATTGCATCTGCACGTCCCAACTAATCAAGTCCGAGTACCCAAAACATAGAGTTGTTGACCCATGAAAAGAATCTCACCCATAGTGAATTAAAGCACAAGAACTTGACTTCGTCAGTTCATCCATAAATGCTCAAGATTAAAAGCACCGGTCACTCAGTAGCATGAGGTGACTTGATCTCTCTCTGTGATAGTACTATTTTAGAGATCACACCTACCATGGTCCTGTTCAATGCATTGCATATGCACTAATGAGATGAATCCGGGAAAGCCCTCCCATGACTTAGGTAAGTCACCCTGAATACAGGAGAGTCTCTCATTATAACTTATACCAAGATGAAGTGCCCAGCTCCATCTCTCAGTTATGAACAAATATGTTGTTTCCAGTGTCCATGAATTAGACCTATCTATGTGTAGACACTACACACCTAATTCATTTACTAGAAACAATGGGCCTTACACAACCATACATATATACATGTTTAAGCATAAAAGAGTCATTCAATTAAATAACAAGTAAATATCCAGTAACAAAAGATGAGAGTGCAGCTAGTGGGCTTTAGGGCATACACTAATCCCAACACCGATGGTATGAATGGGTGAACATTAACCCGTGTCTGTGGTTAGGCGGGCCCTTTTATGGCCTAAGTGTGGATGTGGATTACCCTAGATTGGAGAGGTTGGATTGTTTGGACTTGTGACTCATTATGGATGTAAATGGATCATATATTATTGGAAATGGAATTGATATCTCTTTTGGACTGTTGTAGACCAAGCCATGTATTGGTGGGCCTTGGTATGGATCCAATGATTGGACTTGGACCTGGACTATGATCCATGGGCTGTATTGGATACTTGAACCTCTTAGGAAATTTGTTAGGACCTTGTTCACGCAAGGCAAAGCCTAGACAGACACAGACCTTCATTGTTTCCTGAGTCGGCATAGACATTCACTCAGTTGATCTAAGCTCAGCTAGTTGGCCTGATCATCACTGGTAGGAGCAATTTAGTGTTAAGTGAGCTAGCGCTCATCATGGTAGATGGACGGTGTGATACCGGTCTGGTCTCTGGATGATGGATGTAGTGTAGATTTATTTGCGGGGCTAGATAATCCCTAACACCGTGAGGCTTTCCCGCCGCAATTGTGTTCGGTATGGGAGGGCCGCGGCATAATATCCCATGGTATTCCAGCTCGTGTGAATGTGCCACATTGTATAGGTTGATGTTATGTTTATCTTGATTCTATTTGTTTATCTTGATTCTATTTGTTTATCTTGCTCAACTACCTAGTATTTGTACCATTGCTATTCTCTTTTACCTTGTCACTGTCTCTACTCATTTTGATCCACACATCCTATATTACTTGCATACTGTGAGTTGCCAGATCTTTAGATCTGATCCATTCTTGCCCTTATAACGTAGTTGGGGACTACGGGTGGGGACCAGCCGACCAGGTGGTTGAGCTGGAGGTTGGAGAGCCAGTACATGGGGATTGAGAGTGTATCTTTGTTTGGGATTTTCGAGTGTCTTTTGTAGTGAGATGAGAAGTGTTTAGAAATATGAAATAAACCTTGATGTTATGACTTGTCATTTTTTTTAGACTGGACTTCAGCCCGTTTACATTTGATATATTTGATGATACCTTATGCTTCCGCTATCTTATTAATTCGCTTCCGCTTTACCCTTGATGCTTCCGCAAATTAACCATTGACATTATATTATTCAAAAAAGTTTTTTAATTGGACCTCACTGCGGACCTACAATCTTGGAAGTTCTCGGGTTTTCTAGGAAGTAGCGCGCCAATTACGGTTCCTTGACGGTTTTCTCGGTAATCGGAATTGGGGCGCTACAGCAAACCCATCCCCGCCCCGCCCCGCCTTTGGGGCACAGTTTTATTCCCTATCCCCGCCGCGCCTAAGGATTAGGAAAACCCGTGTGGGGCGAAGAGGGCAAGCCGGGGCGGGGTGGGGCGGGGCGGAGCAAAATTGCCACCCCTAAACCCAGCTAGCAAAAAATTAACAAATAAATTATATAACATTTTTATGTGTTTTAGTTTAGCATTTATTTTGACTAGGGCAAGTTTGTGTATCATTCACAGAAACAAAAGTATGCTTACTTCCGCTTTTAAGCAGAACACTCCACCTTTCCCTTATCTCCCATTAGGAAGGTTTTTCTGCTAATTTGTAGAAAATCATGCCACTCACTTTTCCTTTAAAAAAAAAAAGAAAAAAATGCCTACACCAAATGATGAAAAATGAAGTCTATGAAAAGCCAGAAAATTTGTCATTTCTTTTCAATAGAAAATGCACTATACAAATGTCCATTTAGGGTCTCTGACTAGCTGCACTATAGTTTGGATGTTGAGATCAATATTTATGCATTAGCCACCTCCACTACTTTACATTGTTGGGAAGTCCCACATCCCACATCACCTAAGTCCTGAGTTGGGTAGGCCTTCATATATCTGTCTGCGCCTTCCACCTATCAGTTTAAGTTTATGGGTTGGCACATGATTTTTTATCTTTGCATACATAATGTTGAAATTCTATGTTCTTCGATTTATCATTTTCACGTGGAAATGCAATTCCCACCTTGTTTTGGGGATCTAGTGGAAATATCAATTTAATTTTTTTTCTTAAAAGAATGCACCATAAAAGAGTTGTGTTTCCTGCATTAAAGTTAGAACTACCACTAGAAGTTTAGATAGGCTATAAGTAGTTGATATTAAAGAATAAATTACCATTTTCCCTAAAGTTGAGAAGTTTTCGGAGGCTTTACATATACACCTCTAAGGTTTTTCCGAGTTTAAAAAAACAGGCCCTTATGCTTTCGATAAATAATCATACCTCCCTATTGTTTCATTACGTGTCTCCAGAAATCATTAACCTTAAAGAGAATGGATGTTGACACAAAAAAATATGTCACTTTGCTTCTCCAAACTCAAGAAAGCTACATGAAGCTGTAGCCTGCCATAAATAAGCAATGCTACTTCCAAAAATCAAATTTTATCAGAATCAAACAATAACTGAGTACACAAGAACTTTCAGGCCATTTCAAAATCGTTTGGCTAACTTCACTTCTCCGATAGCTGAATAGGAGCTCTCGGCGGCAACAGCATCGGAGACACCAAATCTTCGATCAGAGCCTATGGATGGTCTGAAAAAACATCCAAAAGGCTACACGTCAAGTTCCGAGTCAAACCGACAACGTTTGACCCTACATCAACCCTCGAACAGCTAAATCAAGCCTCTCGGCGGCGAAAACCACCGAGGCCATCACTCATCAAAAAGAGCACATGGACGGCTTCAAGATGCCTACAAAGGGCTACACGTCAAGTTTCAGGTCATTTCGACAACATTTGACCATATTTTGACTCTCGAAAGCCAAATCAGGCCTCTCGGCGGCGAAGCTCCCTGGGAGCATGGTTTCCAAGACAGAGCATGTGGATCATCTTAAAATGACTCCAATAGGTTTCATATCAAGTTTCAAGTCGATAGAACATCGGTTGACCGCATATCGAGGCGCGACATCTTCCTCGCGATAAAATTAAGTCTACGGCAACAGGACTCCAAATGGCTTCAGAACTCAAAGAAAAGCCAATGTTGGTCTTATTTATTGCCCAGGAGGCTTCACCTCAAATTTCAGGTCATTCTGACATCGTTTGACCCAGTTTTGGCTTCTGATGGAAAATCGACAGCTCTACGCGACAAAGACTTCGACTTTCCCGGAAATTTGGAAACTTTGCATTTCAAAATGTAAGGATTCTAATCAAGTTTTCTACAGGGAAATCAGGCTAACAAATGTGCAAAAATGTCAGGAAAAATACAGAAGAAAAAAGAATAGAAAAATACCTCAAAATGGCCGCAAAACAGGGATCAAAGGGGAAAATTCCCCCTGGGGTCACAGGCCCCTGCGACCCTATGCATGGTCGTAGGCCCCTGCGACCCTGGCCCAGGGTCGCCAGCCCCTGCAACCCTTTGCATGGTCGCCGGCGACCATGGAACCCCGTGTCGCCGAGTTCGCCCCTAAAGACCCGTTTTCCGTCGTTTTTTCTCGATTCGAAGCTTCCAACTCCTGAGATTTTCCAAAATTCATACTTTTGAGGCACCAAATCCTTTGACATCCGACAAAATCGCGGGTCGATCGCCAAGAGTATCAAAATCAATATTGATCGCCAACCGGTCAACCAAAAAAGTGTGATTTCTACCCGACCGATCGAGAAATCGAGAGGACAGATGGCACCTACCCACTGTTGGCAACCAATACCTGAAGTTACTCGGTCATCCGAAGCGAGCATCGCCAGAAGAATCCCAAGAGACGTGCACGGCTCGCGACTCTTCGACTGCTCGGCGACCACTTAATGCGATTAATTGACTAGTTTTATTGCAGTCATTAATTCATTTCTTTGGACAGCCTAATCAGAAGCGAGCATCCAGGAGTTTGTTGACACCAAAAATGTCACTTCGCCTCTTCAAGATCCAAAGAGCTACATGAGGTCGCAACCAGCCATAAACAGACAATGCTACTTCCAAAAAATCAAATCTCGTCAGAATCAAACAAAAACTGCAAGATCCTTCAAGACAGCCAAAAGAGGATTACACAAGAAGTTTCGGGCCATTTCAAAATCATTTGGCCTAACTTCGCTTCTCCGGCAACTGAAAAGGAGCTCCTGGGGGCGAAAGCATCGGAGACACCAAATCTTCGATTGGAGCCGATGGATGGTCTCAAAATACATCCAAAAGGCTCCACGTCAAGTTCTGAGTCAAACCGACAACGTTTGACCCTACATCAACCCTCGAACAGCTAAATCAAGCCTCTCGGCGGCGAGAACCACCGAGGCCATCACTCATCAGATAGAGCACATGGACGGCTTCAAAATGCTTACAAAGGGATACACGTCAAATTTCAGGTCATTTCGATAATATTTGACCATAGTTTGACGCTCGGAAGCCAAATCAGGCCTCTCGGCGGCGAAGCTCCCCGGGACCATGGTTTCCAAGACAGAGCCTATGGATCATCTTAAAATGACTCCAATAGGTTCCCTGCCAAATTTCAAGTCAATCGGACATCGGTTGACCGCACATCAAACCGCGACATCTTCATCGCGATAAAAGCAAGTCTACTGGTGATAGGACCCCAAATGGCTTCAAAACTCAAACAAAAGCCTATGGTCGGTCTTATTTATTGCTCAGGAGGCTTCACCTCAAATTTCAGATCATTCCGACATCGTTTGACCCAGTTTCAGCTTCTGATGGAAAATCGGCAGCTCTGCGCAACAAAGTCTTCGGCTATCTCGGGAAATTGGAAACTTTGCAAAATAAAATGCAAGCATTCTCATCAAGTTTTCTACAGCGAAATCAGGCCAATAAATGATCAAAAATGTCAAGGAAAAATACGGAAGAAAAAAGAATAAAAAAATAGCAGAAACGGACACAAAATGGGACAAAAAGGGGAAAAACCCCCCAGGGTCGCAGGCCCCTGCGACCCTGGCCCAGGGTTGCCGGCGACCCTGGGGCCCGGGATCTCCCGGTGGGCCCCAGAAACCCCGTTTTTTACCGTTTTTTCGCGATTCGAAGCGTCCTGCCTCTGGTATTTTCCAAAATTCATACTTTTGAGACACCAAATCCTCTGACATCCGTCAAAAACATGGGCTAATCATCAAGAGTATCGAAAACAACATTGATCGCCACATGGTCAACCAAAAAAAGTGTTCTTTCTACGCGACCGATCGAGAAATCGATAGGGCAAATGGTACCGACCCGCTATTGGCAACCAACACCTGAAGTTACATGGTCATCCGATGTCGATCTACATGAAGATCCATCGATGATCATCGCCAGAAGAATCCCAGAAGACGCGGCACGGCCCGCGACTCTTCAACTGCTCGGCGACCACTTAATGCGATTAATTGACTAGCTTTATTACAGTCATTAATCCATTTCTTTGGACGGACCAATCAGAAGCAAGCATCCGGGAGTTACAAGTCAAGAGATTCATGGCATTTAACCCATGAAACTCCTCCCATCATGGCGATTAAAGGCGATTAAATGCCCTCAATCTCCTCCGGCCAATCAGAAGACAAGAAAAAGGAGTTACAAAATAAAGAATTCAATCTTGTAACTCCTCCCTTTATGTAGCTTTATGACAATTAATGCTCATAAACCCTCCTAAATGGCTACCTAAAAGCCTATAAATAGGAGAGCATTCCAAAGAATTCCAGATCGGAAAAAACACAGAGATCATCAGAAAAACGAGACAGATCCCAGATCAGAAAAAAGCATAGAAATTCAGAGAAGGAAAGGAGAGAAAACTCTGCAGAAGTTCTACACCGACCACCGCTACAAGGTGACAAAAGTCCTTTGGGGGGTACCCCCCCAAGGTCCTTGCCTTCTCCTTCTGCCTCCAAATGGCTTAGACATGGCTTTTCAGCCCCTCTACTCGGCTTTTTATTGGACATAGGACTCCTTTTGGTCTTTGCTCTCTAAAAACCTGAGGTTACAGCCAAGCCAAGCGAATCAATAGCATCCTCTGTTCTCATCTGCATGGATGATGGCGAAGTCCACATATGGCTTGCGACCGTCAATCTGAACGGGTCCCCCACAATCTCTTGAGAAGTTAGATCCTCATTTTCTTGCTTTTCATTATTGATAAGGATTGTAAATCGGCTATAAACGCTAAAATCGGCTATAAACGCCAAAAATCGGCTATAAACGCCAAAATCGGCTATAAATGCCAAAAAAATCGCCTTTCACGGCAAATCAAGAAAATGTCTCTTTTCTTAAATATATGTGCAATGGAAAACTTGAAAGAAGTTGATTTCCTTTTTACTTGAGAAAGTTGATCTCCGGATCAACACTTGCAATTCCAAGTAAAATAGAAAATCTGGCACACCCACACAAAAGAAATGTTGATGCACGCCCCTGCCCCCCGGTTATGAAAGGGTCGGACCCAACGGACTCCCACGTCCGCCGACCTCGGTAGGACCAGGCACTCCAGGAGCGCGGTCCATCAAGCTGGCACACCCGGTGGGACCCTTTCATTTGAGAACACGATGCTAGAAATGAAATATTTGCATATCATATCTATTGCTCTATGCTTATACTTCTTTTCTTGATTCTTTGGCTACTTTTTGATTGGTGGCCATGTTGGATTCCGCATCTAAAAAAATGAGATGAGATTTTTTTGAAATTTTTAATTCTTTGAATTTATTTCCACTTTTCCTCTTTTCAAAAAAAAAAAACAAAAAATCAGATTTTCATTTTGGATTCAAAATTGAGAAACCTTGATCCGTTCCTATCGTTCATCGCGCTTGCAGAAATGTTGAGCTGTTCGACTAAGGTTTTGGGCCATCGTTTCTCTTCGATGAGTTCATTAAAGATCTAAAAAATATATGTAAAAAAATAAAAAAAAGTAGATTTCTCAGTTTGGATTCAAAATTGAGAAACTTTGATCCTTTCCTATCGTTCATCGTGCTTGCAGAAATGTTGAGCCTGTTCGACTAAGGTTTTGGGCCATCGTTTTTCTTCGATGAGTTCATTAAAAATCTAAAATAAAAAATATATATATATATAAAATCAAAAAAAATTTAGATTTCTCAGTTTGGATTCAAAATTGAGAAACCTTGATCCGTTCCTATCGTTCATCGTGCTTGCAGAAATGTTGAGCCTGTTCGACTAAGGTTTTGGGCCATCGTTTCTCTTCGATGAGTTTATTAAAAATCTAAAATAAAAAATATATATATATAATAAAAAAAATAGATTTCTCAGTTTGGATTCAAAATTGAGAAACCTTGATCCTTTCCTATCGTTCATCGTACTTGCAGAAATATTGAGCCTGTTCGACTAAGGTTTTGGGCCATCGTTTCTCTTCGATGAGTTCATTAAAAATTAAAAAAATAAAAAATAAATATATAAAAAAAAGCAAAAAAAGACATAGACCACTAAGGTTAAACCAACTGTGTTTTTTTTATCATGGTTGATTCAAGAAAAGCCCTGTCCAGAGTGTGGAGACAGCTTGACTGATCAAGGCAAAGGTCCTCCAAACGGGTTCATTAAGTAATCCTACCCTTACCTGGGGGCAATTCTATCAATCGAGATTTCATAAGACCGGGTTAGGAGGCCTATGTGTACTCTCTCGTCTTTTAAATAAATTTTTTAAAAAATAAAATTTTTTAAAAATAAATTTTTAAAAAATAAAATTTTTTAAAAATAAAATTTTTCAAAAATAAAAATTTTAGAATAAAAAATAAAAAATAAAAAATAAAAAAAATCTTAAAAAAATATAAAAAAATAAATAAAAAAAAGATTTTTTTAAAAAAAAATCTTGAAAAAAAAATCATCAAAAAAAACTTCCGTTATTTTGGGTTTAGATTGGAGAAATCTTGGTATTCTCCTTTCTGAGCACTGGCGCTCGCGGAAATCGCTGAGCCCGTGTTCAGATTGGAGTGCCTTTTGCTCTCTTTGATGAACCCGATATTCGCCTTTCAAAAAAAAAACTCGTCATTTTTGGATTCAGATCCGAGAAATTATGGTTCATTCCTTTCTGAGCACTGGTGCTCGCGGAAATCGCTGAGCCCGTGTTCAGATCGGAATACCATCTGCTCTCTTTGATGAATCCAATCTTGACCTTTCAAAACAGAGAATCTCATCTCATGGATGCGGTCTCAAAACATTTGTGTCTAGCGGTACTAGTACGCCCCTACTGTATTGCGACCGGCACATTTGCTCATTCTGGGCTTACCATACCTGCGATCAGAACAATTGTACCCTCTATGGCATTTTGCCTTCCTCATATTGCTTGGGTCATCTCCCTCGAGCAATTTGAAAAGACGAAACCATAGAACTTCCCATTTATGATCATTGTTCTTGTGATTACTAATGGATGTGGTCTTGTTTCAGAAACTTTTCGAAAACTAACAATGGCAGCTTCACTAACCATTACTTTCGATGAAAGCAAGCACCATGTCATGCTTCAACAGAAGCAAACTACGCGCACCTACAAGCGCCCCACCAGCTGCCGAAGTGTCAACTCCCTCGGCAACGCTCTGAACTCCGGGTCGACCTCGACTCCCCGGACTATCGTCTTTGGGACGCTAGGACCATTCCCACTTCCCGAGGAACAAACTGCTCCCTCCAAGAAGCAGAAACTTGCCTCTCAACGTGTCACTACTGTGACACCAAAGGCGAGCACCAGAAGGCCCGAAGCCCGTGGCAGCCCCACGAAGCCTCGACCAGCAAACGACCAGGTCTACCCCAAGACTTGGTCCCCAAGACCTTCACCACAACAGAGAAGGTCCCAAACATCTACCAAGCCAGCATTCTTAGCCCCACTCAAGGAGAACCAGTTCTACCCTCTCGCTTACATGAAAGAGGAGAGACCCATCTCCAACCTAACTCCCAAGTCAAACCAGCATGACCCGGATTGTTCCTACGAGCCCAAAATCAAGTCATGCATCACAAGGCCTCCGCAAGCACCTGCTAAGGTCTACAAACCTGCAGTTCGACCCTTCATCTCTACGGGCGCCGAACTTGAAAAATTCAAAGCTTCGCTGCAACAGGCGAAGGACAGGGTTCGCATCCTGTCCTTGCCCAGCTGCAAAGAAGACAAGCTCGCTGCTGCGCCCGAGGGAGCACATCCTTCATCGTCAAAGCCCAGCCAGAGCTGACCGAAGCTCAAGTTGCTCATCGTACACGCTGCCGAGCGTCGTATCGGCAAAAGAGACTAGGGAAGCAAAGGACCCAGCCTCCTACACTTCAAGTCTCTCCCAAATGGGTTGAAAAAGATAGACCCAACCAAGTTGTTGCCGTCCATATGGTTGGAAAAACTAGAAGGCGCCAAAAGTCAGCAACAAAAATCCATGTCCGACGTCCGATGACCCGCAGCATCTCCAGGACAAGAAGACATTCAGAAGAATCCCCTGCTCCTTCAAGCAAAGGACGGCAGAGCGATCCTTCCTCAAGCTCTTCTTCAAAAAGAATGAGCCCCAGCTCAGTCACCAGGATAGTTTCTTCATTCGAATCACGAAGGATGAACGTCTTGGCTACAAATTCTGAGCCACCACCCCGCAATCCACCTCAAGATGATGTGATCACCTGCATCCAGCAGTTGGAACAAGGCCTACAGAGGATTGAAACTCTGATGGAAAACCTTCTCCTCGCCTTCCAAAATCAGGCGAACAATGAACCTCCTCCGAATCATCAAGACGATAAGGTAAATGGAGAAGAAAATGAGTCACGCACCCTCACTAAAAAGGACGTAGATAGTATCCTCACCAAAGCAAAAGAATAGGATATACTCAAGGAGCATGGGATCAAGCCACCAAATCCCTTATGGATGGACTCGGTCCCGTTCCCCACCAAATTCAAGCATCCTACTCTCCAAACATATACGAGGAAAGGATCAGCTAGACACCACATCATCTACTTCAAGATCCTGACGGGACTATCGCCGATCAAGATGCACTCAAGATCCACCTCTTTGCAGGTACCCTAAAAGATACGGCCTTCGATTGGTACTCCACTCTGCCGGAGGACTCCATCCAAAACTGGGCCATGCTAGAGACACGCTTCCTGACTCACTTCAAAGGTGAGGATCATCCCGCTACTATGGCTCAGCTGTGCAGCCTAAAACAGGGGAAGAATGAGTCAACATATGACTTCATTCATAAGTGGAAAGCAATGGCGTACAAATGCTCTGATGTACTGCCACAAGCGTCGCTAGTCGACATCTGCCGAAACAGCATGAGAGCCAGAATCCGCTCCATGATCATCGGCAACAAATAAAAAAACCTGGGAGAACTCCTGGAAGCTTCCATGGGAGCTGAAATGGTGATTAAAGACCTCAACAGTCGGAAATCATCAAGAAAAGAGCCAACCGCCATTGCAACCTCTAAACAAAAGAAGAATAAGGTCCTCAATGTGCAGACCAAGTCAGCTCCTCAGCCACCAAAGAAAGCTGAAAGCAAAGTTGCGGGTACCTCACCCGACACCAGACGGACAACCCATATGGGTACATCCCGATCTCTTGGAACATGAAAATTGGGAGGTCTTGAAAACAAAGCCTACATCTCAACAGCGAAGGCAGGCTAGGAAACATCTCCTCAAGCTCAAACGGCAAGAGAAGACCCAGCCAAAACAGGAAGTCAAAGAAAAGGCAGAGGCTTCCTCTACTGCTTCACTGGAGGCAACAAAAACATCCCTTCCAGAGACTTCAAAGGGGGTAAGAAAATTCACTCTCAGTGATTTCATGCCACCTCAATTCAAAGAAGCCATGCAGGAGGCATCATACTCTTGCAATTCGGTAGTTGGATTCTCCATTGATGGATACGAGTCCAGCGACACCGATGATGGATTCGAATCCAACTACACAGACGAGTGGGAGGAGTCCCTTCAAACAGGAGAATATCTCTCCGATGAAGAGTGGGTTCCTGAGAACCATCTTATGCCAGTAATCTGGTATAACCCCCTACAGCCATAAGGATCTTGGTCTGATAATGAAGAAGACCAAGAGGCTGTACAAGAAAATGTTGTTGAACCAGCACCCCTCATTGCTCAAGTGGAAATCAACAATGTTGAGCCACAAAGAGTTGATGAAGAAGAAGATTTGGCTCCCACGCCTGATCTTGAAGAATATGCAAGGATCTTGCAGCGTCTCGCTCTAAAACAAGAGCAAGAACGCGTCAACGACCCTCCTCGCAATCCGGAGCCTGAAGTCCCTGAAGACCATCAGGTACATCCTCCCTTAACTCCTGAAAATGGAGAAAATTGCTGGATAGACGATCCTTTTACATCCGAGGATGAGTCTGACTCCGATCAGGCAACGTCTCCCGTCAGAGCTTCCTGTAATGTGATAATTCGGGATTATAGCTCTTCCGAAGCATCGTCTGATGAGAGCACTTACACTCCGGCGACTCCTAGCAATGTATATTCTGAAGCCACCTTGTCTCACGTGACTTTCACTGAGATGACACCCTCTCAGGTTTCTTCTCCTGAGACTGTGACTTCAAAGTTCACACCCTTCCTGGCTGAAGAATTCTCAGCTATTGATGCTTGGGACGATGAATTAGTCAACAAAGAAGAAACGTTGCTGGATGCTGTTCAGGACTTGATCCCGAAAAGTGCTCCATGCAACACAATCACTGAGGATGGCAACTCTGCTGCTGATACATCCTCAGCAAATGAAAAATGACAGCCTCTTGATCATGAAGACAATCTTCCAAACGAAGACCCTTCTCAAGAAGCTCTCGAAGTTGGTAGAGGCACCAGCTCTGGCCGGGACTACCACAAAAATTACAACCAATCTTCCTTTACATATGTAAATCCTTCGGGAAAAGATGTTGTAAGCGCCCCTAGTGGCAACAATGATGAACATGCAGGCCCTAAGGAGGCTTTCAAGTATGACTTGATTGAACA
The DNA here is from genome assembly GCA_012931725.1 of Litsea cubeba. Lineage (NCBI taxonomy): Eukaryota > Viridiplantae > Streptophyta > Magnoliopsida > Laurales > Lauraceae > Litsea > Litsea cubeba. The sequence goes on from CM022945.1 coordinate 69,922,535, forward strand.
CTTTAAGCACATACCTGCACGTCTGCACATCCTAGATTTGTTGCGAATGTCTCCGCATACTCATGATAATCTCATCTCAGAATTACAAAAGCTGAATGAGGATGTCGACAAACATGCCCCAGAAGTCCTCCAAATTGAAATGGATTACCGGGTCAAAAACTCAGAAGCCTCCTCAAAGGGAGAAAAGAAGAAAACTGAGGGATCATGCATTGAATGCCTCTCGGTTAAAAAAACAACCAGCGCAACCATCGCCTTCACAAAGGACGACCTCCTACTTGGCGAAACAAGGCACAACCGACCCCAGTATTTCACAGGGTACATCAAGGAAATGCCTATGCACAGAGTTCAGATCGACCCAGGTTCTGCACTCAACCTCATCTCCACATCGGCTCTCGAAGAGTTGGGCATCCCACCCAGCAAGCTGAGCCACACATCTGTATCTATCTTTGGATACGATGGGAGTACTCAAAGGCCTATCGGCAAAATCAGATTCAAGTTGCAGATCGGTGATCTTATATCTGAGGTCACAGTGTATGCAATAAAAACCCCTTCATGCTACAACATCCTTCTCGGACGCCCTTGGATCTACGAGAATGGTGTTGTCCCTTTAACTCTACATCAATGCATCAAGTTTGTTGGCGACGACGGCATGATATATCGAGTCTTTGCTGACAGAAAACTCTTCAAAGGTAAAGAAGTCCACTTCGCAGACTTACAGATGTATGAAGGTGAAAAAGAAGAAGAGGATAAGCACACAGCACCCTTTGCCGAAAATCCCCAAAAAGATAAAGGCAAGGCTCCTCAACAATCGCCGGAAGAAAACAAATCATCCGGTAAATCCGAAGAGAGCATTCAAACTCCCTTCATCATCTCCCTCAAACCTTCAAAGCCTTTGGTCATCACAACTAAAGTGAAGAAGGCAAAGCAAAAGCCTGGGGGAAAATTTGTTGTCTCTTTTGTGTCTATCATGCAAGACATGGATTCGTATTCAGAGCCAGAAGACAACACATCGTCAAGCCAAGCTGACACTCAACAAGTTCAGCCTGCTCTCACTCCAATGGAGACAACTTCTGACATAGAAGATCCTACGTCAACTTCCTTCATTGTTCCAGCAACTTCAGCAAAGGAAAAGCCGATCTTCTTCCATAGATCGGATGCTTCTTCATCAAACTCTATGCTTGAACCTTTTCAAAATAAAGGTATGCCTCAACTATCCTTATATAGTTCTGTGGCACAAGCTATTATGAAGAAAATGGGCTATGACGCTCAAAACCCAGTCGGTTTGGGAGAAGGACGCGGTATTCGCACGCCATTGGGGCCCGTCTTGACCAAAAGCCAGCTGGAAGATTGGAGACTCTAAGGCTATGTAGAAAAGTCTTCACACGAGTTAGGGTATGAACCCGACACTCCCCTGAGACAGTTGACACAAAGGCTTAAAAGTCAATATATTGACCAAGCCTCAACATCTCAAGTCCATGAAGACATCGATCTCCCTGGATATCTCTTTGATGAGTCACCTGACAAAGATAGAGGAAGCTCATCCAATTGGCACGATTTCTCCGAAAATGAAGAGGAGTTGTCCGATGGCACAGACGTGTGGTCTTCTGACCCAGAAGAACCCTCATCTCCAAAAGAAGTAGCCTACTTCGACCCGGTTTCAACAGGCGATTGGGATCATCTCATAGCAAGCCTTGGGAAAATTACCGATCAAGAAGACCAGTGGAAAGGAATAAAACCTTGGTCTGCAAATGCCTTTGAAACCCCCAGAAGGTTTCGTTGAGCTGGAAGCCTCCGAAAATATTGTGGAGGAACCACCTTCGAACCTTCCAACAGAAGATCCTGTTCGAAAGATAGACTTGGGAACACTAGATAACCCACGTCCTGTATTCATAAGCAAGAATATAAAGGATGATGAGTTACCCGAGTATATAGCCTTTCTTCATGAGTTCGTAGATTGCTTTGCATGGTCTTACGCTGAAATGCCTGGCTTAGACCCCAAAATAACGGTTCACAAACTCAATCTTCAAGAAGATATCAAGCCTTTCAAGCAAGGCCAAAGAAGATTCCGTCCAGATGTGATGGATAAAATTGAACAAGAAGTTCAAAAACTCAATAGCGTCGGCTTCATCCGTGAGGAACAACATCCTGAATGGTTGGCCAACATTGTCCCCATGACAAAGAAAAATGGGCAGATCAGGGTCTGTATTGACTATAGAGACCTGAATGGCGCATGCCCAAAAGATGAATTTCCGCTCCCCATACCAGAGGTAATGATTGATAATACCTGTGGATTCGAGCGAATGACATTCATGGATGGTTTCTCTGGCTACAATAAGATAAAGATGCATCCTGAAGATGAAAAACATACATCTTTTCGGACCCCATTTGGCGTGTATTGTTACACTGTCATGCCATTTGGTCTGAAAAATGATGGTGCCACATATCAGAGGGCTATGATGAAAATATTCCAAGATATGCAGCACAAGACGGTTGAATGTTACGTTGATGACCTTGCCGTCAAAAGCAAAAGAAAAGAAGATCATCTCGAAGACCTTCGAGAAGTCTTCCTCCGGCTTCGCAAACACAAACTGCGGATGAATCCTTTGAAATGCTTCTTCGGCGTCTCGTCGGGTAAGTTCCTCGGATTCTTAGTTCGGAAAGCTGGAATAGAGCTTGACCCTATAAAAGTCAAAGCCATTCTAGAAATGCCCTCTCCAAGAACCTTGAGATAACTCAAAGGGCTTCAAGGGAGATTGGCCTACATCAGACGGTTCATCTCCAATCTATCGGGGAAATGCCGTCCATTCTCCCGGTTGATGAAAAAAGGTGTAAACTTTGTCTAGGATGCTGACTGTGAAGCTGCTTTCCAAGACATCAAGTCATACCTGACAAAACCTCCAGTGTTAGCTGCTCCTACCACTGGAAAACCATTCATCTTGTACACAAGAGCCCTTGATCACTCTTTGGGAGCTCTGCTTGCGCAAGAAAATGATCAAAGAAAAGAAACTGCTCTATATTGCCTCAGCCGCATGCTAGTAGGTGCAGAGCATCGCTACTCTCCAGTCGAAAAAGAATGTCTTGCAGTGATGTTCGCCGTACAAAAGCTGCGTCACTACTTGCTTTCCAACACAGTCTACCTGGTCTCGAGGGTCAACCTCTTGAAGGTCCTTGTCACAAAGGCAGGCTCTCTCAATGCTCGACTGGCAAAATGGTCCATCCTTCTGTCACAATTTGATATTAGGTATATACCACAAAAGGCAATCAAAGGGCAAGCTCTAGGGGACTTCCTCGCAGAGCATCCATTGCCTAAAGACTCTCCGCTCAGAGATGATCTCCCAGACGAACTGGTCTACAATGTGGAGACTTTCTCACAAAGTGCCTCTTGGGACATGTACTTTGACGGTGCAACCAGGACAAATGAAAAAAGACAGCTGATCTCGGGAGTTGGCATCCTCTTTGTTTGCCACGACAAATACATGATTCCACACGCTTTCTCGCTACTGGAACCATGCACAAACAATGCAGCTTGAATATCAAGCTCTGATCCTAGGATTGGAACTCGCCATCGAATTCGGTATCACCATGCTGGAACCCTTTGGAGACTCTCAACTGATCATCAACCAGATGAATCAGAAATTTGAAGTCAGGAAGCCAGATCTGCTGCCTTACTACAACAAGGCACAATCACTTCTGCAAAAGTTTGACATTTGTCACATCACCCACATTCGTAAAGGTGAAAACATACGTGCAGATGCCCTAGCTCGACTTGCCGCATCTATGGCAATCCAGAAAGGGGAAAACATGCAAATCACAGTGTGCGAAAGAAGAATCCTTCCTCCTCTTAACACACACCAAGCAGTTGCTGAATGCCACCTAGTGGTTGGAAGTCGGATTTCAATCCTTCAAACTTCAATCGGCGACTGGAGGGATCCGTTCATTGATTACATTATGTTCGGAATCCTACCTGAAGATCCAAAAGAACGGGTAAGCATCCAAAGGTGAACCCCAAGCTTTTATTTGGATATTCCTTCAAAAATCCTTTACAGGAAATCCTTCAACGGAGTACTTCTACGCTGCTTGTCACAACAAGAGGCTGAAGAAACACTCAAAGAAGTTCATGCTGGTCTTTGCGGAGCTCATCAAGCTGGTCCCAAGCTCTATGATCAGATAAAAAGATTAGGATATTACTGGCCTACCATGGTAGCTGACGCAATGTAATTTGCTAAGCGCTGCCAACAATGCCAAGTTCATGGAGATTACATTCACATGCCTCCAGAATGGCTGCATCCTACAGCGATTTCATGGCCTTTCGAAGCCTGGGGTATGGACATCATAGGTCCTATTTCTCCCCCTTCGAGCAAAGGTCGTCGCTTCATCTTCACCGCTACGGATTATTTCTCCAAGTGGTCAGAAACATTTGCGTTCAACGAAATGAAGACCTCATCAGTCCTTCAGTTCCTGCGCACCGACATCATTTGTCGTTTCGGCATACCCAAAAGATTCGTCCATGATAACGGACCACAATTCCGGGATCATCGATTCTACAGGTTCTGCGACAAATACAAAATCCAAAGCTGTCCTTCGACTCTATACAATCCGGCAGCAAACGGGTTAGCAGAAGCTTTCAACAAGACACTCTACAAAATCCTCAAAAAAATGGTCTCTAGTCACAAAAGAGACTGGAGCGACAAAATGTCTGAAGCTTTGTGGGCCTATCGAACCACCGTTCGAGGACCAACCCATAGCACACCATTCTCCTTGGTCTATGGATGCGAAGCTGTCGTGCCCTTGGAAGTACAAATTCCTTCCTTGAGGGTATCCTTGCTAAATGACATGACTCAAGAAAGCAATGTCAAATTGCGACTCCATGAGCTGGACAATCTCGATGAGAGACGGCTCGAAGCTCAACAAAGCATTGAACTTTACCAAGCATGCATGGCAGGATCTTTCGATAAAAAGGTTAGGCAACGCGCCTACAAAAAGGGTGACTTGGTCCTTGCGGTAAAAAGACCAATGGTCTTCACTCACAAGTCCAAGGGCAAATTTGAGCCAAAATGGGAGGGACCCTACGTCATCGACAAGGTTTTCTCCAACAGCACATACGCACTCCTAAATATGGAAGGTGACAGATGTATGCTGCCCATCAATGGCAAGTTCTTAAAGCGGTACTACCCTTGAAGACTTACCCAACTGGGTAAGAGCAATGCCTGTATGGCAAAAACCGGTTTCCAGGTACACGCTCGCTAAACCCACCTCTTTTTAGAATTTTCATATCAAATGTTGAAATTTCTAGAAATTTAAATAATGCTTACTTTCATCGTTTCATTGTTCAAAAAAAATCCAAGTTTAGGAACGTTTCCCTAACTTGACCAAAATTTTCAACCCTTGAACCCAAAATTCATGCTTTGAAACAAAATCCGGATTCAGGGATTTCCACCCTAGTCCACCCTGCCATTTACCGCCAAAATGGTTTTAGGTCAAAACTTATGACCCTCGTGTCTTTAAACAAAAAAAAATGGTTTTTCAAAAATCGCTGCGAAGCGACGCTTAGTCGATACTCGCACAAATTGGAAGCATGCGAACCACGTTCGACACTTCTAAAATCGCAGGGAAGCGACATTTCGTCGATACTTGCAAAATCCAAAACCGTGGAGATGCAACATTTCAGTTGATATCCACAACCTAAATTTCAAAGGTTCGAAAAAACCTAAAAAACCGTGGAAACGCAACATTTCAGTTGATATCCACAACCAAAATTTCAAAGATTCGAAAAAACCTTAAAAAAAACCATGGAGACGCACCATTTCAGTTGATATCCAAAACCCAAAGGTTCGAGAAAACCACAAATTTCAAAAAATCGTGGGGAAACGACATCAAGTCAGTACCCACAAAACCAAAATTTTTGAAAAGCAAGGATGCGACATTCCATCGATACTTGCACCCAAATCCGCGAGGATGCGACATTCCATCGATACTCGCAACCGAATGAGCAAGGATGCGACATTCCATCGATACTTGCAAGAACATTCAGCAGGGAGGCGACTTTTAGTTGATACTTGCATTTTTTGAAAACCAAACCGGCTATAAATGCCACCAAAACAGGCTATCAATGCCACCAAAAACCGGCTATAGATGCCACGAAACAAAACCGGCTATCAATGCCACAAACAAAAAAAATTGGCTTTCAAAAAAACCCGGCTATCAATGCCACAAACACGGCTATCAATGCCACCAAAAACCGGCTATAGATGCCACAAAACAAACCGGCTATCAATGCCACCAAAACCGGCTATCAATGCCACAAATCGGCTTCCATGCCACAAGCAAAAATCTGGCTTCCATGCCAAAACAATCATTTGACAAAAGATTTCCACAAAATGACAAGCTTTTGATCAAATCCCATTTAGCAATTACTTTTATCACAAAAAGATTCAAGTGAGCGTAGGGATAACAAAAAAAGCAAAGCATCCCATTTAGCAATTACTTTTATCACAAAAAGATTCAAGTGAGCGTAGGGATAACAAAAAAAAAAGCAAAGCATCCCATTTAGCAATTACTTTTATCACAAAAAGATTCAAGTGAGCGTAGGGATAACAAAAAAAAAAGGAGTACCAAAAAATACATGTGGTACCAAAAAAAGAAAGTGTTCACAAGCACAAAAAAAAGAAGAAAAAGTACCAAAAAAATACATGTGGTACCAAAAAAAGAAAGTGTTCACAAACACTACAAAAAAAGAAGAGAAAAGTACGAAAAATACAACTGGTACAATAAAAAAAAGAGAAGGATGGTTTCCGTTAAAAAAAAAAAAAGGAGCTCAATCAAAAATGGTCTCCAGCCAAGAGTTCAGCTCCTTAAGCAAACTTTTGGCCTTAGCCGTCAGGGATTCCAAGGTACGCTTCTTCAGGAATTTGCCATGAGATACTGGAGTGGGCTGTAACCCTTCTTTCGCACCAGGAAGGTTCCCCCGAGCAGTTTGCCATTGTTTGTTCTCTTCAGACTTCCTTTTAAGAACTCGATTGGCATCTGCAACCCGGCGAATCAGAGCACTCTCCCTGTCACGAGCCTCTGTTATTGCAGTCCACTTGGCAGCGACTTGTGCCTGCGGATGCTCAAGACGTTTCCTGGCCTCATCGACCTCCCTATCAAGGATGTTAAAGTCATGTGTCAACCCAATGATGTTTAGCTCTTCTAAGTTCTTCTCTCGGACTGCTTGCTTCGTGCTTTCTGCAGCTTCATCCAGGTTAGACTGAGCCTTATCCGCAGGGTCCAAGAACATCTCCTTGAAGAACTGGTCGTTAGGAAAACCCATGGTCTCAAACCACCTGTCACCCAGCTCAATGATCCTATCAACGATCGCCCTGGCACTTGTGACATCCAGACCAGCCTCTTCGGCATCACCAAGAATCTCACGCACATGCTGGATCATCCCAAATCCGGCATCTAAGTGCCCAGAAAGCAGAGTCTTAATCCAAGAGCTCAGAACTCGCACCACCACTTCTTCGCAAAAAGAAGAGATGGCCAGGCTGAAAATTCGCCCAACTCCGTTGGTCGGCTGCTCATGTCATCACCTGTTGGAAGAGTAACAAAAGAACTCTTTCTAGTTGAAGCTACTCCTGCTCGGGAAGGAATCTCAGCATGAGGTATCTCCTCAACATTGTTAGAACTGGTAATAGGAATCTCTACCTCTGGATCAACCTCTGGCATCCCTTGCTCTGGAAGCGACGGATCTGTTGGATACCGCGATCACTGAGAGGGGGGGGGTGAATCAGTGATTTCTAAAAACAGGTCCAATTCAACAACAAAATAAGTCAAATCACACAATGACACCAGATTTAACGTGGTTCACCGAAAGGCTACGTCCACGGTTCAAAGACTGTCCGAACACCAATCCGGGACAGATCTGAATCTTATTTAGTCGCTACAACGACAAAGAGCACCAACCCTTATTTTCAGATAGCACCAACTATCTAGGAAGCACCGACTCCCTTTAGTTTCAGATAGCACCAACTATCTAGGAAGCACCGACTCCCTTTACAATTTATCTGCACCCACAGATAGGATCACCAAACCCCAGACACCAAGCACCAACTTGATGTAAAGACAGAGTAGAAGATTAATTCTGTCTACAGCCCTTCCCCTTTACAATTCTCTCTCTCTCAATCCCTTACAAATTGAAATCTAAAGCATAAAGAGAGACACTTAACTCATGGACGAATCACCATCTTCTAGAGCATAATCTCGTCCACAATTGCTGTAGAAAACGTCTGATAATGCAGCAACACAGCAACACAGCACCAGCACTCTTCTTCTCTCCAAAACTCTCTCTATAACTCTCTTCTTCTGGTGTCTCTTCTAATCTACCCAAGCATGCCTTTATATAGGTTTTGATAACCCTTAATTGTATTTAAAACGGGCTACAATTCGTTTAGAAAGAGTCCCAAACGAAATAGATAAGAGTGCTGAATTTTCGTGCAAAACTTCTAATTCTGCGCAACTCTGGTTCCCGTGCTCGGTCGACATCCTGGCTTGCCCGGTCGACCGAAGACACTGACTGGAAAACAGACAATTTCGAGCTCGGTCGACATCCTGAGGGCTCGGTCGACCGAAGACACACTGTGTCACAAAAATAACTGAGAGGTGCCTTTTTCTGTTTTCTGCAGGTTTCTTCTTGCTCGGTCGACCGCATGAACAGCCCGGTCGACCGCGTGCTCTGCATCAGGAATTCTTAATTCCAGACTGTTTCAATTCTGTTTCTCCTTTTCAAGCTCTATCAACACCAGCTTATTATCATCATGTTTGTGACAATGTGTTGACAAGAATTCCAACTCAAACTAATACTTGAGATGCTAACTTCTTCAATTCATCAAAAGACTTTCAAGTCATCTCAAATTCATCTCAAGTTCCAACAATCTCCCCCTTTGGAATTGTTGGCAACACTATTGGAACTTCAACACTTTCAACTCCAGCTTGCAGCTCTTCCAAGTTCTTTTCAACACTCACTTGGAACCAATTCTGAAATTCTGAAATAACAACCGTGCATTTTCAACAATCTCCCCCTAGCTTTCATAGCATAACATCTCTCCTTGCTATCATAGCATAACATCTCTCCCCCTTTGACAACAAGTCCAAAGGGACCAAACCGAGGAGCGAATAGGATATTCAATGAATGCATTGCTCCCCCTTTCAAGCACAACTCCTACGGTTTAGGAGAGTGAGTAACTCCTAACTTTTTCCGGAGATACTCGAAGACTTCCTTTGGCAGAGGTTTCGTGAAAATCATCTCAAATTCTTTCGTCATTTCTTCAGCAAAATTCCTGCACATCTCCTCATCATTGCCTCCAAAGATTATGTCATCAACATAAACAATGACAACCAGCTGTTTGCTTAACTCAGTTTTGACATATAGATTGCTATCAACAAGTCCTTTTCCAAAACCGATCTTGCGGAGATATAGGTCCAGCCTTGCATACCATGCCCTTGGCGCTTGTTTCAGTCCATAAAGAGCCTTTTTCAACTTGCATACTAGATCTGAATTTTTGCTGATGAGAAAACCATCAGGTTGCTCAATGTAGACTTCTTCTTCAAGTAAACCATTCAAGAAAGCTGACTTTACGTCCATCTGAAATACCTTGAAGGTTTTGTATGCTGCCAATGCAAGGAACATACGAATAGCTTCCAGACGAGCCACCGGTGCAAAGGTCTCTTCAAAATCTATGCCTTCAACTTGAGCATAGCCTTTACAAACCAACCTTGCTTTGTTTCTAATGACTTGACCATCTTCATTCAGCTTATTCCGAAAGACCCATTTAGTACCAATAACATTCTTATCAGTAGGTCTAGGAACAAGTTCCCATGTGGAGTTCTTCTCAATTTGCTCCAACTCCTCATGCATAGCTTTCAACCAACTATCATCGAGACTGGCTTCAGCCACAGTCTTGGGTTCAATGGTGGACACAAGTGAGTAATTGCTAACTACACTTTGTCTAGTTTGAAAGCCTGCCTTAGGATCTCCAATGATTTGATCCTTAGGGTGTTGCTCTACCCAAGTGCTGTGCTTCTTAGGTGAAGTATCTTCTGAGTCATCCTTTGATTTCTCAGAATCATTAGATTCAGCCATCTCATCATCAATCTCACTCGAGTCCTCATAAACTGGACTGTCATTATGAGTTGCATTCTTTGGTTCATAGTTTTCATCAATTCTAACATCAGCACTTTCTATGATTTTTCTGGTTCTTTTGTTAAGACACCTATATGCCTTGCTAGTAGAGGAGTAACCCAGAAATATACCTTCGTCAGCTCTTTCTTCAAATTTGCCCGGATTTTGTTCGAGCCGCTTGATGTAACACTTGCTGCCGAAGACTCTGAAGTGCTTGATTGTTGCTTTTCTTCCAAACCATAGCTCATAGGGAGTTTTGACTTCATGTGGCCTGATCAAGCATCGATTTTGAATGTATACAGCCGTATGAATTGCCTCTTTCCAATACTTGTCAGCCATCTTGCTTTCACTTAGCATCGTACGAGCCATCTCTTGTACGGTGCGATTCTTTCGTTCCACAACTCCATTTTGCTGTGGAGTTCTAGGGGCTGAGTACTGTCTTTGAATGCCATGATGTTCACAATATTTAGTGAACTCTTCAGATGTGAACTCGCCTCCACGATCAGACCTTAAAATCTTGATACGTTTTTCCAATTGATTTTCAACCTGTGCTTTAAACACTTTAAAACGATCAAGTGCTTGATGCTTATGCTTAAGAAACAATACCCATGTCATACGAGTATAATCATCAATGCATAACATAAAATACTTATCTCCATTGGTGCTTTGAGTTCGCATCGGTCCACAGAGATCAGTGTGCACTAGCTCAAGAGGTTTCTTGGAATGATGCTCCTTTGACTTGAACATACCCCTCGTTTGCTTTCCCTTTTGGCAAGAGTCGCAAATGGGATTGGAAGGTTTTTCAACTTTAGACATGCCTCTTACAGCCTTTGAATTGCAAATCTTTGACATGTTATCAAAGCTTAGATGCCCAAGGCGTTTGTGCCACAACCAACTTTCCTCTGTCCGACTCATCAAGCAGGTCTTTTCAGCTCCATCTGACAGTGTATAGAGATTTCCAGCAGTTCTTGATCCAGTTGCCACTGTTTTCCCGTTGCTACTCTTCTTGATGGCAAACCCATTCTTTGTGAAGATAACTTCATGACCCTTGTCACAGATCTGGCTCACACTAAGCAGGTTGTGTCTCAATCCAGACACATATAAGACTTCTTCAGATCTGATCTTGTTTGCCATAAGCTGAATAACACCTTTTCCGCAGATTTTGGCACCATCATTGTTGCCAAACTTCACTGAACCGCCTTCATAGTGCTGTAATTTGATGAATTTCTCTTTATCACCAGTCATATGGCTTGAACAACCACTATCAAGGACCCATGGTGCTGTCTTCTTTTGTGCATTGAATGCCGTTTGCACAATGAGAGATTCTTTGAGACTTTCTGCACTTTTCTTTGCTCTCCAAGCCTTAACTAACTTGGGTTCCTTTTCAACCTGAAATTGGTTAGCAATAGGCAACCTACAATCCCTAGCCAAGTGTCCATAATTATGACATATATAACACTCAATTTTGTGGCTACTTAGGATTGAAAAAGGATTCCTAGTCACAAATGGACTGTTTCTTACATAGAATTTGCAATCAGCTCTTTTATGTCCAAACATATTACAATGAAAGCAATAACCATAGAATTTGTATCTTCTTTGTGGCTGGTTAGTCTTCATTACCTTTCTAACAGGAATGGACTCCTTTCTAGGTTGAGTGGGCTTCATAGAGTTAGAAGGTGCAGTGACTTGCTTCACAAACTTTTTCTTTTCAGGAGGTGCAATCTTAGAGGATTCTCCTTTCTCAAATCCTAGACCAAATCTGAAGTGGGCTGGTCTTTGAACTTTCAGTAGTTCATTGAGTTTCATAGTCCCTTCAATCGCTTGGAGCGCTTTGAGTTTTTTACTATTTTCCAAATTTTCAGCCTTTGCTCTAGCGATCTCAGTTTCAAGTTTCATAGCCTCTTCCTTTTTGATACTTATTTGGTTTTCAAGGACTTCTACCATTCTTTTATATTCTTCTACTTGAGTTTTCAAAGAAATAATAGAACTTTCAGATTCATGGAGAAGTTTCAGATTTTTCTTACTTGATTTGCGTTCCATGCTTAGCTCCTCAAGTGCGGCTATGAGTTCCTCTTCAAGATTGACTTCAGCCTCCTCATCCTCTTCTGGATCTTGCTCTTCTTCTTCTTCAACAGTGACCATGAAGAGAGCTTCGGTTGATTCATCATCATCTGAAGTTTCAGACGTGCTGTCATCTTGTTGACATAGAAAGTTTTTAGCTTTGCCCCTTTTTCTAAAATTTCTCTTTCCTTTACTCTTTTCAGCAGAAGAGTCATTATCATTGTCTTCTTTTAGGGGACACTTCGCAGCAAAGTGACCAACACCGCCACAATTGAAGCATTTAAAGGGTAGCTTCCCTTTGTACTTGCCAATGCTTCCTTTCTTCAACTTTCTAACAAATTGAGCCTCAAGCTCATCATCATCAGAATCAACATCATGACCAGCAGTCTCTTTTGCCTTTTTCTGAACTTTGAAAGCGGCTTCTTTATCAGATGAAGACGTCTTTCCTATGCGCATCTCATAGGCAGTTAGAGAACCATGTAATTCATCCATGGAAAATGCGTTCAGGTCTTTGGCTTCTTCGATGGCTGAGGCTTTTGAATCAAACCGGGGAAGAAGGGATCTTAGAACCTTTTTGACGATGACCGGCTCTTTAATCTCCTCCCCTAGTCCACGAATGTCATTCGTGACTTCATTCACTCGTTGCATATACGAGTCAACATTCTCGCTTTCCTCCATGCGAAGAGATTCAAATTGAGAGCGATGAGTTTGCAATTTGGCTTCTTTAATCTTCTCATCACCTTCATGTATGCTTTGCAACTTGTCCCAAATTTCCTTGGCTGTTTTGCATGCAATTACTTTGACAAGCTCGCTGTCTACAAGGCCACTAAAGAGTGCATTCTGCGCCTTGGAGTCGTTGTCTGCCAACTTCTTCGATGCTGTATCATTGGGTACGTTGGCAGCATTGTAACCGACTCTGACAGCCTCCCAAACATCATAGCCAAGAGATTTGATGAAGGCTTGCATCCTAATCTTCCAGAAAGAGTAATTAGAACCATCAAACAGAGGTGCTTTCATATTCCCTGTATTGACTGCCATGTGATTTGACAAGAGATCACCCTTAGCGTATTAAACTGATCAAGGGAACCTCGCTCTGATACCAATTGTTGGATACCGCGATCACTGAGAGGGGGGGGGGTGAATCAGTGATTTCTAAAAACAGGTCCAATTCAACAACAAAACAAGTCAAATCACACAATGACACCAGATTTAACGTGGTTCACCGAAAGGCTACGTCCACGGTTCAAAGACTGTCCGAACACCAATCCGGGACAGATCTGAATCTTATTTAGTCGCTACAACGACAAAGAGCACCAACCCTTATTTTCAGATAGCACCAACTATCTAGGAAGCACCGACTCCCTTTAGTTTCAGATAGCACCAACTATCTAGGAAGCACCGACTCCCTTTACAATTTATCTGCACCCACAGATAGGATCACCAAACCCCAGACACCAAGCACCAACTTGATGTAAAGACAGAGTAGAAGATTAATTCTGTCTACAGCCCTTCCCCTTTACAATTCTCTCTCTCTCAATCCCTTACAAATTGAAATCTAAAGCATAAAGAGAGACACTTAACTCATGGACGAATCACCATCTTCTAGAGCATAATCTCGTCCACAATTGCTGTAGAAAACGTCTGATAATGCAGCAACACAGCAACACAGCACCAGCACTCTTCTTCTCTCCAAAACTCTCTCTATAACTCTCTTCTTCTGGTGTCTCTTCTAATCTACCCAAGCATGCCTTTATATAGGTTTTGATAACCCTTAATTGTATTTAAAACGGGCTACAATTCATTTAGAAAGAGTCCCAAACGAAATAGATAAGAGTGCTGAATTTTCGTGCAAAACTTCTAATTCTGCGCAACTCTGGCTCCCGTGCTCGGTCGACATCCTGGCTTGCCCGGTCGACCGAAGACACTGACTGGAAAACAGACAATTTCGAGCTCGGTCGACATCCTGAGGGCTCGGTCGACCGAAGACACACTGTGTCACAAAAATAACTGAGAGGTGCCTTTTTCTGTTTTCTGCAGGTTTCTTCTTGCTCGGTCGACCGCATGAACAGCCCGGTCGACCGCGTGCTCTGCATCAGGAATTCTTAATTCCAGACTGTTTCAATTCTGTTTCTCCTTTTCAAGCTCTATCAACACCAGCTTATTATCATCATGTTTGTGACAATGTGTTGACAAGAATTCCAACTCAAACTAATACTTGAGATGCTAACTTCTTCAATTCATCAAAAGACTTTCAAGTCATCTCAAATTCATCTCAAGTTCCAACAGGATCCTCTTCTGTCAATTCAAAACTTGCCAAAGAAACACAAAAAGGTATGAATATGATCCTGTTTGAAAATCATTATCAGGGTTATTACTACAAAATACCTTCTTCGACGACTGGCGGAACACTCTCTTCCTCCATGAACTCATCGGAAGGATCATCAACATTTGCGTCCATCGATGGTTCATAGTCATTGGAATCCTGTGGCAAGTCAGCTGGCAAAAAAAATGTTAGCAAACCAAGTCACAGACACAAAAAAAAAGAAGAAAACAAAAGAAGTCATACCAATTGGAGACTCTGGATTCACTCCAGAGTCCCTCGGTTCTTCTTCAGGTACCCCGACTGGATCCGTCACCACCTCATCGACTGGAACCTCAGGCATCACCAAGTCTTCCTCTGCTAAAAAAAAAAAGAAAAGCAGAAACAAGAAGCAAATCAGAACATGGAAAAATCCCATGAAAAGAAATGGAAAGAGAAAAAGGAAGAATCATACCTTCACCGACGGTCTCTTCTTCTCGGTTTCTCTTTTCTGGAGGCTCGTCAGCATCCACTGGCACATCCTTATTGATAGTAAGAGGAACTTCCAAGTCAGGAGAGTCCTCATGCTGCCCGTTACTGCGATGATGACTCCTCCTCCTCTTAGTCCTGCGGGCTCGCTTCTTAGAGGAACCTGCCCCCTGTCAGAGTCAGGTTTCCCACTTGACTCCTCACTGGATGGTCTACTCTTGCCAGTAGACTCCACAGAAGCTTGCCTCTGTGCCGCTTGCATCCAAGCACCAAGTTCGGCTTCCTCATGTTCTAGCTGCTCTAAAGCCTCATCAGGTATTTCTTGAACAGCTTCAGAACCAATGACGCCCTGGTCACCGAGAAAGCCTATCTTTTGCTTCTCTCTAGAAAGGAAGGCCCAAACTTCCTCTCGCCGGACGCCATCCGACTTTCCAAGGCCATTTCCAGATGCCAGCTTCACATCAAGCTCCTTCTTGGAAAGCCCCCGATATGCTGAAAAGCTCTCCGCGAACCACTTCGCAAAGCCGGCAGTCCGGGAAGTCAACAACACAGGATAAGAGATCATGGCTGTAGTGTCTTCAGCACTATAGAAAGCCCATGCATTTCTCCCGTCCAGTAAACCTCCAAAGCGCTTCACCATGCTTGAAGGCACTCCAACAACGCCTTGAGAAAAGCCCAGCTGCAAAGTAAAGCGAGAGGGTACATACGGCTGGATGTCAATGAAAAGATGTCTGCGGTACACCATCGTGCCGACACGTATGCTGAAAAGCCACTCTCTCTCTGCATTCGTCAAAGAGTAATGCCTTCCCGACGCCACCCTGGTAGAGTCTCGGGAGGCACCAAAATCAAAAGCCTTCTTCTGCAACTCCGGAGAAAGCTTCACTAAAGACTGCCCCATCTCGACGTCCCTAAACCGTCGGATCCTCATGCGGGCAAACAAAAGTGATTCGGACACGGCTTTGCCCTTAGCCAGTCGAATCATCAGAGGATCATCATCCTGTGCAGCACCCAGCCGGTGGAAGCCAGGACAGTGGTACACGTACCACGAATAAAAGATGTGGGCTGAAAATAACCTATTCATGGGAAGCCCAAGGCGAACCAAAAAAGCAGCAGCCAGCAGTTCGGTACACAGGTAGGAGTAAAGAGCTGGCACCAAAGCAAGCTGCTCTCCAAACGCCATCTGACAAGCTGGAAAAATACAATGTGGCCTGATGTGCGTTCCATCTCCTCCAGCAAAAATAGCCTCACCAAGCCAATAAGTGAGGTAAACAGTGAGATCTCTCCGCAGTGCAATGTCAAGACATATGGCGTTTGTACTCGCACAGAAATCTCTCAACTCTTCTTGCATGGCTAAGATCTTCTTCGAACTTGGATCCTGGGCCCTGGCTTCTTGGGTCACACTATCAGAAGACTCCCTGCTGTCAAAAAAGTTAGGGAACGAAGGGCTAGGACTCTTCCAACTGCTGGATCTAACTTTCAAACCCTCCTTCTCCTTCAAAAAATCATAGAAGGCGACGAGCTGAAAGTACAGAAGCCTGAACTCCTCAGACTGCCCCTCAAGGACGCTGTCAATCGGTATAAACTCCTCATAGAGTTTGCCAAGGATGGGCAATCCAGTAATGGCGCTCAGCTCCTTCAAAGAGAAACCAATCTCACCATTCGTCACAACGAAGGTATTGGTTTGTGGGAGGAATGACTCCAGCATAGCCATGAAGGCCTCGTCGGGAAAGATCACAGTCTCCCTGAAGGCGCGGACCGCATCAAAAATCCCGGCTTCCTTTAAAACGGCGCCACCAATCAGCAGGACGTGATCAGTCCATGACTTCCACTCGGAGTCAGCATTGAAACGGCCATGAAGTCGAAAAGGCTTTATGCAATTGCTGCCGTCACCGCTGAAAATACCAAGGCCCACCGGTCTCAAATCGACCGACGGATAATCAGAGCCCTGGTAACCGCTGGCTGGTATCAACAGGTCCATGTCAGCAGGCGACCTCTCCGTATATCCAGGAGAACCGCCAACAAAAACCCCGGTCTTGATTACATTTGTCCCTCTCACCCAGCTTGGAGGATCTTCCCTCTTAGAGCACGTGGGGGCAACGCTCATGATTGAGACGGTGTGATCAAACGTCGACCGGGTAACAACAGTCTTCTTCTCACCATCTGCTGTGAAAGAGAACTGAAAACATCTCCTCTGGTATGTCATGTCATCAGGGACGGTATCACCAAAGAAGAATGTAGGCTTGGGCAAAACACTCTGATCTTCCATTACCCATGGACGACTGCTTACCATGATCTTATAGAATTCCTCTCCCTTGAGAGTGATCAGTCGCTGTCTCATCTCATCTCTGTTGAGGGAGTCGCATTCTTCCAGATTTCTCTCAACATACTGGACCTACTCAAAAGCCTGCTGAACGGCCGGATTAGAAGATCTAGCAGATCGACGAGGTACGCTTGTAGCAGGCTCTTTACCCTTATTCGTTCTGGAGGAACCACCTGAAAAGGATGGAAAAGAAAAAGATCAAACATCAAAATGACAGAATCTCGCTAAAAAAATCTGGCGAAATTTTGACATGATGACGGTGCAATTCCGAAGAAAAGGAATTATCCCGAAAGAAATAGAAAGCTTGAAGATGGGCTCAACATTGCTGCGAGCTCCGAAACTCCAAACTTTCGAAACCTCAAAGTCTCCGCAAAATCAGGAAGGGCTCAACATCGCTGCGAGCTCCAATTTCCCAAATTTGCGAAAACTTTCAGGTATGCTATCACATCATGCTACAATTCAATTTACAAAAATATACATGCATGAACATCTTGGTAAAAAAAATGCATTATCAATGATGAGCAAAAAAAGAAGAAAAAGAAACTTTCTCAAAAAAAAAAAGAGGGAGAAAGAAAACAAAAAAAAAATGAAAAGAAACTTTCTCGAAAAAAAAGGGAAAGAACAGAAAAAAAAAGAAAAGAAAAAAAGGGATGGCCCACAGGATCTGTCTGTACGGCCCACAAAAAAAACATGCAAAAAAAAAAGAAAAGAAGAAAACACGTGCAAAAAAAAAAACACGTGGAGAAAAAAAATGAGAAAAGAAGAAAAGAAAGAAACAAAAAAAAAGAACTTTTTATTTTTCCTATAATGGAGTTTTCTTGAAAAAGGGAACTTACTTGAAGCCATTGATGGAGAAGAAGAAGAAAAGTCTTGAAGATCTTGAAGAAGAAGAACTCTTTGTTTTGAAGCCCTCTTGGGATTGTTGCAAAAGAAAGCAATAAGAACAAGAGATCCAACCTCCTCCTTGCTTTTATAGAAGAGAGCAAACCAAAGAAGGAAAGAAAAAAGAGGTAAGTGTTACTAATTAGTAACCTTACCAAAAGAAAGAGATTAGAAGGATTCTTTCCCAAAAGAAAGATATCTTGAGGGATTCTCTCCCAAAAAGAAATCAATGAGAGATTTTCCCCCAAAAGATAGGATCAATGAAGGATTCTTTCCCAAAAGAAAGATATCTTGAGATATTCTCTCCCAAAAAAAAAGGGAACATGAGAGATTCTCTCCAAGAAAAGATATTCTTAGATATTCTCTATCCAAATGAGATGTTTTTGAATATTCTTTACAAAAATGACACCATAGGAGATCTAAGCCATTTCAAAAGCTTAAGGTCCCATCGGTTAGCCCAAATGAGCCAGGTTTGACCACCTAGGCACACAAAAAAAAAAATTTGGGCTTTTAGTAAAAGATAAATCCCTCTTACCAAGAGTATACAAAAATGGTTCCCTGCCTCTTTTGAGTTGATTGGACCGTACAAAAAGAATTCCAAGCCCCATGAGCTTCCAAAAATCAAACCATCCAGCCTCATCTACCAAATTGAGCCAAAATCATGAAATTGACATTCCACAAGAATCAAACCAAAACCTGGTCCCCTAACTTGCCACATACAGCCTGTTAGGTCACAAGACCAAAACCAAAAACCAAAACCCGATCCCCTAACTTGCCACATACAGCCTGTTAGGTCACAAGATCAGAATTGATCCCCCAACATTCCACATACAGCTTGTTGGGTCACACGGTCAAAACCAAACCTGACCCCCTAACCTGCCACATACAGCCTGTTAGGTCACAAGATCAAAACTCAAATCCACATCCATGATGTCATCTTCAAAACTTTGCCTCGAGATGGTACGTGATCCCTTTCACTACCATAAAATTCCCCCGGAAGCTCAAAAGGCTACAAATACCAAAAAGAAAGACAGCTCAAAGACTCTTGGTCAAGTCACAAGCTCTCCTTCACAAATCTCTTCGAGGCACATCGACTACAAAAGTTAAGCAACTCTTTACTGTACCTCGAGGGGGCATTTGTTGAGACCAAAAATATCACTTTGCCTCTTCAAGATCCAAAGAGCTACATGAAGTCCCAACCTGCCATAAATAGGCAATGCTACTTCCAAAAAATCAAACCTTGTCAGAATCAAACAAAAACTGCAAGATCCTTCAAGACAGCCAAAAGAGGAGTACACAAGAAGTTTCGGGTCATTTCAAAATCATTTGGCCAAACTTCGCTTCTCCGGCAACTGAAAAGGAGCTCCCGGCGGTGAAAGCATCGGAGACACCAAATCTTCGATCGGAGCCGATGGATGGTCTCAAAATACATCCAAAAGGCTCCACGTCAAGTTCCGAGTCAAACCGACAACGTTTGACCCTACATCAACCCTCGAACAGCTAAATCAAGCCTCTCGGCGGAGAGAACCACTGAGGCCATCACTCATCAGATAGAGCACATGGACGGCTTCAAAATGCTTACAAAGGGCTACACGTCAAATTTCAGGTCATTTCGATAACATTTGACCATAGTTTGACGCTCGGAAGCCAAATCAGGCCTCTCTGCGGCGAAGCTCCCTGGGACCATTGTTTCCAAGATAGAGCCTATGGATCATCTTAAAATGACTCCAATAGGTTCCCTCTCAAATTTCAAGCCAATCGGACATCGGTTGACCGCACATCAAAGCGCGACATCTTCATCGCGACAAAAGCAAGTCTACTAGTGATAGGACCCCAAATGGCTTCAAAACTCAAACAAAAGCCGATGGTCGGTCTTATTTATTGCTCAGGAGGCTTCACCTCAAATTTTAGGTCATTCCGACATCGTTTGTCCCAGTTTCAGCTTCTGACGGAAAATCGGCAGCTCTGCGCAACAAAGTCTTCGGCTTTCTCGGAAAATTGGAAACTTTGCAAAATAAAATGCAAGGATTCTCAGTAGGTTTTCTATAGGGAAATCAGGCCAATAAATGATCAAAAAAGTCAAGGAAAAATACAGAATAAAAAAGAATAAAAAAACAGCAGAAACGGACACAAAACAGGACAAAAGGGGGAAAACCCTCCAAGGGTCGCAGACCCCTGCGACTATGGGGCCCGGGATCACCCGGTGGGCCCCGGAAACCCCGTTTTTTGCCCTTTTTTGCTATTCAAAGCGTTCGGCCTCTGGTATTTTTCAAAATTCATACTTTTGAGACACCAAATCCTCTGACATCAGTCAAAAACATGGGTTAATCATCAAGAGTATCGAAAACAACATTGATCGCCCCCCGGTCAATCAAAAAAAGTGTGCTTTCTACCCGACCGATCGAGAAATCGACAGGACAGATGGTACCGACCCGCCGTTGGCAACCAACACCTGATGTTACATGGTCATCCGATGTCGATCTACATGAAAATCGATCGATGATCATCGCCAAAAGAATCCCAGAAGACGCGGCACGGCCCGCGACTCTGTTGGGATTGGTGTATGCCCTAAAGCCCACTAGCTGCACTCTCATCTTTTGTTACTGGATATTTACTGGTTATTTAATGGAAAGACTCTTTTATGCTTAAACATGTATATATGTATGGTTGTGTAAGGCCCATTGTTTCTAGTAAATGAATTAGGTGTGTAGTGTCTACACACAGATAGGTCTAATTCATGGACACTGGAAACATCATATTTGTTCATAACTGAAAGATGGAGCTGGGCACTTCATCTTGGTATAAGTTATAATGAGAGACTCTCCTGTATTCAGGGTGACTTACCTAAGTCATGGGAGGGCTTTTCCGGATTCATCTCATTGGTGCATATGCAATGCATTGAACAGGACCATGGTAGGTGTGATCTCTAAAAAAGTACTATCACAGAGAGAGATCAAGTCACCTCATGCTACTGAGTGACCGGTGCTCTTAATCTTGAGCATTTGTGGATGAACTGACGAAGTCAAGTTCTTGTGCTTTAATTCACTATGGGTGAGATTCTTTTCATGGGTCAACAGCTCTGTGTTTTGGGTACTCGGACTTGATTAGTTGGGACGTGCAGATGCAATATAGAATCTATGCCATCTGATGATGGAATAATCGTCCCCTTAGAATTATCCGATTAATCATCAAAATCTAAGATCTTAGTATATGGATGTTCCATATGGATATTGAACTTGTGGGTCGCTCCCTGGATCAAGAGAATGATATTCGAATGATGATTATGTTTAAGGATATGAAGTTCTAAGGTTTAGATGTAATCGGGAAGGTTGATACTACATGTGATAACCTGACTCGATTATGGATGTTACATAGAGGGGCATTCAGGTCATTACACTTAGTAGGTCGAAGACAACCGTCATTTTATGACGAGCTTATTATATTATATATTTGTCCTTGGAGTTCAACCATAACTCTTTAGTGGAATGAGTTAAGGTCAAAATGGTCTTTATGTTGCTATGGGTTTAGCATGGACATTTTGGTCATTTTGGGAGCCAATAGCAAATATGTCTTTTGGTCCCTTCTCTAGTCACTTTCAAAGATTGGCATGGTTTCCTAAGATGTTTAGATAACATTTGGTTGAATTATTTTAGTGAAAAAATAATTTTGAGTTTAAATTCAAATAGGCCTTTGAAGGCATACATGAATTTAACTCTAGATAAATTATATGTGGGCCATGGTGTGCATTATCATAAGGGACGTCCATAATAAGATTTCCATGGGTAAGGTTTCCAACTTTGAGTAGGACTCTCTACTTGGAAAGTTGGACTCCTCTTTGGATTAGTATTCTTATGAGAAGGTTTCCTTTTTGGATTAGGAACTTAAAATTAGTAAGTGTTCTACAACTAGGATTACTAATTGCATGGGAAGTTCATTTTGGTTTCCTTTTCTAATTAGAGTGTTTCTTAAAGGAAATAAGTCTTTCCTTTTTGGACATCAATGAGAATTAGAAGAGATAACTTTGTGGGAAAGCTATCCCAAAGTTTCTATAAAAGAAACCAAGCAACCCCTTGGACGTCCAACACTTTGTGAGACACTAGGAGAGCCACACTCCCAGCCCTTTGGAGGTTCTCTTCTTGATAGTTGAGAGCTTAAGGTCTGAGATTTTTCCTAGGAGAAATACTTCTTGATTCCTAGATTAAGATCCCACCATCTTAGCCAATCAGATTTGGAAGTGAGATAGAGAAGAAGATCAAAGGCAATACTAGTGCAGAAAAATTCCAGCAACTTGTTTGCAAATTGCAAGTCTGAGTTCGGGCCTTTGGATCTATTTTTTCAGAGATTTGAAGTCTACAAATCTTCGAGGCATTAGTCTTCTTTATTCTCCTTTATTTATACACTTGTTGGTCATGAATTCATGGAGTTCTCATGCGATCTATATGGCTGATTTATGCTGGCCAAATCAGATTTTTTAAAATCTGTCATGTTAGAAATTAGCCATGAATATCTTCCGCTAATTCAGATCTAAATCGCAGTTTCTTTCAGACTCTTTAACTGCTCGGCGACCACTTAATGCGATTAATTGACTAGCTTTATTACAGTTATTAATCCATTTCTTTGGACGGACCAATCAGAAGCAAGCATCCGGGAGTTACAAGTCAAGAGATTCATGGCATTTAACCCATGAAACTCCTCCCATCATGGCGATTAAAGGCGATTAAATGCCCTCAATCTCCTCCAGCCAATCAAAAGCCAAGAAAACGGAGTTACAAAATAAAGAATTCAATCTTGTAACTCCTCCCTTTATGTAGCTTTATGACAATTAAGGCTCATAAACCCTCCTAAATAGCTACCTAAAAGCCTATAAATAGGAGAGCATTCCAAAGAATTTCAGATCGGAAAAAACACAGAGATCATCAGAAAAACGAGACAGATCCCAGATCAGAAAAAAGCACAGAAATTCAGAGAAGGAAAGGAGAGAAAACTATGTGGAAGTTCTACACCGACCACCACTACAAGGTGACAAAAGTCCCTTGGGGATTACCCCCCCCCCCCCCCAAGGTCCTTGCCTTCTCCTTCTGCCTCCAAATGGCTTAGACGTGGCTTTTTAGCCCATCTACTCGGCTTTTTATTGGACATAGGACCTCCTTTTGGTCTTTTGCTCTCTAAAAACCTGAGGTTATAGCCAAGCCAAGCGAATCAATAGCATCCTCTGTTCTCATCTGCATGGATGATGGTGAAGTCCACATATGGCTTGCGACAGTCAATCTGAACGGGTCCCCCCCAATCTCCTGAGAAGTTAGATCCTCCTTTTCTTGCTCTTCATTATAGTTTGTATTTTTCTTAAAAGAGACAAAAAACACAACTCTTGTCTTTCAGTATTGATAAGGATTGTAAATCGGCTATAAATGCCAAAAATCGGCTATAAACGCCAAAATCGGCTATAAATGCCAAAAAAATCGCCTTTCACGGCAAATCAAGAAAATTTCTCTTTTCTTAAATATATGTGCAATGGAAAACTTGAAAGAAGTTGATTTCCTTTTTACTTGCGAAAGTTGATCTCCGGATCAACACTTGCAATTCCAAATAAAATAGAAAATCCGGCACACCCACACAAAAGAAATGTTGATGCACGCCCATGCCCCCCGATTACGAAAGGGTCGGACCCAACGGACTCCCACGTCCGCCGACCTCGGTAGGACCAGGCACTTCAGGAGCGCGGTCCATCAGAGTTACAAGTCAATTGATTCATAGCATTTAACCCATGAAACTTCTCCCATGATGGCGATTAAAGGCGATTGAATGCCCTCAATCTCCATCGGCCAATCAAAAGCCAAGAAAAAGGAGTTACAAAGTAAATGAATTAAATTTGTAACTCCTCCCTTTATGCGGCTTAATGACAATTAAAGCCCATAAACTCTCCTAAATGGCTACCAAGAGCCTATAAATAGGAGAGCATCCCAAGCATTCCAGATATACTTCGGAAAATCCGGAAATATAGACAAAAAAAAGGCATCAGAAATCTAAGAGAAAGAAAGAGAGAAAACTCTGCGAAAGTTCTGCACCGGCCACCACTGCAAGGTGACAAAAGTCCCTTGGGGGGAACCCCCCAAGGTCCTTGCCTTTTCTTTCTGCCTCTAATGGCTTAGACATGGCTTTTCAGCTCATCTACTTAGCTTTTTATTGGACATAGGACCTCCTCTTGGTCTTTGTCCTCAAAAATTCTGAGGTTATAGCCATGCCAACCGAATCAAGACAATCTCCTGTTCTCATATGCATGGATGATGGCGAAGTCCACATATGGCTTGCGACCGTCAATCTGACCGAGGCCCCCACAATCTCCTAAGAAGTTATATCCTCCTTTTCTTGCTCTTCATTGTAGGTTGTATTTTTCCAAAAGTGACAAAAATCACAACTCTTGTCTTCCATTATTGATAAGAATTGTAAATCGGCTATAAACGCCAAAAATCGGCTATAAATGCCAAAATCGGCTATAAATGCCAAAAAATCGTCTTTCACGGCAAATGAAGAAAATGTCTCTTTTCTTAAATATATGTGCAATAGAAAACTTGAAAGAAGTTGATTTCCTTTTTACTTGTGAAGGTTGATCTCCGGATCACTACCTGCAATTCCAAGTAAAATAGAAAATCTAGCACACCCACACACACAAAAAAATATTGATACCCGCTTCGCCACTAGTCACGAAAGGGTCGTACCCCACGGACTCTCACGTCCGCCGACCTCAGTAGGACAGTGCGCAGATTGCGCGGTCCATCAAGCTGGGGGCCTATATTGGATTTCAAAAAAAAATCAGATTTCTCATTTTAGATTCAAAATTGAGAAACTTTGATGGTTTCCTTTTTGGGCACTAGTGCTTGCAGAAATGTTGAGCCTGTGACGAATCAGGGATTGGGCCATCGCTTCTCTTCGATGAGTCTGTTCGGGATTTCAAAAAAAAGTCAAAAAATCAGATTTCTCATTTTAGATTCAAAATTGAGAAACTTTGATCCTTTCCTTTTCGGGCACCAATGCTTGCAGAAATGTTGAGCCTGTGACGAATTGGGGATTGGGCCATCGTTTCTCTTCGATGAGTCTGTTCGGGATTTCAAAAAAAAAAATCAAAAAATCAGATTTCTCATTTTAGATTCAAAATTGAGAAACTTTGATCCTTTCCTTTTCGGGCACCGGTGCTTGCTGAAATGTTGAGCCTGTGACGAATCGGGGATTGGGCCTTCGTTTCTCTTCGATGAGTCTGTTCGGGATTTCAAAAAAAAGTAAATAAAATAAAATAAAAAATATCAAATTTCTCATTTTGGATTCAAAATTGAGAAACCTTGATCATGTCCCTTTCGGGCACCAGTGCTTGCAGAAATGTTGAGCCTGTGACGAATCGGGGATTGGGCCATCGTTTCTCTTCGATGAGTTTATTTGGGATTAAAAAAAAAACATAGACCGCTAAGGTTAAACTAATTGCGTTCTTTGATCACGGTTGATTCACGAAAAGCCTTGTCCAGAGTGTGGAGACAGCTTGACTGTTCTAGACAAGGGTCCTCTAAACGGGTTCATTAAGTAATCTTACCCTTACCTGGGGGCAATTCTATCAATCGAGATTTCATAAGACCGGGTTAGGAGGCCTATGTGTACTCTCTCGTCTTTTAAATAAAAATTTTTCAAAAAAAATTTAAAAATAATAAATAAAAAATTAAAAAAAAATTTTCAAAAAAAAATCTTTAAAAAAATAAATAAATAAAAATTCAAATAAAAGAGATTTTTTTCAAAAAGAAAATCTTCAAAAAAAAAACCTCCGTCATTTTTTGGTTCAGATCGGAGAAATTTTGGACTCCTCCCTTTTGAGCACTGGCGCTAGCGGAAATCGTTGAGCCCGTGTTCAGATTGGAATGCCTTTTCCTCTCTTTGATGAACTCGATCTTGGCCTTTAAAAAAAAAAAAAAACTCGGCATTTTTTGGGTTCCGATCCGAGAAATTATGGTTCCTTCCCTTCTGGATACTGGCGCTCGTGGAAATCGTTGAGCCCGTATTTGGATTGGAATACCATTTGATCTCTTTGATGAATCCAATCTTGACCTTTCAAAATGGAGAATCTCATCTCATGGATGCAGTCTCCAAACATTTGTGTCTAGCGGTACTAGTACGCCCTTTCAGGGTCTACTGTATTCGCGACCGGCACATTTGTAACTCCAACCTTATATTCTTCTTACCTCGAGCAAGCTCTGCTTCTCGATAAGTCAAATTTAGGATCACAATTGCTTCTAGCAGTCATTGGAACGCTCATTCTGGGCTCACCATACTTGCGATCAGAACAATCATACCCTCTATGGCCTTTTGCCTTCTTCATATTGCTTGGGTCATATCCCTCGAGTGATTTGAAAAGACAAAGCCATAGAACTTCCCATTTATGATCATTATATTCTTGTGATTACTAATGGATGTGGTCTTGTTTCATAAATTTTTCGAAAACTAACAACGACAGCTTCGTAAACCATTACTTTCGATGAGAACAAGCACCAGCTCATGCTTCAACAGAAGCAAACCACGCACACCTACAAGCGCCCTATCAGCTGCTGAAGCATCAACTCCCTCGGCAACTCTCTGGACTCCGGGTCGACCTCGACTACCCAGATTATCGTCTTTAGAATGCTGGGACCATTCTCACTTCCCGAAGAACAAACTGCTCCTTCCAAGAAGGAGAAGCTCGTCTCTCAACATGTTACTACCATGATACCAAAGGCGAGCACCAAAAGGCCTGAAGCCCGTGGCACCCCCACGAAGCCTCGACCCGTAAGCAACCAGGTCTATCCTAAGACTTGGTCCCCAAGACCTTCACCAAAACAAAGAAGGTCCCAAACATCCACCAAGCCAGCATACCTGGCCCCACTCAAGGAGAACCAGTTCTACCCTCTTGCCTATATAAAAGAGGAGAGACCCATCTCCAACTTGACTCCCAAGTCAACCCAGCATGAGCCGGCTTGTTCTTATAAGCCCAAAATTAGATCATGCATTACTAGGCCTCTACAAGCACCAGCCTAGGCCTACAATCCTTCGATTCGACCCTTCATAACTACAAGGGCTGAACTCGAAAATTTCAAACCTTCGCTGCAACAGGCGAATGACCGGGTTCGCATCCTGTCCTCGCCTAGCTACAAAGAAGACAGGCTTGGTTGCTGCGCCCGAGGGAGCACATCCTTCATTGTCAAAGCCCAGCCAGAGCTGACCGAAGCTCAAATTGCTCGTAATATACGCCGCCGCGCGTCATCTCAGCAAAAGAGACTGGAGAAAAAAAGGACCCAGCCTCCTACGCTTCAAGTCTCTCACAAATGGGTCGAAAAAGAAAGACCCGACCAAGTTGTTGCTATCCATATGGTTGGAAAAACCAGAAGACGCCAAAAGTGAGCAACAAAAATCCATGTCCGACGTCCGGTGACCCGCACCGTCTCCAGGACAAAAAGACAATCAGAAGAATCCCCTGCTCCTTCAAGCCAAGGATGACAGAGTGATCCTCCCTCAAGCTCTTCATCAAAAAGAATGAGCCCTAGCTCAGTCACCCGGATGGTATCTTCGTTCGAATCCCGAAGGATGAACATCCTGGCTACAAATTCTGAGCCACCACCTCACAATCCACCTCAAGATGATACGTTGACACGCATCCAGCAGTTGGAACAAGGCCAACAGAGGATTGAAACTCTAATGGAAAACCTTCTCCTCGCCTTCCAAAATCAGGCGAACAATGAACCTCCTCCGAATCATCAAGATGATGAGGTAAATGGAGAAGAAAATGAGTCACGCGCCCTCACCAAAAAGGACGTAGACAGTATCCTTGCCAAAGCAAAAGAAGAGGATATACTCAAAGAGCATGTGGTCAAGCCACCATATCCCTTATGGATGGACTCGGTCTCATTCCCTACAAAATTCAAGCATCCTGTTCTCCAAACATATACGGGGAAATGATCAGCCAGACAGCATGTCATCCACTTAAAGATCTTGACGGGAGCTATCGCGGATCAAGATGCACTCAAGATCCGCCTCTTTGTAAGTACCCTAAAAGGTACGACCTTCAACTGGTACTCCACTCTTCCGGAGGACTCCATCTAAAACTGGGTCATGCTAGAGACACGCTTCCTAACTCACTTCAAAGGTGAGGATCATCCGGCTACTATGGCTCAGCTGTGCAGCCTAAAACAGGAGGAGAATGAGTCAACATATGACTTCATTCATAAGTGGAAAGCAATGGCATACAAATGCTCTGATGTACTGCCACAAGCGTCACTAGTCGACATCTGCCGAAACAGCATGAGAGCTAGAATCCGCTCCATGATCATAGGCAATAAATCAAAGAACCTGGGAGAACTCCTATAAGCTTCCATGGAAGCTAAAACGGTGATTAAAGACCTCAACAGTTAGAAATCATCAAGGAAAGAGCCAACTGCCATTGCAACCTCTAAAATAAAGAAAAAAGAGGTCCTCAATGTGCAAACCAAGTCAGCTACTCAGCCACCAAAGAAAGCTGAAAACAAAGCTGCTGGTAAAAGACCTGAACTCTCTAATGCCTCCAACGAACGAGTAGAGAAAAAATACCCATTCAATGAAGATGTTGATGAAATCTTCGGGGCCCTCGTGGCAAATGGAAAACTAACCTTGCCAGAACCGAAAAGACCAGGGATGTTGGCAAAACCAACGATCCTCGGTACTGTCCATACCACCAAATGATCTCGCATCCTCTCAATCAATGCTTCGTTGTGAGAAAGAAAATAAACGAGATGTGGAAAAACGGAGTCATCACCTTTGACAAAAACTATGGGTCTGCCTCCGTCAACATGGTGTCATGTGGACAAACACCAAAATCACTAGAGAAAGAGATCACTACTTCCTTCAAGGTGATAAACACAATCCAAGCATCTAAAGGACTGGTTCCTTACCCAACACCAGACGGACAACCCATATGGGTACATCCCGATCTCCTAGAAGATAAAAACTGGGAGATCGTGAAAACAAAGCCAACAGCTCAACAGCGAAGGCAGGCTAGGAAACATCTCCTCAAGCTCAAACGACAATAGAAGACCCAGCCAAAACAAGAAGTCCAAGAAAAGGCAGAGGCCTCCTCTACCGCTTCACTGGAGGCAACAAAAACGTCCCTTCCAGAGACTTCAAAGGGGGTAAGAAAATTCACTCTTAGTGATTTCATGCCACCTCAATTCAAAGAAGCCACGCAGGGGGCATCATACTCCTGCAATTCGGTAGTTGGATTCTCCATTGATGGATACAAGTCCAGCGACACCAATGATGGATTCGAATCTAACTACACCGACGAGTGGGAGGAGTCCCTTGAAACAGGAGAATATCTCTCCGATGAAGAATAGGTTCCTGAAACTCACCTTATGCCAATAATCTAGTATAACCCCTTACAGCCACAAAGATTCTCGTCTGATGATGAAGAAGACCAGGAGGCTGTACAAGAAAATGTTGTTGAACCAGCACCCATCATCGCTCCAGTGGAACCCAACCATGTTGAACCACAAAGAGCAAACGAAGAAAAGATTTGGCTCCCATGCCTGATCATGAAGAATATGTAAGGATCTTGGAGCTTCTCGCTCTAAAACAAGAGCAAGACCGCGTCAACGAGCCTCCTCGCAATCCCAAGCCTGAAGTCCCTGAAGACCATCATATACATCCTCCCTTAACTCCTGAAAATGGAGAAAATTGCAAGATAGACGATCCTCTTACATCCGAGGATGAGTTTGACTCCGAACAGGCAACGTCTCCTGTCAGAGATTCCTGTAATGTGATAATTCGGAATTATAGCTCTTCGGAAGCATCGTCTGATGAGATCACTTATACTCCGGCGATGCCTTGCAATGTATCCTTTGGAGCTACCTCGTCTCACGTGACTTTCACAGAGATGGCACCCTCTCAGGTTTCTTCTCCTGAGACTATGACTTCAGAGCTTACACCCTTCCTGACTGAAGAATTTCTAGCTATTGATGCTTGGGACGATGAATTGGCCAACGAAGAAGAAAGGTTGCTGGATGCTGTTCAGGACTTGTTCCCGAAAAAATGCTCCGTGCAACACAATCACTGAGGATGGCAACTCTGCTGCGGATACATTCTCAGCAAATAAAAAATGATAGCCTCTTTATCCTGAAGACAATATTCCAAATGAAGACCCTTCTTAAGAAGCTCTCGAAGTTGGTAGAGGCACCCGCTCGGGCCGGGACTACCACAAAAATTACAACCAATCTTCCTTTACATATGTAAATCGTTCCGGAAAAGATGTTGTAAGCGCCCATAGTGGCAACAATGATGAACATGCAGGTGAAAGAAACTGCGATTCAGATCTGAATTAGCGGAAGATATTCATGGCTAATTTGTAACATGACAGATTTTAAAAATCTGATTTGGCCAGCATAAATCAGCCATATAGATCGCATGAGAACTCCATGAATTCATGACCAACAAGTGTATAATTAAAGGAGAATGAAGAAGACTATTACCTCGAAGATTTGTAGACTTCAAATCTCTGAAAAAATAGATCCAAAGGCCCGAACTCAGACTTGCAATTAGCAAACAAGTTGCTGGAATTTTCTGCACTAGTATTGCCTTTGATCTTCTTCTCTATCTCACTTCCAAATCTGATTGGCTAAGATGGTGGGATCTTAATCTAGGAGTTGAGAACTATTTCTCTAATGGAAAATCTCAGATCTCAAAGTTTTCTTCAATGAAGAAGAAACTACTCCAAGGCTGGACGTGTGGCACCTTGTGGCTCTCTTAGTGTGTAGGACGTCCATGGGGAAGAGTTGTTTCTTTTATAGAAACTTTGAGGAAACCTTTCCTAAAAGTTTATCTCTTCTAATTCTCATTGATGTCCAAAAAGGAAAGACTCATTTCCTTTAAGAAACACTCTAATTAGAAAAAGGAAACCAAAAGGAACTTCCCATGCAATTAGTAATCCTAGTTGTAGAACACTTACTAATTTTAAGTTCCTAATCCAAAAAGGAAACTATCTCATAGGAATACTAATCCAAAGAGGAGTCCAACTTTCCAAGTAGAGAGTCCTACTCAAAGTTGGAAACCTTACCCATGGAAATCCTATTATGGACATCCCACATATTAATGCACACCATGACCCACATACAATTTATCTAGAGTTAAATTCATGTATGCCATCAAAGGCCTATTTGAATTTAAACTCAAAATTATTTTTCCACTAAAATAATTCATCCTTATGTTATCTAAACATTTTAGGAAACCATACCAATCTTGGAAAGTGACTAGAGAATGGACCAAAAGACATATTTGCCATTGGCTCCCAAAATGACCAAAATGTCCATGCTAAACCATAGCAACATTAAGACCATTTTAACCTTAACTCATTCCACTAAAGAGTTATGGTTGAACTCCAAGGACAAATATATAATATAATAAGCTCGTCATAAAATGACGATTGTCTTCGACCTACTAAGTGTAATGACCTGAATGCCCCTCTATGTAACATCCATAATCGAGTCAGGTTATCACATGTACTATTAACCTTCCCGATTACATCTAAACCTTAGAACTTTATATCCTTAAACATAATCATCATTCGAATATCATTCTCTTGATCCAGGGAGCGACCCACAAGTTCAATATTCATATGGAACATCCATATACTAAGATCTTAGATTTTGATGATTAATCGGATAATTCTAAGGGGACGATTATTCCATCATCAGATGGCATAGATTCTATATTGCATCTGCACGTCCCAACTGATCAAGTCCGAGTACCCAAAACACAGAGCTGTTGACCCATGAAAAGAATCTCACCCACAGTGAATTAAAGCACAAGAACTTGACTTCGTCAGTTCATCCACAAATGCTCAAGATTAAGAGCACCGGTCACTCAGTAGCATGAGGTGACTTGATCTCTCTCTGTGATAGTACTTTTTTTGGGATCACACCTGCCATGGTCCTGTTCAATGCATTGCATATGCACTAATGAGATGAATCCGGGAAAGCCCTCCCATGACTTAGGTAAGTCACCCTGAATGCAGGAGAGTCTCTCATTATAACTTCTACCAAGATGAAGTGTCCAGCTCCATCTTTCAGTTATGAACGAATATAATGTTTCCAGTGTCCATGAATTAGACCTATCTGTGTGTAGACACTACACACCTAATTCATTTACTAGAAACAATGGGCCTTACACAACCATACATATATACATGTTTAAGCATAAAAGAGTCATTCCATTAAATAACCAGTTAAATATCCAGTAACAAAGAATGAGAGTGCAGCTAGTGGGCTTTAGGGCATACACCAATCCCAACAAACTCCCACTTGCACTAAAGATCACTACTTCCTAACTTAACACCCATAGACTCAACACAAGAAGTGAAGACTTTCTCTGTAAGAGTCTTAGTAAATGGGTCAGCTAAGTTATTTGCTGAAGCAATATGCTCTACCACTATCTCTCCATCCTGAATGAATTCCCGGATCAAGTTGTACTTTCTCTGAATGTGCTTGCATTTCTTGTGATTCCTGGGCTCTTTGCACTGTGCTACAGCACCAGTGTTATCGCAGTACATGACAATCGGTTTATGCACTGCAGGAACAACTCTCAATTCCAACAGGAATTTTCTGAGCCATACCGCTTCCTTCGCAGCTTCCGATGCCGCCACATACTCTGCTTCCATGGTAGAATCAGCTATACAGGATTGCTTGACACTTCTCCATGATATAGCCCCTCCTGACAAAGTAAAGACATACCCTGAGGTAGACTTTCTGGCGTCGCTATCAGATTGGAAATCAGAGTCTGTATACGCCAATGGCGTTAGATCATCTGCTCGAAAGGTTAGCATATAATCTTTCGTTCTCCGAAGATACTTGAATATATGCTTAACAACTGTCCAATGCATAGGTCCAGGGTTTGACTGATATCTGCTAACCATGCCAACGGCAAAGCAAATATCTGGTCTAATACATAACATAGCATACATGAGGCTTCCAACAGCGGATGCATATGGAACTCTCCTCATGCTCTCTATCACTTCAGATGTCTTTGGACATTGATCACGGGACAGTGGTACTCCATGTCTAGAAGGTAGGAGGCCCTTCTTGGAGTCATGCATGTTAAACTTGACCAATATCTTCTCAATGTAAGAAGATTGGGATAGGGCTAACATCTTATTCTTGCGATCACGCAAAAGCTTGATCCCTAAGATATAACTGGCCTCACCCAAATCCTTCATCTGAAATTGAGAGGATAACCAAACCTTTGTGGATGACAATAAACCTACATCATTTCCTATGAGTAATATGTCATCTACATACAGAACCAAAAATGCAACTGCTTTCCCATTTCCTTTCTTATACATACATGGTTCATCAATGTTTTGATCAAAGCCAAAGGATTTGACTGCCTGATTAAACTTGATGTTCCATGCTCTAGATGCTTGCTTAAGTCCATAAATGGACTTCTTAAGTTTGCAAACCATGTTATCTTGGCCACTAGCAATGAAGCCCTCTGGTTGCATCATATAGATGCATTCGTTAAGACTTCCATTAAGAAAAGTTGTCTTGACATCCATCTACCATATCTCGTAGTCATAATGACATGCGATGGCCAAGAGAATCCTTATGGACTTAAGCATAGCCACTGGTGAAAAGGTTTCCTCATAATCGATACCCTCTTTCTGAGTATATCCTTTCGCCACCAGTCTTGCTTTGAAGGTTTCCACCTTCCC
Organism: Litsea cubeba; assembly: GCA_012931725.1. Taxonomy (NCBI): domain Eukaryota; kingdom Viridiplantae; phylum Streptophyta; class Magnoliopsida; order Laurales; family Lauraceae; genus Litsea; species Litsea cubeba. Next base: position 69,956,481 of record CM022945.1, read on the forward strand.
ATCCACTCCTCTCTTTCTCTTGTAGACCCACTTGCACCATATAGGTTTAATCCCTTCAGGTGCATCTACAAGTTCCCAGACTTGATTGGAATACAAAGAATCCATTTCAGATTTCATCGCTTGCTGCCACATGTTAGCATCTATATCCGTTACTGCTTCATCATAACTAGTAGGATCCTCAACCAGATCTTCAGAGTCTGTCTTAAAAGACACTCCTAGATATCTTTCTGGCTGTCTAGAAATTCTCCCACTACGACGAGGCTCCGAAGTGTTTAAAGGAATGTCTTGTTCATCTACTGTCTCAGGATCTGGTACAGATGTTATAGGAGATCCCGAAAGAATCTCCTCAAGGGTTTCTTTACAACTAAGCTCTTGGTGCATCATACAATCATCCTCCAAGTACCTAGCATGAGTGCTGATGAGCACTTTTTGCTCCTTTGGATGATAAAAGATGCCACCTCTCGTTCCTTTAGGATACCCAATGAAGTAGCACATTTCCGATCTGGGTTCCAGCTTGGTAGCTTTAACATTCAGTACATAGGCTGGACAACCCCAAATGTGAATATGTCTTAAACTAGGTTTTTCGACTTGTCCACATTTCTTGGGGTGTCCTAGGTACTGATTTAGAAGGTACCAGATTTAAAATGTATGGTGCTGCTTCTAGGGCATATCCCCAAAAAGATATAGGTAGGGTTGCATGACTCATCATGGACCTTACCATATCAAGAAGGGTACGGTTTCTTCTCTCCGCTACACCATTTTGCTGGGGTGTACCCGGTGCAGACAACTGAGACAATCCCATGTTATGTGAGGTACTCCTTGAACTCACCCAGGAGGTACTCGCCACCTCGATCAGATCGAAGGGCTTTGATATGTTTTCCTAGATGTAGCTCCGCCTCAGCCTTGAATTGTTTGAACTTATCAAACGCCTCAGACTTGCATCGCATTAGGTATACATATCCATATCTAGAGTAATCATCGGTGAAGGTGATGTAATACTCATACCCTCCTCGAGCCGGTTTGTTCATAGGACCACACACATCAGTGTGAATCAATTCTAACAACTCCTTTGACCTTAGTCCCTTTCCAGAGAAAGACCGTTTGGTCATCTTTCCCTTGAGACAAGATTCGCACTGAGGAAAAGGTTCGAAATCTAATGAGCTTAAAGGCCCATCTTCTACCAACCTCTGAATCCGTTTTAGGTTAATGTGACCCAAACGTAAGTGCCAAAGATATGTGTCATTGATTGAAGATACCTTTCTCTTAAGGGAAGTTGCGTTTTCTTGTTGTACATTATGCAGTGTGGGAGCAATAGGATATATATAAAATAAGTTGTCATGTATTCTACCGGAACATATAATATTTCCATCTCTACTGATATCAATACCAGAATGGAAAGAAACTGAATAATTAAATTCAATTAATCTGGAAACTGAAATTAAATTCTTCCTCATGTCCGGAACATAGAAAACATTATTTAAAACTAATATCCTATTACATGGAAAATGTAAGGTAACTACTCCTACTGCAACTGCCCAAACTTTAGCTCCAGTTCCGACTCTAAAGGCAAACTCTCCTTTCTCAATTCTCTGCATTATCTGAAACCCCTGCAATGAATTGCAGATATGATTAGTGGCTCCTGAGTCTACTATCCATGAGTCAGTAGAATCAACCACTAGACAAGTTTCAATGTAGTATGAAAAAGATGTACCTTTCTTAACTGAGGCCAGGAACTTGGGACAATCTTTCTTCCAATGACCTTTGAGGCCACACTTGAAGCATTTCCCTTTGGGCTTTCCATCTGTACCCTTGTCCTTCTTATTTCCAGCATTGTCCTTTTTCTGCCATTTTCCCTTATTCTGCTTCTTCTTGAACTTCCTCCCTTTCGGGTTTAGTTTAGAGGAAGACTGGAAAAAATGAGCTTGGGCTTTGGGCTTCATGATGGCCTCTGCCACCTGGAGTTCTTTCATTAACTCAGGTAGAGTCATGTCCATCTTGCTCATATTGAAATTGAGCTTGAACTGATTGAAAGAGTCCGGCAGAGTTTCAAGAATCATGTCAGTTTGACTCCCTGCATCAATCTCAGCCCCTAGAATCTCAGCTTCATTGAAACAATCCATCAGCTTGAGCATATGCTCTCTGACAGGTGTTCCCTCAGCCATCCTAGCATTCATGATGGTCCTCATAGCAGCTTGCCTAGCTGGCCTACTCTTGTCTGCGAACATCTCAGACAAGGACATCATGATTTCATAGGCTGTGTCCATATGCTCGTGCTGTGTTTGCAACACGTTGGACATGGAAGCGAGCATGTAACATTTGGCCATGCTATTTGCTTTCTTCCATTTCTTCTCAGCCTCTCGCTGGTCATCAGTAGAATTAGCATCAATATCGGGACAGTTTTCCAGCAAGACATACTTGTACTCCTCAGCTGTGAGTACTATGTCAAGATTTCTTTTCCAATCTACGTAGTTAGGGCCAGTCAGTTTGTTCTCACGAAGAATGCACTTCAACGGACTAAAAGAGTCTTTACCCATCTCTTTCTGGATATAAAACGGTTTATAATTAGACATGCAGTATATATGTAATATGCATATGGTGCTTGTTACAAAAGGAAAAACAAAGCACAAAAACTTTTTACATTATTCCACCCCAATCATAATGTATCAGTGTTTCAACCTCCTCATAGACCCTCCATCGAAGGGATGGCCGAGCCTACAGTCACGTTGAATTAAGGCAGACTTATTTGGATTATCACTATCTGGACACATATCCAGTGGTAGTCCAATCACTGATTGGTTTGGCCTCATATGACAAATAACCCTTTAACTCCTAAGGAGAGGTCATTACCGTCTTATGTCAAGTGTATAACCATCTCTTATGAAATTTCCCAGAATGTCTATGATTAAGTCCTCCGAAGGGAAGATACTTTTATCCTTTCTAGAATTGACCTTTAGTAAAGAGCTCCACCGAAGGGATGGCCGCTCCCACCAACACTTCATTGACATTCTATAGAAGTGATCTTTAGTAAAGAACTCCACCGAAGGGATGGCCGCTCCTACTAACACCTCATTACGAATATTCACATTAGTTCACCCATTAACCCATCAAAGCGGTCTTTAGTAAAGAACTCCACCGAAGGGATGGCCGCTCCTACTAACACTTTAATGAGATGACATGAACCGAAAATGGAAGGCCGTGGGGTCTTTCCAAAAACCCCTCTCCCAGTTGATTATTTATCACTAGGGTTTATACTTTTTGACCTTTACATTGTTTTACTCAAAAGCTCTTTTTAAATCTATCAAACTTGGTTAATTAAATTTATGACTTAAGTCATCTTAAAATCAAATAACCTTTGCTTTAAAACATTTGAGCAAATCCCTTCAAAGAGTCAAAAACCTATCTTGTGTTATGAAAACCCATAGGTAGCATCTAATTAGATTTTAGTTTAGCCTTCTTTGGAAACCAAGGGTACCAAGATAAACTAAACCTTATCCAATTTTAAACCTTAGACAAATAGAAGGTGCTGGTCTAAGTTCCGTTTAAAATAATTTGCCAAACTAAAAACAATCTAATACAATAAAGATGCCAATTTTAGAACCTAATGGTGGCCATGTTTCTAGGTGACAATTATAGCAATTATATAAAGCACTCATCCATGCATTCCATATATAAAAGCAAATAAAAGTATGCAATCCTTGATGGCTCCTTGCTCTTCGGACTTGTAATCCTTATCGAACTAGGACATCAAGAATAAGTCTCATCTTTCACCAAGAAGTCTTGTCTCCTCCACCACTAAGGAGTCCGGTTACTTGCAACCTTTCTTGAAACTTTCTTCTTCTTGCTTGATCCAATAAATCAAATTTATACAAGCAAACCCATAAAAAACAAAAACCCAAATTACGTTGGAGATACCTATGCTTTTCAAGAAAGCTTACATCAAGACTAGTTGGAATAAAAGTAAAGAAAGAATTACAACTTCCTATGATTGCTAAACGCGCAATCGTACACTTTCCAACTAATGAAAAAACATCCAAATCCACATAACAATCATGCGAACCATCAAGGATGCAATACATGGCTGCAAACAAAGAGGTTAGTGCATGCAAACTCACTATGTGTATCATTAAACAAATCTGGAAAATAAATTCCAGCAATGTTAATGAAACTTGCACACAACATGCATCACAACATAACTTTAATAGGGTGCCACCATACCCATAATCAATCTAGGATTAATTATACACAACATGGGATCATGATTTCACATGGAGTGGCTCTGATACCACTGAAAGAAACTGCGATTCAGATCTGAATTAGCGGAAGATATTCATGGCTAATTTGTAACATGACAGATTTTAAAAATCTGATTTGGCCAGCATAAATCAGCCATATAGATCGCATGAGAACTCCATGAATTCATGACCAACAAGTGTATAAGTAAAGGAGAATGAAGAAGACTATTACCTCGAAGATTTGTAGACTTCAAATCTCTGAAAAAATAGATCCAAAGGCCCGAACTCAGACTTGCAATTAGCAAACAAGTTGCTGGAATTTTCTGCACTAGTATTGCCTTTGATATTCTTCTCTATCTCACTTTCAAATCTGATTGGCTAAGATGGTGGGATCTTAATCTAGGAGTTGAGAACTATTTCTCTAATGGAAAATCTCAGATCTCAAAGTTTTCTTCAATGAAGAAGAAACTACTCCAAGGCTGGACGTGTGGCACCTTGTGGCTCTCTTAGTGTGTAGGACGTCCATGGGGAAGAGTTGTTTCTTTTATAGAAACTTTGAGGAAACCTTTCCTTAAAGTTTATCTCTTCTAATTCTCATTGATGTCCAAAAAGGAAAGACTTATTTCCTTTAAGAAACACTCTAATTAGAAAAGGAAACCAAAAGGAACTTCCCATGCAATTAGTAATCCTAGTTGTAGAACACTTACTAATTTTAAGTTCCTAATCCAAAAAGAAACTATCTCATAGGAATACTAATCCAAAGAGGAGTCCAACTTTCCAAGTAGAGAGTCCTACTCAAAGTTGGAAACCTTACCCATGGAAATCCTATTATGGACATCCCACATATTAATGCACACCATGGCCCACATACAATTTATCTAGAGTTAAATTCATGTATGCCATCAAAGGCCTATTTGAATTTAAACTCAAAATTATTTTTCCACTAAAATAATTCATCCTTATGTTATCTAAACATTTTAGGAAACCATACCAATCTTGGAAAGTGACTAGAGAAGGGACCAAAAGACATATTTGCCATTGGCTCCCAAAATGACCAAAATGTCCATGCTAAACCCATAGCAACATTAAGACCATTTTAACCTTAACTCATTACACTAAAGAGTTATGGTTGAACTCCAAGGACAAATATATAATATAATAAGCTCGTCATAAAATGACGGTTGTCTTCGACCTACTAAGTGTAATGACCTGAATGCCCCTCTATGTAACATCCATAATCGAGTCAGGTTATCACATGTACTATCAACCTTCCCGATTACATCTAAACCTTAGAACTTCATATCCTTAAACATAATCATCATTCGAATATCATTCTCTTGATCCAGGGAGCGACCCACAAGTTCAATATTCATATGGAACATCCATATACTAAGATCTTAGATTTTGATGATTAATCGGATAATTCTAAGGGGACGATTATTCCATCATCAGATGGCATAGATTCTATATTGCATCTGCACGTCCCAACTGATCAAGTCCGAGTACCCAAAACACAGAGCTGTTGACCCATGAAAAGAATCTCACCCATAGTGAATTAAAGCACAAGAACTTGACTTCGTCAGTTCATCCACAAATGCTCAAGATTAAGAGCACCGGTCACTCAGTAGCATGAGGTGACTTGATCTCTCTCTGTGATAGTACTTTTTTAGAGATCACACCTGCCATGGTCCTGTTCAATGTATTGCATATGCACTAATGAGATGAATCCGGGAAAGCCCTCCCATGACTTAGGTAAGTCACTCTGAATACAGGAGAGTCTCTCATTATAACTTCTACCAAGATGAAGTGCCCAGCTCTATCTTTCAGTTATGAACAAATATGATGTTTCCAGTGTCCATGAATTAGACCTATCTGTGTGTAGACACTACACACCTAATTCATTTACTAGAAACAATGGGCCTTACACAACCATACATATATACATGTTTAAGCATAAAAGAGTCATTCCATTAAATAACCAGTAAATATCCAGTAACAAAGAATGAGAGTGCAGCTAGTGGGCTTTAGGGCATACACCAATCCCAACAAACTCCCACTTGCACTAAAGATCACTACTTCCTAACCTAACACCCATAGACTCAACATGAGAAGTGAAGACTTTCTCTGTAAGAGTCTTAGTAAATGGGTCAGCTAAGTTATTTGCTGAAGCAATATGCTCTACCACTATCTCTCCATCCTGAATGAATTCCCGGATCAAGTTGTACTTTCTCTGAATGTGCTTGCATTTCTTGTGATTCCTGGGCTCTTTGCACTGTGCTACAGCACCAGTGTTATCGCAGTACATGACAATCGGTTTATGCACTGCAGGAACAACTCCCAATTCCAACAGGAATTTTCTGAGCCATACCGCTTCCTTCGCAGCTTCCGATTCCGCCACATACTCTGCTTCCATGGTAGAATCAGCTATACAGGATTGCTTGACACTTCTCCATGATATAGCCCCTCCTGACAAAGTAAAGACGTGCCCAGAGGTAGACTTTCTGGCGTCACTATCAGATTGGAAATCAGAGTCTGTATACGCCAATGGCGTTAGATCATCTGCTCGAAAGGTTAGCATATAATCTTTCGTTCTCTGAAGATACTTCAATATATGCTTAACAGCTGTCCAATGCATAGGTACAGGATTTGACTGATATATGCTAACCATGCCAACGGCAAAGCAAATATCTGGACTACTGGGTCCTCCAAATATCTAGATGTCGACAAACATGCCCCGTAAGTCCTCCAAATTTAAATGGACTACAGGGTCAAAAGTTCAGAAACTTCCTTAAAGGGAGAAAAGAAGAAAATTGAGCGATCACGCATCGAATGCCTCTCAGTTCAAAAGGCAGTTAGTGCAACCATCGCCTTCACTAAGGAAGACCTCCTACTTGGTGAAACAAGGCACAACCGACCCCTGTACTTCACAGGGTACATCAAGGAAATGGCTATGCACAGAGTTCAAATCTACCCAGGTTCTGCACTTAACCTCATCTCCACTTCAGCTCTCGAAGAGTTGGGCACCCCACCCAGCAAGCTGAGCCACACATCTGTATCTATCTTTGGATACGACGGGAGTACTGAAAGGCCTATCGGCAAAATCAGGTTCAAGTTGTAGATCGGTGATCTTATCCTTGAGGTCACTGTGTATGTAACAAAAACCCCTTCATGATATAACATCCTTCTCGAACGCCCCTGAATCCACGAGAATGGTGTTGTCCCTTCAACTCTACATCAATGCATCAAGTTTGTTGGTGACGACGGCATGATACATCGAGTCTTTACGGACAGAAAATCCTTCAAAGGTAAAGAAGTCCACTTCGCAGACTCACAGGTGTATGAAGGTGAAAAAGAAGAAGAGGACACAGCACCCTTTGCCGAAAATCTCTAGAAAAAAAAAGGAGAGGCTCCTCAACAATCACCGGAAGAAAGCAAACCATCTGGTAAATCCGAAGAGAGCAGTCAGACTCCCTTCGTCATCTCCCTTAAGACTTCGAAACCTTTGGTCATCACGACTAAAGTGAAGAAGGCAGAACAAAAGCCTGGGGGCAAATTTATTGTCTCTTTCGTGTCCATCATGCAAGACATGGATTCGGATTCAGAGCCAGAAGACGACACATCGTCAAGCCAAGCTAACACTCAGCAAGTTCAGCCTGCTCTTACTCCAATGGAGACACCTTCTGACATAGAAGATCCTACGTCAGCTTCCTTCGTTGTTCCAGTAACTTCAGCAAAGGAAAAGTCGATCTTCTTCCATAGATCGGATGCTTCTTCATCAAACTCCATGCTTGAACCTTTCCAAAATCAACTATCCTTATATAGTTATGTTGCGCAAGCTATTATGAAGAAAATGGGCTATAACCCTCAAAACCCAGTCGGTTTGGGAGAAGGACGCAGTATTCTCACGCCATTGGGGCCCGCCTTGACCAAAAGCCAACTGGATGATTGGAGACTCTACGGCCATGTAGAAAAATCTTCACATGGGCTAGGGTATGATTTCGACACTCCTCTGAGATAGTTGACACAAAGGTTTAAAAGTCGACTTACCGACCAAGCCTCAACATCTCGTATCAATGAAAACATCGATCTCCCTGGATATCTCTTCGATGAGTCACCTGACAAAGATCCAGGAAGCTCATCCAATTGGTACGATTTCTCTGACGATAAAGAGGAATTATCCGATGGCACAGACGTGTGGTCTTCTGACCCAGAAGAACCCTCACCTGCAAAAGAAGTACCTTACTTCAACTCGGTTCCAACAGGCGATTGGGACCATCTCATAACAAACCTTGAGAAGATTGCCGATCAAGAAGACCTGTTGAAAGGAACAAAACATTGGTCTAGAAATACCCTTAAAACACCAGAAGGTTTCGTCAAGCAGGAAGCCTCCGAAAACATTATGGAGGAACCAGCTTCGAACCTTCCAACAAAAGATCATGTTCAAAAGATAGACTTGGGAACACCAGATAACCCACATCCTGTATTCATAAGTAAGAATATAAAGGATGATGAGTTACCTGAGTATATCGCCTTTCTTCGTGAGTTCGTTGATTGCTTTGCATGGTCTTACACTGAAATGCCTGGTTTAGACCCCAAAATAGCAGTGCACAAACTCAATCTTCAGGAAGACATCAAGCCTGTCAAGCAGGGCCAAAGAAGATTCCGTCCAGATGTGATGGATAAAATTGAACAAGAAGTTCAAAAACTCAAAAGCGTTGGCTTCATCCGTGAGGAACAACATCCTGAATGGTTGGCCAACATTGCCCCCGTGACAAAGAAAAATGGGCAGATCAGGGTCTGTATTGACTATAGAGATCTAAATGGCGCATGCTCTAAAGATGAAATTCCCGCTTCCCATACCTGAGGTAATGATTGACAATACCTATTGATTCGAGCGAATGACATTCATGGATGGCTTCTCTGGCTACAATCAGATAAAGATGCATCCTGAAAATGAAAAACACACATCCTTTCGGACCCCATTTGGCTTGTATTGCTACACTGTCATGCCATTTGGTCTGAAAAATGCTGGTGCCACATATCAGAGGGCCATGATGAAAATATTCCAAGATATGCAGCACAAGACGGTCGAATGTTACGTTGATGACCTCGCCGTCAAAAGCAAAAGAAAAGAATATCATCTCGAAGACCTTCGAAAAGTTTTCCTCCGGCTTCGCAAACACAAACTGCGGATGAATGGTCTAAAATGTTTCTTCGGCGTCTCGTCGGGTAAGTTCCTCAGATTCCTAGTTCGGAAAGTTGGAATAGAGCTTGACCCCATAAAAGTCAAGGCTATTCTAGAATGCCCTCTCAAAGAACCTTGAGAGAACTGAAAGGGCATCAAGGGAGATTGGCCTACATCAGACGGTTCATCTCCAATCTTTCGGGGAAATGCCGTCCATTCTCCCGGTTGATGAAAAAAAGTGTAAACTTTGTCTGGGATGCTGACTGTGAAGCTACATTCCAACATATCAAGTCATACCTGACCAAACCTCCAGTGTTAGCTGCTCCTACCTCTGGAAAGCCATTCATCTTGTACACAAGAGCCCTTGATCACTCACTAGGCGCTCTACTTGCATAAAAAAATGATGAAAGAAAATAAGTTGTTCTATACTACCTCAGCCGCATGCTAGTAGGTCCAGAGCGTCGCTACTCCCGAGTCGAAAAGGAATGCCTTGCAGTGATGTTCACCGTACAAAAGCTACATCACTACTTGCTTTCCAACACAATCTACCTGGTCTCAATGATCAACCTCTTGAAGGTCCTTGTCACAAAAGCAGGTTCTCTCAATGCCCGACTGGTAAAATGGTCCATCCTTCTGTCACAATTTGATATTAGGTATGTACCGCAAAAAGCAATCAAAGGGCAAGCTCTAGCGGACTTTCTCGCAAAGCATCCATTGCCTAAAGATTCTCCACTCAGAGATGATCTCCCAGATGAACCAGTCTACAACGTGGAGACTTTCTCACAAAATGCCTCCTAGGACATGTACTTTGATGGTGCAACCAGGACAAATGAAAAAAGACAGCTGATCTCGGGAGTTGGCATCCTCTTTGTTAGCGCCGACAAATACATGATTCCACACACTTTCTCACTACTAGAACCATACACAAACAATGCAGCTAAATATTAAGCTCTGATCCTAGGATGGGAACTCGCCATTGAATCTGCTATGACCATGCTGGAAATCTTTGGAGACTCTAAACTGATCGTCAACCAGATGAATCAGAAATTTGAAGTCAGGAAGCCTGATCTGCTGCCTTACTACAACAAGGCACAATCGCTTCTGCAAAAGTTTGACATCTGTCACATCACCCATATTCGTAGAGGTGAAAACATACGTGCGGATGCCCTGGCCGGACTTGCCGTATCTATGGCAATCCAGGAAGGGGAAAACAAGCAAATCACAGTGTGCGAAAGAAGAATCATTCCTCCTCTTAACACACACCAAGCAGTTGCTGAATGCCAACGAGTGGTTGGAAGTCAGATCTCTATCCTTCAACCTTCAATCGGCTACTGAGGAATCCGTTCATTGATTACACTTTGTTCGGAATCCTACCTGAAGATCCAAAAGAACGGGTAAGCATCCAAAGGCGAACCCTAAACTTTCATTTGGATATTCCTTCAAAAATACTTTACAGGAAATCCTTCAACGGGGTACTTCTACGTTGCTTGTCGCAACAAGAGGCTGAAGAAACACTCAAAGAAGGTCATGCTGATCCTTGTGGAGCTCATCAGGTTGGTCCCAAACTTTATGATCAGATAAAGAGGTTAGGTTATTACTGGCCTACCATGGTAGCTGACGCAATGCAATTTGCTAAACGCTGCCAACAATGCCAAGTTCATGGAGATTACATTCACATGCCTCCAGAATGGCTACATCATATAGCGATCTCATGGCCTTTCGAAGCCTGGGGTATGGACATCATAGGTCCTATTTCTCCCCCTTCAAGCAAAGGTCATCGCTTCATCTTCGCCGCTACGGATTATTTCTCCAAGTGGTCAGAAGCATTTGCGCTTAACGAAATGAAGACTTCATCGGTCCTTCAGTTCCTGCGCACCAACATCATTTGTCATTTCAGCATGCCTAAAAGATTCATCCATGATAATGGACCACAATTCCGGGATCATCAATTCTATAGGTTCTGTGAATACAAAATCCAAAGTTGTCCTTCGACTCCATACAATCCGGCAGCAAACAGAATAGCAGAAGCTTTCAACAAGACACTCTGCAAAATCCTCAAGAAAATGGTCTCTAGTAACGAAAGAGACTGGAGCGACAAACTGTCTGAAGCTTTATGGGCCTATCAAACCACCATTCGAGGACCAACCCATAGCACACCATTCTCCTTGGTCTATGGATGCGAAGCTGTTGTACCCTTGGAAGTACAAATTCCTTCCTTGAGGATATCCTTGCAAAATGACATGACTCAAGAAAGCAATGTCAAATTGCGACTCCATGAGCTAGACAATCTAGATGAGAGACGGCTCGAAGCTCGACAAAGCATTGAACTTTACCAAGCATGCATGGCAGGATCTTTCGACAAAAAGGTCAGGCAACGCACCTGCAAAAAGGGTGACTTGGTTTTTGCCGTAAAAAGACCAGTGGTCTTCGCTCACAAGTCCAAAGGCAATTTTGAGCTAAAATGGGTGAGACCCTACATCATCGACAAGGTTTTCTCTAACGGCACATATGCACTCCTAAACATGGAGGGTGACAGATGTATGCTGCCCATCAACGGCAAGTTCTTAAAGCGGTACTACCCTTGAAGACTTACCCAACTAAGTAAGTGCAATGCCTGTACGACCAAAACCTATTTCTAGGTACTCGCTTGTCAAACCCACTCTTTTTAGAATTTTCATATCAAATGTTGAAATTTTTAGAAATTCAAACAATGCTTACTTTCACCGTTTCATTGTTCAAAAAATTCCAAGTTTAGGAACCTCTCCCTAACTTAACCAAAGTTTTCAATCCTTGAACACAAAATTCGTGGTTTGAAACAAAATCCGGATTCAGGGATTTCCACCCTAGTCCACCCTGCCTTTTACCGCCAAAATGGTTTTAGGTCAAAACTTACGACCCTCGTGTCTTTAAACAAAAAAATAATTTTTTTCAAAAAAAAACCACGGGGAAACGATGCTTAGTCGATACTCGCACAAATCGGAAGCATGCGAACCATGTTCGACACTTCCAAAATCGCAGGGAAGCGACATTTCGTCAATACTTGCAAAATAAAAAAAAGGTGGAGAGCAACATTTAAGTTGATGTCCACAACCCAAATTTCAAAGGTTCGAAAAAACCAAGAAATCATGGAGATGCAACATTTCAGTTGATATCCACAGCCCAAAGGTTCGAGAAAACCGCAAACTTCAAAAATCGTGGGGAAACGACATCAAGTCAGTACCCGCAAAACCAAAATTTTTAAAAAGCAAGGATTTGACATTCCATCGATACTTGCACCGAAATCCGCGAGAAGGCAACATTCCATCGATACTCGCAACCGAATGAGCAAGGATGCGACATTCCATCGATACTTGCAAGACCATTCAGCAGGGAGGCGACTTTTAGTCGATACTTGTATTTTTGAAAACCAAAACCGGCTATAGATGCCACAAACCGGCTATAAATGCCACAAACCGGCTATAAATGCCAGCAAACCGGCTATCAATGCCACAAAACAAAACCAGCTATCAATGCCACAAACCAAAACTTGGTTTTCAAAAAACCCGGTTATAAATGCCACCAAAACCGGCTATCAATGCCACAAACTCGGCTATCAATGTCACAAAAAAGTGGCTCTCATGCCAAAATCGGCTTCCAAGCCACAAAAATCTGGCTCCCATGCCAAAACAATCATTTGACAAAAGATTTTCACAAAATGACAAACTTTTGATCAAATCCCATTTAGCAATTGCTTTCATCACAAAAAGATTTAAGTGAGCTAGGGAAAACAAAAAAAAATCCCATTTAGCAATTGCTTTCATCACAAAAAGATTTAGGTGAGCGCAGGGAAAACAAAAAAAAAGAGTATCAAAAAATACATGTGGTACCAAAAAAAAGTGTTTACAAGCACTACAGAAAAAAAAAGAGTACAAAAAAAAATACATGTGGTACCCAAAAAAAAAGAAGAAGGATAGTTTCTGCGATAAAAAATCAGGAGTTCAACCAAAAATGGTCTCCAACCAAAGTTTCAGCTCCTCAAGCAAACTCTTGGCCTCAGCCGTCATAGTTTTCAAGGCACGCTTCTTCAGGAACTTGCCATGAGATGCTGGAGAAGGCTGCAACCCTTCTTTTATACCGGGAAGCTTATCCAAAGCAGTTTACCACTGTTTGTCTTCTTGAAACTTCCTTTCGAGAACTTGATTGGCATCTGCGACCCGGCGAATCAGAGCACTCTCCCTGTCACGAGCCTCTGTTATAGTAGCCCTCTTGGCAGCGACTTGTGCCTTCAAATGCTCAAGACGTTTTCTGGCCTCATCGACCTCCATATCAAGGATGTTAAGGTTGTGCCTCAGCCTGATGATGGCTAGCTCTTCTAAATTCTTCTTTCGGACTACCTGCTCCCTGCTCTGTGTAGCCTCATTCATGTCAGACTTAGCCCTATTAGGAGGATCCAAGAACATCTCCTTGAAGAACTGGTCATCAGGGAAGTCCATGGTCTCAAACCACTTGTCACCCAGTGCAATGATCCTATCAACGATCGCCCTGGCACCTGTGACGTCTAGACCAACTTCTTCGGCATCAGTGAGAATCTTCTGCACATGCTGGATCATACCAAATCCGGCATCCAAGTGCCCAGAAAGGAGAGTCTCAATCCAAGAGCTCAGAACCCGTGTCAGCACCTTCTTTGCAAATAGAAGAGAGGGCCCAGATGAAGATTCGCCTCGCTCCGTCGGTCGGCTGCCCATGTCATGACCCGTTGGAAGAGTAAAAAGAGAACTCTTTCCACTTGGAGCTGCTAGGGAAGGAATCTCAGCACGAGGTATCTCCTCAACAGTAACCTGCCAAAGAAACACAAAAAGGTATGAATATGATCCTGTTTGAAAATCATTATCAGGATTTTTGCTACAAAATACCTTCTTCGACGACCGACGGAATACTCTCTTCCTCCACGAACTCATCGGAAGCATCGTCGACATTTGCATCCATCGATGGTTCAAAGTCATCGGAATCCTGTGGCAAATCAGCTGACACAAAAAAATGTTAGTAAATCAAACCGTAGGCCAAAAAAAAAGAGAAAAAGAAGTCATACCAGTCGGAGATTCTGGATTCATTCCAAAGTCACTTGGTTCTTCTTTAGGTGCCTCCACATGATCTGTCACCGCCTCATCGGTCGGACCCTCAGGCATCGCCAAGTCTTCCTCTGCTAAAAAAAAAAAGCAGAAACAGAAAGCAAATCAGAACATGGAAAAATCCCATGAAATGAATGGAAAGAGAAAGAGGAAGAGTCATACCTTCACCAACGGTCTCTTCTTCTCGGTTTCTCTTTTCTGGAGGCTCGTCAGCATTCTCTAGCACCTCCTCATTGATAGTAAGAGGGACTTCTACATCAGGAGAGTCTTCGTGTTGCTCCTTGCTGTGATGCTGACTCCTCTTCCTCTTACCTCTATGGGCTCGCTTCTTAGAGGAACCTGCCCCGCTGTCAGAGTCAGGTTTTCCACTTGACTCTGCACTGGATTGTCTACCCTTGTCAGTAGACTCCATGGAAGATCACCTCTGTGCCGCTTGCATCCAAGCATCAAGGTCAGCTTTCTCTTGTTCTAGCTGCTCTAAAGCGTCATCAGGTATTTCTCGAACAGCTTCAGAACCAATGACGCCCTGGTCACCGAGAAAGCCTATCTTATGCTTTTCTCCAGAAAGGAAGGCCCAAACTTCCTCTCGCCGGACGCCATCCGACTTTCCAAGGCCTTTTCCAGACGACAGCTTCACATCAAGCTCCTTCTTGGAAAGCCTTCAATATGCCGAAAAGCTCTCCGCGAACCACTTCACGAAGCCGGCAGTCCGAGAAATCGACAATACAGGATAGGAAATCATGGTTGTAGTGTCTTCAGCACTATAGAAAGCCCATGCGTTTCTCCCGTTCTGTGAACCTCCAAAGTGCTTCACCATACTTGAAGGCGCTCCAACAACGCCTTGAGAAAAACCCAACTGCAGCGTAAAGCGAGAAGGTACATACGGCTGGATGTCGACGAAAAGATGTCTGCGGTACACCATTGTGCCAACACGTATGCTGAAAAGCCACTCCTTCTTGGCATTCGTCAAGGAGTAATGCCTTCCCGACCCTGCCCTGGTAGAGTCTCGGGAGACACCAAAGTCAAAAGCCTTCTTCCGCAACTCCGAAGAAAGCTTCACTGAAGATTGCCCCATCTCGACGTCCCTGAACCGTCAGATCCTCATGCGGGCAAACAAAAGTGATTCGAATACGGCTTTCCCCTTAGCCAGTTGAGTCATCAAAGGATCATCATCCTGTGTAGCACCCAGCCGGTGGAAGCCAGGACAGTGGTAGACATACCATGAATAGAAAATGTGGGCTGAAAATACCCTGTTATTTGGAAGCCCAAGCCGAACTAAGAAAGCTGCAGCCTGCAGTTCGGTACACAAGTAGGAGTAAAGAGCCGCCACCAAAGCAAGCCGCTCTCGAAATGCCATCTGACAAGCCCGAAAAGATGCAATGCGGCCTGATGTGCATTCTATCTCCTCCAGCAAAAATAACCTCACCTAGCCAATAAGTGAGGTAAATAGCGAGATCTCTCCGCAGTGCAATGTCAGAGCAAATGGCGTCTGTACTTGCGAAGAAACTCCTCAACTCTTCTTGCATGGCCGAAATCTTCTTCGAACCCAAATCCTGAGCCCTGTCTTCCCAGGTTGTGCTACTAGAAGATTCCTTACTGTCAAAAAAGTTGGGGAACGAAGAGCCAGAACTCTTCCAACTACTGGATCAAACTTTCGAGCCCTCCTTCTCCTTCAAAAAATCATAGAAGGCGATAACCTGAAAGTACAGAAGCCTGAACTCCTCCGACTGCTCCTCAAGGACACTATCGATTGGCATGAACTCTTCACAGAGTTTGCAAAGGATAGGCAATCCAATAATGGCGCTCAGCTCCTTTAAAGAAAAACCAATCTCACCATTCGTGACAACGAAGGTATTGGTTTGTGGAAGGAATGACTCCAACATAGCCATGAAGGCCTCGTCGGAAAAGATCACGGTCTCCCTAAAGGCGCGGACCGCATCAAAAATCTCGGCTTCCTTCAAAACGGCGGCACCAATCAGCAGGACATGATCAGTCCACGACTTCCACTCGAAGTCAGCACTGAAACGGCCACGAAGTCGAAAAGGCTTCACCCAATTGTTGCAGTCACCGCTGAAAATGCCAAGGCCCACCGGTCCCAAATTGATCGACGGATAATCAGAGCCCTGGTAGCCGCTGGCCGGCATCAACATGTCCATGTCAGTAGGTGACTTCTCCGCATATCCAGGAGATCTGCCAACAAAAACCCCGGTCTTGATTACATTTGTCCTCTTCACCCACCTTGGAGGATCTTTCCTCTTAGAGCACGTGGGAGCAAGGCTCATAATCGAGATGGTGCGATCAAACGTCGACCGGGTAACAACGGTTATCTTCTCACCATCAGCTGTGTAAGAGAACTGAAAACATCTCCTCTGGTATGTCACATCGTCAGGACTGCATCACCGAAGAAAAAAGTAGGCTTGGGCAAAACCCTCTGATCGTTCATAACCCAAGGACAGTCGCTTACCATGATCTTATAAAACTCCTCACTCTTGAGAACGATCAGTCGCTGCCGCATCTCATCTCTGTTGAGGGAGTCACACTCTTCCATGTTTCTCTCAACATACTGGACCTTCTCCCAGGCCTGCTGAACGGCCGAATTAGAAGATCTAACAGATCGACGAGGTACGCTTGTAGCAGGCTCTTTACCCTTGTTCGTTCTAGAGGAACCACCTACAAAGGTTGGAAAAGAAAAAGATCAATCATCAAAATGACGGAATGTCGCTAAAAAAATCTGGCGAAATTTTGACATGACTCCGGGGCAATTCCGAAGAAAAAGGAAATACCACAAAAGAAATAGAAAGCTTGAAGATAGGCTCAACATTGCTGCGAGCTCCGGAACTCAAAACTTTCGAAACCTCAAGGTCTCCGCAAAATCAGAAAGGGCTCAACATCACTGCGGCTCCAAATTCCCAAATTTGTAAAAAATTTCAGGTATGCTATCAGATCATGCTACCAATTCAATTTACAAAAGAATGCATGCATGAACACCTTGGTTTGCCAAAAAATGCATTATCATGATGAGAAAAAAAAAAGAAAAAATAAACTTACTCCAAAAAAAAAGGGAGAAACAAAACAACAAAAAATAAGAAGAAACAAAAAACTTTCTAAAAAAAGGAGAGAAAAAAAAGGGAAACAAAAAAAAGGGGCCGGCCCACAAGCCACGTGGCCGTACGGCCAGATCCGTACGGATCTGTCCGTGCCACCCACAAAAAAAAACAAACAAAAAAAAAACGTGCAAAAGAAAAGAAAATAAAATGCACGAGAAAA
Source organism: Litsea cubeba (assembly GCA_012931725.1). NCBI lineage: Eukaryota > Viridiplantae > Streptophyta > Magnoliopsida > Laurales > Lauraceae > Litsea > Litsea cubeba. Next base: position 69,974,273 of record CM022945.1, read on the forward strand.
AAAAACACGTGTAAAAAAAAGAGAAAACACGTGGAAAAAGACAAAAAAAGAAAAAAAAAAGAGAAGAAAGAAACAAAAAAAAAAAACAAACACTTTCTTTTTTTACCATCTGTTGACACCAAAAATGTCACTTTGCCTCTTCAAGATCCAAAGAGCTACATGAAGTCGCAACCTGCCATAAATAGGCAATGCTACTTCCAAAAAATCAAATCTTGTCATAATCAAACAAAAACTGTAAGATCCTTCAAAACAGCCAAAAGAGGAGTACACAAGAAGTTTCGGGCCATTTTAAAATCATTTGGCCAAACTTCGCTTCTCCGGCAGCTGAAAAGGAGCTCCCGGCGGCGAAAGCATCGGAGATACTAAATCTTCGATCATAGTCGATGGATGGTCTCAAAATACATCCAAAAGGCTCCACGTCAAGTTACGAGTCAAACCGACAACGTTTGACCCTACATCAACCCTCGAACAGATAAATCAAGCCTCTCGGCGGCGAGAACCACCGAGGCCATCACTCATCAGATAGAGCACATGGACGGCTTCAAAATGCTTACAAAGGGCTACACGTCAAATTTCAGGTCATTTCGACAACATTTGACCATACTTTGACGCTCGGAAGCCAGACCAGGCCTCTCGACGGTAAAGCTCCCCGGGACCATGGTTTCCAAGACAGAGCCTATGGATCATCTTAAAATGACTCCAATAGGTTCCCTGTCAAATTTCAAGTCAATCGAACATCGGTTGACCGCACATCAAACCGCGACTTCCTCAGGAGGCTTCATCACGAAGAAAGCAAGTCTACTGGTGATAGGACCCCAAACGGCATCAAAAATAAAAAAAAAGCCTATGGTTGGTCTTATTTGTTGCTCAGGAGGCTTCACCTCAAATTTCAGGTCATTCCGACATCGTTTGACCCAGTTTCCGCTTCTGACGGAAAATCGGCACCTCTGCGCAACAATGTCTTCGGCTTTCTCAGAAAATTGGAAACTTTGCAAAAGAAAATGTAAGGATTCTCACCAGGTTTTCTACAGGGAAATCAGGCCAATAAATGATCAAAAATATCAAGGAAAAATACAGAAGAAAAAAGAATAAAAAAACAGCAAAAACGGACACAAAACGGGACAAAAGGGGGAAAAACCCCCTCAGGGTCGCCGGCGACCCTGGGGCCCGGGATCGCCCGGTGGGCCCCGGAAACCCCGTTTTTCGCCATTTTTTCGCATTTCGAAGCGTCCGGCCTCTGGTATTTTTCAAAATTCATACTTTTGAGATACCAAATCCTCTAACATCCATCAAAAAAATGGGTTAATCATCAAGAGTATCGAAAACAACATTGATCGCCACCCGGTCAACCAAAAAAAAGTATGCTTTCTACCCAACCGATCGAGAAATCGACAGGACAGATGGTACCGACCCGCTGTTGGCAACCAACACCTGAAGTTACATGGTCATCCGATGTCGATCTACATGAAGATCCATCGATGATCATCGCCAGAAGAATCCCAAAAGATGCGGCACGGCCCGCAACTCTTCAACTGCTCGGCGACCACTTAATGCGATTAATTGACTAGCTTTATTACAGTCATTAATCCATTTCTTCGGACAGACCAATCAGAAGCAAGCATCCGGGAGTTACAAGTCAAGAGATTCATGGCATTTATAACCCATGAAACTCCTCCCATCATGGCGATTAAAGGCGATTAAATGCCCTCAATCTCCTCCGGCCAATCAGAAGCCAAGAAAAAGGAGTTACAAAAATAAAGAATTTAATCTTGTAACTCCTCCCTTTATGTAGCTTTATGACAATTAAGGCTCATAAACCCTCCTAAATGGCTACCTAAAAGCCTATAAATAGGAGAGCATTCCAAAGAAATCCAGATCGAAAAAACGAGACAGATCCCAGATCAGAAAAAAGCACAGAAATTCAGAGAAGGAAAAGAGAGAAAACTCTGCTGAAGTTCTACACTGACCACCGCTACAAGGTGACAAAAGTCCCTTGGGAGGGTACCCCCCCCCCAAGGTCCTTGCCTTCTCCTTCTGCCTCCAAATGGCTTAGATGTGGCTTTTCAGCCCGTCTACTCGGCTTTTTATAAAACATAGGACCTCCTATTGGTCTGTGTTCTCTAAAAACCTGAGGTTATAGCCAAGTCAACCGAATCAATAGCATCCTCTGTTCTCATCTGCATGGATGATGGCGAAGTCCACATATGGCTTGCGGCCGTCTATCTGAACGGGTCCCTCACAATCTCCTGAAAAGTTAGATCCTCTTTTTTCTTGCTTTTCATTGTAGTTTGTATTTTTTTAAAAGAGACAAAAATCACAACTCTTGTCTTTCATTATTGATAAGAATTGTAAATCGGCTATAAACGCCAAAAATCGGCTATAAATGCCAAAATCGGCTATAAATGCCAAAAAAATCGCCTTTCACGGCAAATCAAGAAAATGTCTCTTTTCTTAAATATATGTGCAATGGAAAACTTGAAAGAAGTTGATTTCTTTTTTACTTGCGAAGGTTGATCTCCGGATCACCACTTGCAATTCCAAGTAAAAATAGAAAATCTAGCACACCCACCCAAAAGAAATGTTGATGCATGCCCCTTGCCCCCCGGTTACGAAAGGGTCAGACCCAACGGACTCCCACGTCCGCCGACCTCGGTAGGACCAGGTGCAGGAGCTAGGTCCATCAAGCTGGCACACCTGGTGGGACACGTTCATTTGAGAACACGATGCTAGAAATGAAATATTTGCATATCATATCTATTGCACTATGCTTATATTTCTTTTCTTGATTCTTTGGCTACTTTTTAATTGGTGGCCATGTTGGATTCCGCATCTAAAAAAAATGAGATGAGATTTTTTGGGAATTTCTAATTTTTGAATTTATTTCCACTCTTTCTCTTTTCAAAAAAAAAATAAAAAATCAGATTTTTCAGTTTGAATTCAAAATTGAGAAACCTTGATCCTTTCCTATCGTTCATCGCGCTTGCAGAAATGTTGAACCTGTTCGACTAAGGTTTTGGGCCATCGTTTCTCTTCGATGAGTTCATTAAAGATCTTAAAAGAAAATATATATATATAAATAAAAGATAAAAAAAAATCAGATTTCTCATTTTGGATTCAAAATTGAGAAACCTTGATCCGTTCCTATCGTTCATCGCGCTTGCAGAAATGTTGAGCCTGTTCGACTAAGGTTTTGGGCCATCGTTTCTCTTCGATGAGTTCATTAAAGATCTAAAAATTTTTATAATATAAAAATAAAATAAAATAAAATAAAAAAATCAGATTTTTTCATTTTGGATTCAAAATTGAGAAACCTTGATCCGTTCCTATCGTTCATCGCGCTTGCAGAAATGTTGAGCCTGTTCGACTAAGGTTTTGGGCCATCGTTTCTCTTCGATGAGTTCATTAAAGATCTAAATATATATATATAAAATTAAAAAAAAACAAAAAATCAAATTTTTTCATTTTGGATTCAAAATTGAGAAACCTTGATCCTTTCCTATCGTTCATCGTGCTTGCAGAAATGTTGAGCCTGTTCGACTAAGGTTTTGGGCCATCGTTTCTCTTCGATGAGTTCATTAAAAATCAAAATATATAAATATATATATATATATAAATAAAAAAAAAAGACATAGGCCACTAAGGTTAAACCAACTGTGTTCTTTGATCATGGTTGATTCAAGAAAAGCCTTGTCTAGAGTGTGGAGACAGCTTGACTGTTCTAGGCAAGGGTCCTCCAAACGGGTTCATTAAGTAATCCTACCCTTACCTGGGGGCAATTCTATCAATCAGGATTTCATAAGACCGGGTTAGGAGGCCTATGTATACTCTCTCGTCTTTTAAATAAATTTTTTTCAAAAATAAAATTTTTAAAAATAAAAATTTTAAAATAAAAAATAAAAAATAAAAAAAATCTTAAAAAAAATAAATAATAAATAAATAAATAAATAAATTTTTAAAAAAAATCTTCAAAAAAAAAAAACCTTCCGTCATTTTGGGTTTAGATTGGAGAAATCTTGGTCTCCTCTTTTCTCAGCACTGGCGCTCGCGGAAATCGCTGAGCCCATGTTCAGATTGGAGTGCCTTTTGCTCTCTTTGATGAACCCGATATTGGCCTTTAAAAAAAAAACTCGTCATTTTGGACTCAGATCCAAGAAATTATAGTTCATTTCTTTCTGAGAACTGGAGCTCGCGGAAATCGCTGAGCCCGTGTTCAGATCGAAATACCATCTACTCTCTTTGATGAATCCAATCTTGACCTTTCAAAACAGAGAATCTCATCTCATGGATGCGGTCTCAAAACATTTGTGTCTAGCGGTACTAGTACGCCCTTTCAGGGTCTACTATATTGTGACCGGCACATTTGTAACTCCAACTTTATATTCTTCTTGCGAGCAAGCTCTGCTTCCCGATAAGTCGAATTTAACTTCACAATTGCTTCTAGCAGTCACTGGGACGCTCATTCTAGGTTTACCATACCTGCGATCAGAATAATTGTACCCTCTATGGCGTTTTGCCTTCTTCATATTGCTTGGGTCATCTTCCTCGAGCAATTTGAAAAGACAAAACCATAGAACTTCCCATTTATGATCATTATATTCTTGTGATTACTAATGGATGTGGTCTTGTTTCAGAAATTTTTTCAAAAAAACTAACAATGGCAGCATTGCTTACCATTACCCTCGATGAGAACAAGCACCAAGTCATGCTTCAACAGAAGCAAACTACGCACACCTACAAGCGCCTCATCAGCTGCCGAAGTGTCAACTCCCTCGGCAACTCTCTGAACTCCGGGTCGACCTCGACTCCCCGGACTATCGTCTTTGGGACGCTGGGACCATTCCCACTTCCCCAGGAACAAACTGCTCCTTCCAAGAAGCAGAAACTCGCCTCTTAACGTGTCACTACCGTGACACCAAAGGCGAGCACCAGAAGGCCCGAAGCCCGTGGCAGCCCCACGAAGCCTCGATCAGCAAACGACCAGGTCTACCCCAAGACTTGGTCCCCAAGACCTTTACCAAAACAGAGAAGGTCCCAAACATCTACCAAGCCAGCATTCCTGGCCCCACTCAAGGAGAACCAGTTCTATCCTCTTGCTTACATGAAAGAGGAGAGACCCATCTCCAACCTGACTCCCAAGTCAAACCAGCAAAAGTCGGCTTGTTCCTACAAGCCCAAAATCAGATCATACATCACAAGGCCTCTGTAAGCACCTGCTAAGGCCTATAAACCTGCAGTTCGACCCTTCATCTCTACAGGGGCTGAACTCCAAAATTTCAAAGCTTCGCTACAACAGGCGAAGGACAGGGTTCGCATCCTGTCCTTGCCCAGCTACAAAGAAGACAGGCTCGGCTGCTGCGCCGAGGGAGTACATCCTTCATCGTCAAAGCCCAGCCAGAGCTGACCGAAGCTCAAATTGCTCGTCGCATACGCTCCCGCGCGTCGTATAGACAAAAGAGACTAGAGAAGCAAAGGACCCAGCCTCCTACGCTTCAAGTCTCTCCCAAATGGGTCGAAAAAGAAAGACCCAACCAAGTTGCTGCCGTCCATATGGTTGGAAAAACCAGAAGGCGCCAAGAGTCAGCAACAAAAATCCATGTCCGACGTCCGATGACCCGCAGCGTCTCCAGGACAAGAAGACATTCAGAAGAATCCCCTACTCCTTCAAGCAAAGGACGGCAGAGTGATCCTTCCTCAAGCTCTTCTTCAAAAAGAATGAGCCCCAGCTCAGTCACCACGACAGTTTCTTCGTTCGAATCACGAAGGATGAACGTCTTGGCTATAAATTCTGAACCACCACCCCGCAATCCACCTCAAGATGATGCGATCACCCGCATCCAGCAGTTGGAACAAGGCCAACAGAGGATTGAAACTCTGATGGAAAACCTTCTCCTCGCCTTCCAAAATCAGGCGAACAATGAACCTCCTCCGAATCATCAAGACGATGAGGTAAATGGAGAAGAAAATGAGTCACGCGCCCCCACCAAAAAGGACGTAGACAGTATCCTCGCCAAAGCAAAAGAAGAGGATATACTCAAGGAGCATGGGATCAAGCCACCATATCCCTTATGGATGGACTCGGTCCCGTTCCCCACCAAATTCAAGCATCCTACTCTCCAAACATATACGGGGAAAGGATCAGCCAGACAGCACGTCATCCACTTCAAGATCCTAACGGGAGCTATCGCGGATCAAGATGCACTCAAGATCCGCCTCTTTGCAAGTACCCTAAAAGGTACGGCCTTCGATTGGTACTCCACTCTGCCGGAGGACTCGATCCAAAAATGGGGCATACTAGAGACACGCTTCCTGACTCACTTCAAAGGTGAGGATCATCCCGCTACTATGGCTCAACTGTGCAGCCTAAAACAGGGGGAGAATGAGTCAATATATGACTTCATTCACAAGTGGAAAGCAATGGCATACAAATACTCTGATGTATTGCCACAAGCGTCGCTAGTCGACATCTGCCGAAACAACATGAGAGCTAGAATCCGCTCCATGATCATCGGCAACAAATCAAAAAACCTGGGAGAACTCCTAGAAGCTTCCATGGAACCTGAAACGGTGATTAAAGACCTCAACAGTCAGAAATCATCAAGAAAAGAGCCAACCGCCATTGCAACCTCTAAACCAAAGAAGAAAGAGGTCCTCAATGTGCAGACCAAGTCAGCTCCTCAGCCACCAAAGAAAGCTGAAAACAAAGCTGCGGGTAAGAGACCTGAACTCTCAGATGCCTTCAAAGAACGAGTAGAGAAGATATACCCGTTTGATGAAGATGTTGATGAAATCTTCGGGGCTCTTGTGGCAAACGACAAGCTCACCTTGCCTGAACCAAAAAGACCGGGTGATGTTGGCAAAACCAACGATCCTCGATACTGTCCAAACCACTAGATGATCTCGCATCCTCTCAATCAATGCTTTGTTGTGAGGGAAAAAATAAACGAGATGTGGAAAACGGAGTCATTACCTTTGACAAAAACTATGGGCCTGCCTCCGTCAACATGGTGACATATGGACAAACATCAAAATCACCGAAGAAGAAGATCACTACTTCCTTCAATGTGATAAACTCAATCCAAGCGTCCGAGGAACTGGTTCCTTACCCGACACCAGACGAACAACCCATATGGGTACATCCCGATCTCTTAGAAGATGAAAATTGGGAGGTCGTGAAAACAAAGCCTACATATCAGCTGCGAAGGCAGGCTAGGAAGCATCTCCTCGAGCTCAAACGGCAAGAGAAGACCCAGCCAAAACAAGAAGTCAAAGAAAACGCAGAGGCTTCCTCTACCGCTTCACTGGAGGAAACAAAAACGTCCATTCCAGAGACTTCAAAGGGGGTAAGAAAATTCACTCTCAGTGATTTCATACCACCTCAATTCAAAGAAGCCATGCAGGGGGCATCATACTCTTGCAATTTGGTAATTGGATTCTCCATTGATGGATACGAGTCCAGCGACACCGATGATGGATTCGAATCCAACTACACAGATGAGTGGGAGGATTCCCTTGAAACAGGAGAATATCTCTCCGATGAAGAATGGGTTCCTGAGTCTCATCTTATGCCAGTAATCTGGTATAACCCTCTACAGCCACAAGGATCCCGGTCTGATGATGAAGAAGACCAAGAGGCTGTACAAGAAGATGTTGCTGACCCAGCACCTCTCATTGCTCCAGTGGAAATCAACCTGTTGAGCCATAAACAATTGATGAAGAAAAATATTTAGCTCCCATGCCTGATCTTGAAGAATATGTAAGGATCTTGCAGCGTCTTGCTCTAGAACAAGAGCAAGAACGCGTCAACGAGCCTCCTCGCAATCCAGAGCCTGAAGTCCCTGAAGACCATCAGGTACATCCTCCCTTAACTCCTGAAAATGGAGAAAATTGCTGGATAAACGATCCTCTTACATCCGAGGATGAGTCTGACTCCGATCAGGCAACGTCTCCCGTCAGAGCTTCCTGTAATGTGATGATTCGGGATTATAGCTCTTCAGAAGCATCGTCTGATGAGAGCACTTACACTCCGGCGACGCCTAGCAATGTATCTTCTGGAGCCACCTCGTCTCACGTGACTTTCACTGAGATGACACCCTCTCAGGTTTCTTCTCCTGAGACTGGGACTTCAAAGTTCACACCCTTCCTGACTGAAGAATTCCCAACTATTGATGCTTGGGACGATGAATTAGTCAACAAAGATGAAAGGTTGCTGGATGCTGTTCAGGACTTGTTCCCGAAAAATGCTCCGTGCAACACAATCACTGAGGACGGTAACTCTGCTGCTGATACATCCTCAGCAAATGAAAAACGACAGCCTCTTGATCCTGAAGACAATCTTCCAAACGAAGACCCTTCTCAAGAAGCTCTCGAAGTTGGTAGAGGCACCCGCTCTGGCCGGGACTACCACAAAAATTACAACCAATCTTCCTTTACATATATAAATCCTTTGGGAAAAGATGTTGTAAGCGCCCCTAGTGGCAACAATGATGAACATGCAGGCCCTAAGGAGGCTTTCAAGTATGACTTGATTGAACACTTCAAGCACATACCTGCACGTCTGCACATCCTAGATTTGTTGCGAATGTCTCTGCACACTCGTGATAATCTCATCACAGAATTACAAAAGCTGAATGAGGATGTCGACAAACATGCCCCGCAAGTCCTCCAAATTGAAATGGATTACCGGGTCAAAAACTCAGAAGCCTCCTCAAAGGGAGAAAAGAAGAAAACTGAGGGATCATGCATTGAATGCCTCTCGGTTAAAAAAGCAGCCAGTGCAACCATCGCCTTCACAAAGGACGACCTCCTACTTGGCGAAACCAGGCACAACCGACCCCTTTACTTCACAGGGTACATCAAGGAAATGGCTATGCACAGAGTTCAAATCTACCCAGGTTCTGCACTTAACCTCATCTCCACTTCAGCTCTCGAAGAGTTGGGCACCCCACCCAGCAAGCTGAGCCACACATCTGTATCTATCTTTGGATACGACGGGAGTACTCAAAGGCCTATCGGCAAAATCAGGTTCAAGTTGTAGATCGGTGATCTTATCTTTGAGGTCACTGTGTATGTAATAAAAACCCCTTCATGATATAACATCCTTCTCGAACGCCCCTGGATCCACGAGAATGGTGTTGTCCCTTCAACTCTACATCAATGCATCAAGTTTGTTGGTGACGATGGCATGATACATCGAGTCTTTACGGACAGAAAACCCTTCAAAGGTAAAAAAGTCCACTTTGCAGACTCACAGGTGTATGAAGGTGAAAAAGATGAAGAGGACACAGCACCCTTTGCCGAAAATCTCTAGAAAGAAAAAGACAAGGCTCCTCAACAATCACCGGAAGAAAACAAACCATCTGGTAAATCCGAAGAGAGCATTTAAACTCCCTTCGTCATCTCCCTCAAACCTTCAAAGCCTTTGGTCATCACAACTAAAGTGAAGAAGGCAAAGCAAAAGCCTGGGGGAAAATTTGTTATCTCTTTTGTGTCTATCATGCAAGACACGGATTCGGATTCAGAGCCAGAAGACGACACATCGTCAAGCCAAGCTGACACTCAGCAAGTTCAGCCTGCTCTCACTCCAATGGAGACGACTTCTGACATAGAAGATCCTACGTCAGCTTCCTTCATTGTTCCAGCAACTTCAGCAAAGGAAAAGCCGATCTTCTTCCATAGATCGGATGCTTCTTCATCAAACTCTATGCTTGAACCTTTCCAAAGTAAAGGTATGCCTCAACTATCCTTATATAGTTCCGTGGCACAAGCTATTATGAAGAAAATGCGCTATGACGCTCAAAACCCAGTCGGTTTGGGAGAAGGACGCGGTATTCTCATGCCATTGGGGCCCGTCTTGACCAAAAGCCAGCTGGAAGATTGGAGACTCTACGGCTATGTAGAAAAGTCTTCACACGAGTTAGGGTATGAACCCGACACTCCCCTGAGACAGTTGACACAAAGGCTTAAAAGTCAATATACTGACCAAGCCTTAACATCTCAAGTCCATGAAGACATCGATCTCCCTGGATATCTCTTTGATGAGTCACCTGACAAAGATCCAGGAAGCTCATCCAATTGGCATGATTTCTCCGAAAATGAAGAGGAGTTGTCCGATGGCACAGACGTGTGGTCTTCTGACCCAGAAGAACCTTCATCTCCAAAAGCAGTAGCCTACTTCAACCCGGTTTCAACAGGCGATTGGGATCATCTCATAGCAAGCCTTGGGAAAATTACCGATCAAGAAGACCCGTGGAAAGGAACAAAACCTTGGACTGGAAATGCCTTTGAAACCCCAGAAGGTTTCGTTGAGCCGGAAGCCTCTGAAAATATTGTGGAGGAACCACCTTCGAACCTTCCAACAGAAGATCTTGTTCAAAAGATAGACTTGGGAACACCAGATAACCCACGTCCTATATTCATAAGCAAGAATATAAATGATGATGAGTTACCCGAGTATATCGCCTTTCTTCATGAGTTCGTTGATTGCTTTGCATGGTCTTACGCTGAAATGCCTGGTTTAGACCCCAAAATAGCGGTTCACAAACTCAATCTTCAAGAAGACATCAAGCCTGTCAAGCAAGGCCAAAGAAGATTCCGTCCAGATGTGATATTTAAATTGAACAAGAAGTTCAAAAACTCAAAAGCATCGGCTTCATCCGTGAGGAACAACATCCTGAATGGTTGGCCAACATTGTCCCCGTGACAAAGAAAAATGGGCAGATCAGGGTCTGTATTGACTATAGAGACCTGAATGGCGCATGCCCAAAAGATGAATTTCCGCTCCCCATACCAGAGGTAATGATTGATAATACCTGTGGATTCGAGCGAATGACATTCATGGATGGTTTCTCTGGCTACAATCAGATAAAGATGCATCCTGAAGATTGAAAACATACATCTTTTCGGACCCCATTTGGCGTGTATTGCTACACTATCATGCCATTTGGTCTGAAAAATGCTGGTGCCACATATCAGAGGGCTATGATGAGAATATTCCAAGATATGCAGCACAAGACGGTTGAATGTTACGTTGATGACCTCGCTGTCAAAAGCAAAAGAAAAGAAGATCATCTTGAAAACCTTCGAGAAGTCTTCCTCTGGCTTCGCAAACACAAACTGCGAATGAATCCTTTGAAATGCTTCTTCGGCGTCTCGCCGGGTAAGTTCCTCGGATTCTTAGTTCGGAAACCTGGAATAGAGCTTGACCCTATAAAAGTCAAAGCCATTCTAGAAATGCCCTCTCCAAGAACCTTGAGAGAACTCAAAGGGCTTCAAGGGAGATTGGCCTACATCAGATGGTTCATCTCCAATCTTTTGGGGAAATGCTGTCCATTTCCCGGTTGATGAAAAAGGTGTAAACTTTGTCTGGGATGCTGACTGTGAAGCTGCTTTCCAAGACATCAAGCCATACCTGACAAAACCTCCAGTGTTAGCTGCTCCTACCACTGGAAAACCATTCATCTTGTACACAAGAGCCCTTGATCACTCTTTTGGAGCTCTGCTTGCGCAAGAAAATGATCAAAGAAAAGAAGCTGCTATATATTACCTCAGCCGCATGCTAGTAGGTGCAGAGCATCGCTACTCTCCAGTCGAAAAAGAATGTCTTGCAGTGATGTTCGCCGTACAAAAGCTGCGTCACTACTTGCTTTCCAACACAGTCTACCTGGCCTCGAGGGTCAACCTCTTGAAGGTCCTTGTCACAAAGGCAGGTTCTCTTAACGCTCGACTGGCAAAATGGTCCATCCTTCTGTCACAATTTGATATTAGGTATGTACCACAAAAGGCAATCAAAGGGCAAGCTCTAGCGGACTTCCTCGCAGAGCATCCATTGCCTAAAGATTCTCCACTCAGAGATGATCTCCTAGACAAACCAGTCTACAATGTGGAGACTTTCTCACAAAGTGTTTCCCAGGACATGTACTTTGACCGTGCAACCAGGACAAATGAAAAAAGACAGCTGATCTCGGGAGTTGGCATCCTCTTTGTTAGCCCCGACAAATACATGATTCCACACGCATTCTCACTACTGGAACCATGCACAAACAATGCAGCTGAATATCAAGCTCTGATCCTAGGATTGGAACTCGCCATCGAATCCGGTATCACCATACTGGAAGTCTTTGGAGACTCTCAACTGATCGTCAACCAGATGAATCAGAAAATTGAAGTCAGGAAGCCAAATTTGCTGCCTTACTACAACAAGGCACAATCACTTTTGCAAAAGTTTGACATCTGTCACATCACCCACATTCGTAGAGGTGAAAACATACATGAGATGCCTTAGCTGGACTTGCCGCATCCATGGCAATCCAGGAAGGAGAAAACATACAAATCACAGTGTGCGAAAGAAGAATCCTTCCGCCTCTTAACACACACCAAGCTGTTGCTGAATGCCACCAAGTGGTTGGAAGTCGGATTTCAATCCTTCAAACTTCAATCGGTGACTGGAGGGATCCGTTCATTGATTACATTATGTTCGGAATCCTACCTGAAGATCCAAAAGAACGGGTAAGCATCGAAAGGCGAACCCCAAGCTTTCATTTGGATATTCCTTCAAAAATCCTTTACAGGAAATCCTTCAACGGAGTACTTCTACGCTGCTTGTCACAACAAGAGGCTGAAGAAACACTCAAAGTAGTTCATACTGGTCTTTGCGGAGCTCATCAAGCTGGTCCTAAGCTCTATGATCAGATAAAAAGGTTAGGATATTACTGGCCTACCATGGTAGCGGACGCAATGCAATTTGCTAAGCGCTGCCAACAATGCCAAGTTCATGGAGATTACATTCACATGCCTCCAGAATGGCTGCATCCTACAGCGATTTGATGGCCTTTCGAAGCCTGGGTATGGACATCATAGGTCCTATTTCTCCCCCTTCGAGCAAAGGTCATCGCTTCATCTTCGCCGCTACGGATTATTTCTCCAAGTGGTCAGAAGCATTTGTGTTCAACGAAATGAAGACCTCATCAGTCCTTCAGTTCCTGCGCACCAACATCATTTGTCGTTTCGGCATACCCAAAAGATTTGTCCATTATAACAGACCACAATTCCGGGATCATCGATTCTACAGGTTATGCGACAAATACAAAATCCAAAGGTGTCCTTCGACTTCATACAATCCGGCAGCAAACGGGTTGGCAGAAGCTTTCAACAAGACACTCTGCAAAATCCTCAAAAAAATGGTCTCTAGTCACAAAAGAGACTGGAGCGACAAAATGTCTGAAGCTTTGTGGGCCTATCGAACCACCGTTCGAGGACCAACCCATAGCACACCATTCTCCTTGGTCTATGGATGCGAAGCTATCGTGCCCTTGGAAGTACAAATTCTTTCCTTGAGGGTATCCTTGCAAAATGACATGACTCAAGAAAGCAATGTCAAATTGCGACTCCATGAGCTGGACAATCTCGATGAGAGACGGCTCGAAGCTCAACAAAGCATTGAACTTTACCAAGCACGCATGGCAGGATCTTTCGATAAAAAGGTCAGGCAACGCGCCTACAAAAAGGGTGACTTGGTCCTTGCGGTAAAAAGACTATCGCTCACAAGTCCAAAGGCAAATTTGAGCCAAAATGGGTGGGACCCTACGTCATCGACATGGTTTTCTCCAATGGCGTATACGCACTCCTAAACATGGAAGGTGACAGATGTATGCTGCCCATCAACGGCAAGTTCTTAAAGTGGTATTACCCTTGAAGACTTACCCAACTGGGTAAGAGCAATGCCTGTACGGCCAAAACCAGTTTCCAGGTACACGCTCGGTAAACCCGCCTTTTTTTAGAATTTTCATATCAAATGTTGAAATTTCTAGAAATTTAAAAAATGCTTACTTTCATCGTTTCATTGTTCAAAAAAACCCCAAGTTTAGGAACCTTTCCCCAACTTGACCAAAATTTTCAACCCTTGAACCCAAAATTCATGGTTTGAAACAAAATCCGGATTCAGGGATTTCCACCCTAGTCCACCCTGCCTTTTACCGCCAAAATGGTTTTAGGTCAAAACTTATGACCCTCGTGTCTTTAAACAAAAAAAAATGGTTTTCCAAAAAATCACGGGGAAGCGACGCTTAGTCGATACTCTCACAAATTGGAAGCATGCGAACCACGTTCGACACTTCCAAAATCGCAGGGAAGCGACATTTCGTCGATACTTGCAAAATCCAAAACCGTGGAGATGCAACATTTCAGTTGATATCCACAACCTAAATTTCAAAGGTTCGAAAAAACCTAAAAAAACCATGGAGACGCAACATTTCAGTTGATATCCATAGCCCAAAGGTTCGAGAAAACCACAAATTTCAAGAAATCGTGGGGAAACGACATCAAGTCAGTACCCGCAAAACCAAAATTTTTGAAAAGCAAGGATGCGACATTCCATCGATACTTGCACCCAAATCCGCAAGGATACGACATTCCATCGATACTCGCAAACGAATGAGCAAGGATGCGACATTCCATCGATACTTGTAAAAATATTCAGCAGGGAGGCGACTTTTAGTCGATACTTACATTTTTTGAAAACCAAATCGGCTATAAATGCCACAAACCGGCTATAAATGCCACCAAAACAGGCTATCAATGCCACCAAAAACCGGTTATAGATGCCACGAAACAAAACCGGCTATCAATACCACAAACAAAATCGGCTATCAATGCCACAACCAAACCTTCTTCCTGCTTTCTGTAGCCTCATCCAGGTTAGACTGAGCCTTATCCGCAGGGTCCAGGAACATCTCCTTGAAGAACTGGTCGTCAGGAAAACCCATGGTCTCAAACCACCTGTCACCCAGCTCAATGATCCTATCAACGATCGCCCTGGCACTTGTGACATCCAGACCAACCTCTTCGGCATCACCGAGAATCTCACGCACATGCTGGATCATCCCAAATCTAGCATCTAAGTGCCCAGAAAGCAGAGTCTCAATCCAAGAGCTCAGAACCCGCACCACCACCTTCTTCGCAAAAAGAAGAGATGGCCCAGCTGAAGATTCGCCAAACTCTGTTGGTCGGCTGCTCATGTCATCACCTGTTGGAAGAGTAACAAAAGAACTCTTTCCAGTTGAAGCTGCTCCTACTCGGGAAGGAATCTCAGCACGAGGTATCTCCTCAACATTGTCAGAACTGGTCCCAGGAGTCTCTACCTCAGGATCAACCTCTGGCATCCCTGGCTCTGGAAGCGACGGATCCTCCTCTGTCACTTCAAAACCTGCCAAAGAAACACAAAAAGGTATGAATATAATCATGTTTGAAAATCATTATCAGGGTTATTACTACAAAATACCTTCTTCGACGACTGGCGGAACA
Organism: Litsea cubeba; assembly: GCA_012931725.1. NCBI lineage: Eukaryota > Viridiplantae > Streptophyta > Magnoliopsida > Laurales > Lauraceae > Litsea > Litsea cubeba. The sequence continues at coordinate 69,989,570 of CM022945.1, forward strand.
CTATCTTCCTCCATGAACTCATCGGAAGCATCATCAATATTTGCGTCCATCGATGGTTCAAAGTCATCGGAATCCTGTGGCAAGTCAGCTGGCAAGAAAAATGTTAGCAAACCAAGTCACAGACACAAAAAAAAGAAAGCAAAAGAAGTCATACCAATTGGAGACTCTGGATTCACTCCAGAGTCCCTCAGTTCTTCTTCAGGTGCCCCGACAGGATCCGTCACCACCTTATCGACTGGAACCTCAGGCATCACCAAGTCTTCCTCTGCTAAAAAAAAAAAGAAAAGCAGAAACAAGAAGCAAATCAGAACATGGAAAAATCCCATGAAAAGAAATGGAAAGAGAAAAAGGAAGAATCATACCTTCATCAACGGTCTCTTCTTCTCGGCTTCTCTTCTCTGGAGGCTCGTCAGCATCTACTGGCACATCCTCATTGACAGTAAGAGGAACTTCCAAGTCAGGAGAGTCCTCACGCTGCCCCTTGCTACGATGATGACTCCTCCTCCTCTTACTCCTGCGGGCTCGCTTCTTAGAGGAACATGCCCCGCTGTCAGAGTCAGGTTTCCCACTTGACTCCTCACTGGATGGTCTACCCTTATCAGTAGACTCCACGGAAGCTTGCCTCTGTGCTGCTTGCATCCAAGCACCAAGTTCGGCTTCCTCCTGTTCTAGCTGCTCTAAAGCCTCATCAGGTATTTCTCGAACAGCTTCAGAACCAATGACGCCCTGGTCACCGAGAAAGCCTATCTTGTGCTTCTCTCCAGAAAGGAAGGCCCAAACTTCCTCTCGCCGGACGCCATCCGACTTTCCAAGGCCCTTTCTAGATGCAAACTTCACATCAAGCTCCTTCTTAGAAAGCCCTCGATATGCCGAAAAGCTCTCCGCGAACCACTTCGCAAAGCCGGCAGTCCGGGAAGTCAACAACACAGGATAAGAGATCATGGCTGTAGTGTCTTCAGCACTATAGAAAGCCCATGCATTTCTCCCGTCCTGTAAACCTCCAAAGCGCTTCACCATGCTTGAAGGCGCTCCAACAACGCCTTGAGAAAAGCCCAGCTGCAAAGCAAAGCGAGAGGGTACATACGGCTGGATGTCAACGAAAAGATGTCTGCGGTACACCATCGTGCCGACACGTATGCTGAAAAGCCGCTCTCTCTCTGCATTCGTCAAGGAGTAATGCCTTCCCGACCCCGCCCTGGTAGAGTCTCGAGAGGCACCAAAATCAAAAGCCTTCTTCCGCAACTCCGGAGAAAGTTTCACTGAAGACTGCCCCATCTCGACGTCCCTGAACCGTCGAATCCTCATGCGGGCAAACAAAAGTGATTCGGACACGGCTTTGCCCTTAGCCAGTCGAATCATTAGAGGATCATCATCCTGTGCAGCACCCAGCCGGTGGAAGCCAGGACAGTGGTACACGTACCACGAATAAAAGATGTGGGCTGAAAATACCTTATTCATGGGAAGCCCAAGCCGAACCAAAAAAGCAGCAGCCTGCAGTTCGGTACACAGGTAGGAGTAAAGAGCTGGCACCAAAGCAAGCTGCTCTCCAAACGCCATCTGACAAGCCGGAAAAATACAATGCGGCCTGATGTGCGTTCCATCTCCTCCAGCAAATATAGCCTCACCAAGCCAATAAGTGAGGTAAAAAGCGAGATCTCTCCATAGTGCAATGTCAGGACATATGGCGTTTGTACTCGCACAGAAAATCTCTCAACTCTTCTTGCATGGCTAAGATCTTCTTCGAACTTGGATCCCGGGCCCTAGCTTCTTGGGTCACACTATCAGAAGACTCCCTACTGTCAAAAAAGTTGGGGAACGAAGAGCTAGAACTCTTCCAACTGCTGGATCTAACTTTCAAACCCTCCTTCTCCTTTAAAAAATCATAGAAGGCGACGAGCTGAAAGTACAGAAGCCTGAACTCCTCAGACTGCCCCTCAAGGACGCTGTCAATCGGCATAAACTCCTCATAGAGTTTGCCAAGGATGGGCAATCCAGTAATGGCGCTCAGCTCCTTCAAAGAGAAACCAATCTCACCATTCATCACAACGAAGGTATTGGTTTTTGGGAGGAATGACTCCAGCATAGCCATGAAGGCCTCATCGGAAAAGATTACGGTCTCCCTGAAGACGTGGGCCGCATCAAAAATCCCGGCTTCCTTCAAAATGGCACCACCAATCAGCAAGACACGATCAGTCCACGACTTCCACTCAGAGTCAGCATTGAAACGGCCACGAAGTCGAAAAGGCTTTATCCAATTGCTGCCGTCACCGCTGAAAATACCAAGGCCCACCGGTCTCAAATCGACCGACGGATAATCAGAACCCTGGTAGCCGCTGGATGGCATCAACAGGTCCATGTCAACAGGCGACCTCTCCGTATATCCAGGAGAACCGCCAACAAAAACCCCGGTCTTGATTACATTTGTCCTTCTCACCCAGCTTGGAGGATCTTCCCTCTTAGAGAACGTGGGGGCAAGGCTCATGATCGAGACGGTGCGATCAAACGTCGACCGGGTAAGAACATTCTTCTTCTCACCATCTGCTGTGAAAGAGAACTGAAAACATCTCCTCTGGTATGTCATGTCATCAGGGATGGCATCACCAAAGAAGAAGGTAGGCTTGGGCAAAACACTCTGATCTTCAATCACCCATGGACGACTGCTTACCATGAACTTATAGAATTCCTCTCCCTTGAGAGTGATCAGTCGCTGTCTCATCTCATCTCTGTTAAGGGAGTTGCATTCTTCCAGATTTCTCTCAACATACTGGACCTTCTCAAAGGCCTGCTGAACGGCCGGATTAGAAGATCTAGAAGATCGACGAGGTATGCTTGTAGCAAGCTCTTTACCCTTGTTCGTTCTAGAGGAACCACCTAAAAAGGATGGAAAAGAAAAAGATCAAACATCAAAATGATAGAATCTCGCTAAAAAAAAATCTGGCGAAATTTTGACATGATGACGGGGCAATTCCGAAGAAAAGGAATTATCCCGAAAGAAATAGAAAGGTTAAAGATGGGTTCAACATTGCTGCGAGCTCCGAAACTCCAAACTTTTGAAACCTCAAAGTCTCCGCAAAATCAGGAAGGGCTCAACATCGTTGCGAGCTCCAAATTCCCAAATTTGCGAAAACTTTCAGTCATGCTATCACATCATGCTACAATTCAATTTACAAAAATATACATGCATGAACATCTTGGTAAAAAAAAATGCATTATCAATGATGAGCAAAAAAGAAGAAAAAGATAACTTTCTCAAAAAAAAAGGGGGGAAAGAAAACAAAAAAAAAAAGAGATGGCCCACAGGCCACGTGGCCGTACAGCCAGATCCGTACGGATCTCTCCGTACGGCCCCAAAAAAAAATGTGCAAAAAAAAAAAAAGAGAAAGCACAAAAAAAAGAGGGAAAACACGTGTAAAAAAAAAGAAAAAAACACGTGGAGAAAAAAAGAAAAAGAAGAAAAGAAAGAAACAAAAAAAAGGACTTTTTATTTTTCCTACAATGGAGTTTTCTTGAAAAAGGGAACTTACTTGAAGCCATTGATGGAGAAGAAGAAGAAAAGTCTTGAAGATCTTGAAGAAGAAGAACTCTTGGTCTTGAAGCCCTCTTGGGATTGTTGCAAAAGAAAGCAATAAGAGCAAGAGATCCAACCTCCTCCTTGCTTTTATAGAAGAGAGCAAACCAAAGAAGGAAAGAAGAAAGAGGTAAGTGTTACTAATTAGTAACCTTACCAAAAGAAAGAGATTAGAAGGATTCTTTTCCAAAAGAAAGATATCTTGAGGGATTCTCTCCCGAAAAGAAATCAATGAGAGATTTTCTCCCAAAAGATAGAATCAATGAAGGATTCTTTCCCAAAAGAAAGATATCTTAAGATATTTTCTCCCAAAATAAAGGGAACATTAGAGATTCTCTCCAAGTAAAGATATTCTTAGATATTCTCTATCCAAATGAGATATTTTTGGATATTCTTTACAAAAATGACACTATATGAGATCTAAGCCATTTCAAAAGCTTAAGGTCCCATGGGTTAGCCCATATGAGCCAGGTTTGACCACCTAGGCACTAAAAGAAAAAAAAAATTTGGGCTTTTAGTCAAAGAGAAATCCCTCTTACCAAGAGTATACAAAAATGGTTTCATGCCTCTTTTGAGTTGATTGAACCATACAAAAAAGAATTCCAAGACCCATGAGCTTCCAAAAATCAAGCCATCCAGCCTCATCTACCAAATTGAGCCAAAATCTTGAAATTGACATTCCACAAAAATCCAAACCAAAACCTGGTCCCCTAACTTGCCATATAAAGCCTGTTAGGTCACAAGACCAAAACCAAAAACCAAAACCTGATCCCCTAACTTGCCACATACAGCCTGTTAGGTCACAAGATCAAAATTGACCCCCCCAACATTCCACATATAGCTTGTTGGGCAACACGGTCAAAACCAAACCCGACCCCCTAACCTGCCACATACAGCCTGTTAGGTTACAAGGTCAAAATCCAAATCCACATCCATGATGTCATCTTCAAAACTTTGCCTCGAGATGGTACGTGATCCCTTTCACTACCATAAAATTCCCCTGGAAGCTCAAAAGGCTACAAATACCAAAAAGAAAGACTGCTCAAAGACTCTTGCTCCAGTCACAGGCTCTCCTTCAAAAATCTCTTCGAGGCACATCGACTACAAATGATAAGCAACTCGTCGCTGTACCTCGAGGGGGCATTTGTTGACACCAAAAATGTCACTTTGCCTCTTCAAGATCCAAAGAGCTACATGAAGTCGCAACCTGCCATAAATAGGCAATGCTACTTCCAAAAAATCAAATCTTGTCAGAATAAAAAAAAACTGCAAGATCCTTCAAGACAACCAAAAGAGGAGTACACAAGAAGTTTCGGGCCATTTCAAAATCATTTGGCCTAACTTCGCTTCTCCGGCATTTGAAAAGAAGCTCCCGGCGGCGAAAGCATCGGAGACAATAAATGTTCGATTAGAGCCGATGGATGGTCTCAAAATACATCCAAAAGGCTCCACGTCAAGTTCCGAGTCAAACCGACAACGTTTGACCCTACATCAACCCTCGAACAGCTAAATCAAGCCTCTCGGCAGCGAGAACCACCGACGCTATCACTGATGGACCGCGCTCCTGCTCGGTTCCTACCGAGGTTCGGCGGACGTGGGAGTCCATTTGGTTCCGACCCTTTCGTAACCAAGGGGGCAGGGGCGTGCATCAACATTTCTTTTTTTTGTGAGGGTGTGCCAGAGTTTCTATTTTACTTGGAATTGCAAGTGGTGATCCGGAGATCAACCTTCGCAAGTAAAAAGGAAATCAACTTCTTTCAAGTTTTCCATTGCACATATATTTAAGAAAAGAGACATTTTCTTGGTTTGCCGTGAAAGGCGATTTTTTGGCATTTATAGCCGATTTTGGCGTTTATAGCCGATTTTTGGCGTTTATAGCCGATTTTGGCGTTTATAGCCGATTTACAATCCTTATCAATAATGAAAGACAAGAGTTGTGATTTTTGTCTCTTTTGAAAAAATACAAACTACAATGAAAAGCAAGAAAAGGAGGATCTAACTTCTCAGGAGATTGTGGGGGACTCGTTTAGATTGTCGGTCGCAAGCCATATGTGGGCTTCGCCATCATCCATGCAGATGAGAACAGAGGATGCTATTGATTCGCTTGGCTTGGCTATAACCTCAGGTTTTTAGAGGACAAAGACCAAAAGGAGGTCCTATGTCCAATAAAAAGCCGAGTAGACGGGCTGAAAAGCCACATCTAAGCCATTGGAGGCAGGAGGAGAAGGCAAGGACCTTGGGGGGGTACCCCCCAAGGGACTTTTGTCACCTTGTAGCGGTGGCCGGTGTAGAACTTTCGCAGAGTTTTCTCTCTTTTCCTTCTCTGAATTTCTGTGCTTCTGTCTGTGATTTTCGTTGTCTGTCTTTTCTTCTTGGAGAGCTCTCCTATTTATAGGCTTTTAGGTAGCCATTTAGGAGGGTTTATGAGCCTTGATTGTCATAAAGCTACATAAAGGGAGGAGTTGCAAAATTGAATTCTTTATTTTGTAACTCCTTTTTCTTGGCTTCTGATTGGCCGGAGGAGATTGAGGGCATTTAATCGCCTTTAATCGCCATGATGGGAGGAGTTTCATGGGTTAAATGCCATGAATCTCTTGACTTGTAACTCCCGGATGCTTGCTTCTGATTGGTCCGTCCAAAGAAATGGATTAATGACTGTAATAAAGCTAGTCAATTAATCGCATTAAGTGGTCGCTGAGCAGCTGAAGAGTCACGGGCCGTGCCGCGTCTTTTGGGATTCTTCTGTCGATGATCATCGATGGATCTTCATGTAGATCGACATCAGATGACCATGTAATTTCAGGTGTTTGTTGCCAACAGCGGGTCGGTGCCATCTATCCTGTCGATTTCTCGATCGGTCGGGTAGAAAGCACACTTTTTTTGGTTGACCGGGTGGCGATCAATATTATTTTCGATACTCTTGATGATTAACCCGTGTTTTGGACGGATGTCAGAGGATTTGGGGTCTCAAAAGCATGAATTTTGGAAAGTACCAGAGGCTGGGCGCTTCGAATCGTGAAAAAATGGCGAAAACCGGGGTTTCCGGGGCCTTCCCGGCGACCCCGGGCTCCAAGGTCGCCGGCGACCCTGGGGGGTTTTCCCCCCTTTTGTCCCATTTTGTGTCCGTTTTTGCTCTTTTTTTATTCTTTTTTCTCCTGTACTTTTCCTTGACATTTTGACCATTTATTGGCCTGATTTCTTTGTAGGAAACCTGATGAGAATCCTTGCATTTTATTTTGCAAAGTTTCCAATTTCCTGAGAAAGCCGAAGACTTTGTCGCGCAGAGCTGCCGATTTTCCGTCAGAAGCTGAAACTGGGTCAAACGATGTTGGAATGACCTGAAATTTGGTGTGAAGCCTCCTGAGCAATAAATAAGACCAACCATAGGCTTTTGTTTGAGTTTTGAAGCCGTTTGGGGTCCTATCACCAGTAGACTTGCTTTTATCGCGATGAAGATGTCGCGGTTTGATGTGCGGTCAACCGATGTCCGATTGACTTGAAATTTGACAGGGAATCTATTGGAGTCATTTTAAGATGATCCATAGGCTCTGTCTTGGAAACCATGGTCCCGGAGAGCTTTGCCGGCGAGAGGCCTGATTTGGCTTCCGAGCGTCAAACTATGGTCAAATGTTGTGGAAATGACCTGAAATTTGACGTGTAGCCCTTTATAAGCATTTTGAAGCCGTCCATGTGCTCTATCTGATGAGTAATGGCCTCGATGGTTCTCGCCGCCGAGAGGCTTGATTTAGCTGTTCGAGGGTTGATGTAGGGTCAAACGTTGTCGGTTTGACTCGGAACTTGATGTGGAGCCTTTTGGATGTATTTTGAGACCATCCATCGGCTCTGATCGAGGATTTGGTGTCTCCGATGCTTTTGCCGCCGAGAGCTCCTTTTCGGCTGTCGGAGAAGCGAAGTTAGGCCAAATTATTTTGAAATGGCCCGAAACTTCTTGTGTACTCCTCTTTTGGCTGTCTTGAAGAATCTTGCAGTTTTTGTTTGATTCTGACAAGATTTGATTTTTTGAAAGTAGCATTACCTATTTATGGCAGGTTGCGACTTCATGTAGCTCTTTGAATCTTGAAGAGGCAAAGTGACATTTTTGGTGTCAACAAATGCCCCCTCGAGGTACAGCGACGAGTTGCTTAACTTTTGTAGTCGATGTGCCTCGAAGAGATTTTGAAGGAGAGCCTGTGACTTGACCAAGAGTCTTTGAGCTGTTTTTCTTTTTGGTATTTGTAGCCTTTTGAGCTTCCAGGGGAATTTTATGGTAGTGAAAGGGATCACGTACCATCTCGAGGCAAAGTTTTGAAGATGACATCAGGGATGTGGATTTAGGTTTTGACCTTGTGACCTAACAGGCTATATGTGGCAGGTTAGGGGGTCGGGTTTGGTTTTGATCATGTGACCCAACAAGCTGTATGTGGAATGTTGGGGGATCAATTTTGGTTTTGATCTTGTGACCTAACAGGCTGTATGTGGCAAGTTAGGGGATCAGGTTTTGGTTTTTGGTTTTGGTCTTGTGACCTAACAGGCTGTATGTGGCAAGTTAGGGGACCAGGATTTGGTTTGATTTTTGTGGAATGTCAATTTCAAGATTTTGGCTCAATTTGGTATATGAGGCTGGATGGTTTGATTTTTGAAAGCTCATGGGGCTTGGAATTTTCTTTGTATGGTCCAATCAACTCAAAAGAGGCATGGAACCATTTTTGTATGCTCTTGGTAAGAGGGATTTCTCTTTGACTAAAAGCCCAAAAAAAATTTTTTTTTTAAGTGCCTAGGTGGTCAAACCTGGCTCATATGGGCTAACCCATGGGACCTTAAGCTTTTGAAATGGCTTAGATCTCATATGGTGTCATTTTTGTAAAGAATATCCAAAAATATCTCATTTGGATAGAGAATATCTAAGAATATCTTTACTTGGAGAGAATCTCTCATATTCCCTTTATTTTGGGATAGGATATCTCAAGATATCTTTCTTTTGGGAAAGAATCCTTCATCGATTTCTTTTTGGGAGAAAATCCTTCAAGATATCTTTCTTTTTGGAAAGAATCTTTCTAATCTCTTCCTTTTGGTATGGTTACTAATTAGTAACACTTACCTTTTTCTTCTTTCCTTCTTTGGTTTGCTCTCTTCTATAAAAGCAAGGAGGAGGTTGGATATCTTGCTCTTATTACTTTCTTTTGCACTAATCTCAAGAGGGCTTCAAGACCAAGAGTTCTTCTTCTTCAAGATCTTCAAGACTTTTCTTCTTCTTCTCCATCAATGGCTTCAAGTAAGTTCCCTTTTTCAAGAAAACTCCATTGTAGGAAAAGTTCTTTCTTTTCTTTTCTTTTTTTTTTTGTTGTTGTTTCTTTCTTTTTCTTTTCTTTTTTTTTTGTTTTCTTTCCCCTCTTTTTTTTTTTTGAGAAATTGAACTTTTCCAACGGGAGCAATTCTGCCAGCATCTCATGGCAGGTTCCTGAAGAAGCGTGCCTTGGAATCCTTGACGGATGAGGCCAAAAGCTTGCTTAAGGAGCTGAACTCTTGGCTGGAGACCATTTTTGATTGAGCTCCTGTATTTTTTTTTTTTTACAGAAACCATTCTTCTCTCTTTTTTGGTACCACTTGTATTTTTTTCGTACTTTTTTTTTTTAGTGCTTGTGAACACTTTCTCTTTTTTTTTTTGTACCACATGTATTTTTTTGGTACTCTTTTTTTTTGTAGTGCTTGTGAACACTTTCTTTTCTTTTTTTGTTATCCCTACGCTCACCTGAATCTTTTTGTGATAAAAGTAATTGCTAAATGGGATGCCTTCTTTTTTTGTTATCCCTACGCTCACTTGAATCTTTTTGTGATAAAAGTAATTGCTAAATGGGATTTGATCAAAAGGTTGTCATTTTGTGAAAATCTTTTGTCAAATGATTGTTTTGGCATGAAAGCCAGGTTTTTGTTTGTGGCATGGAAGCCGATTTTTCGCATGAGAGCCAGCTTTTTTTTTTTTGTGGCATTGATAGCCGAGGTTTTTTTTTTGTGGCATCTATAGCCAGTTTTGGTGATATTGATAGCCGGTTTTTTTTTTGAAATCCAAGTTTTTTGTTTGTGGCATTATTAGCCGGTTTTGTTTTGGTGGCATTGATAGCCGATTTTTTATGGAAATTATAGCCGGTTTGTGGCATTTATAGCCTGTTTTGATGGCATTTATAGCCGGTTTGGTTTTCAAAAATGCAAGTATCGACTAAAAGTCGCCTCCCTGCTGAATGTTCTTGCAAGTATCGATGGAATGTCGCATCCTTGCTCATTCGGTTGCGAGTATCGATGGAATGTCGCATCCTCGCGGATTTGGGTGCAAGTATCGATGGAATGTCGCATCTTTGCTTTTCAAAAATTTTGGTTTTGCGGGTACTGGCTTGATGTCGTTTCCCCATGATTTTTGAAATTTGTGGTTTTTTCGAACCTTTGGGTTATGGATATCAACTGAAATGTTGCGTCTCCATGGTTTTTTAGGTTTTTTCGAACCTTTGAAATTTGGGCTGTGGATATCAACTGAAATGTTGCGTCTCCACAGTTTTTTAGGTTTTTTTCGAACCTTTGAAATTTGGGTTGTGGATATCAACTGAAATGTTGCATCTCCACAGTTTTGGATTTTGCAAGTATCGACGAAATGTCGCTTCCCTGCAATTTTGGAAGTGTCGAACATGGTTCATATGCTTCCGATTTGTGCAAGTATCGACTAAGCGTCGCTTCCTCGCGGTTTTTATTTTTTTGAAAAACCTTTTTTTTTTGTTTAAAGACACGAGGGTCATAAGTTTTGACCAAAAACCATTTTGGCGGTAAAAGGCAGGGTGGACTAGGGTGGAAATCCCTGAATCCGGATTTTGTTTCAAACCATGAATTTTGGGTTCAAGGGTTGAAAATTTTGGTCAAGTTAGGGAAAGGTTCCTAAACTTGGATATTTTTTTTTGAACAATGAAACGATGAAAGTAAGCATTGTTTTAAATTTCTAGAAATTTCAACATTTGATATGAAAATTCTAAAAAAAAAGGGTGGGTTTAGCGAGCGTGTACCTTGGAAACCGGTTTTTGGCCGTATAGGCATTGCTCTTACCCAGTTGGGTAAGTCTTCAAGGGTAGTACCGCTTTAAGAACTTGCCGTTGATGGGCAGCATACATCTGATCGCCTTCCATGTTTAGGAGTGCGTATGCGCCGTTGGAGAAAACCTTGTCGATGACGTAGGGTCCCTCCCATTTTGGCTCAAATTTGCCTTTGGACATGTGAGCGAAGACCATTGGTCTTTTTACCGCAAGAACCAAGCCACTCTTTTTGTAGGCGCGTTGCCTGACCTTTTTATCAAAAGATCCTGCCATACGTGCTTGGTAAAGTTCAATGCTTTGTTGAGTTTCGAGCCGTCTCTCATCGAGATTGTCCAGCTCATGGAGTCGCAATTTGACATTGCTTGCTTGAGTCATGTAATTTTGCAAGGATACCCTCAAGGAAGGAATTTGTACTTCCAAGGGTACGACAGCTTCGCATCCATAGACCAAGGAGAATGGTGTGCTATGGGTTGGTCCTCGAACAGTGGTTCGATAGGCCCACAAAGCTTCAGACATTTTGTCGCTCCAGTCTTTTTTGTGACTAGAGACCATTTTTTTGAGGATTTTGCAGAGTGTCTTGTTGAAAGCTTCTGCTAACCCGTTTGCTGCCGGATTGTATGGAGTCGAAGGAGAGCTTTGGATTTTGTATTTGTCGCAGAACCTGTAGAATCGATGATCCCGGAATTGTGGTCCGTTATCATGGACGAATCTTTTGGGTATGCCGAAACGACAAATGATGTTGGTGTGCAGGAACTGAAGGACTGATGAGGTCTTCATTTCGTTAAACGCAAATGCTTCTGACCACTTGGAGAAATAATCCGTAGCGGCAAAGATGAAGCGATGACCTTTGCTCGAAGGGGGGGAAATAGGACCTATGATGTCCATACCCCCAGGCTTCAAAAGGCCAAGAGATCGCTGTAGGATGCAGCCATTCTGGAGGCATGTGAATGTAATCTCCATGAACTTGGCATTGTTGGCAGCGCTTAGCAAATTGCATTGCGTCAGACACCATGGTAGGCCAGTAATATCCTAACCTTTTTATCTGATCATAGAGCTTAGGTCCAGCCTGATGAGCTCTGCAAAGACCAGCATGAACTTCTTTGAGTGTTTCTTTAGCCTCTTGTTGTGACAAGCAGCGTAGAAGTACTCCGTTGAAGGATTTCCTGTAAAGGATTTTTTAAGGAATATCCAAATGAAAGCTTGGGGTTCGCCTTTGGATGCTTACCCGTTCTTTTGGATCTTCAGGTAGGATTCCGAACATAATGTAATCAATGAACGGATCCCTCCAGTCGCCGATTGAAGTTTGAAGGATTGAAATCCGACTTCCGACCACTTGGTGGCATTCAGCAACTGCTTGGTGTGTGTTAAGAGGAGGAAGGATTCTTCTTTCGCACACTGTGATTTGCATGTTTTCCCCTTCCTGGATTGCCATGGATGCGGCAAGTCCGGCTAGGGCATCTGCACGTATGTTTTCACCTCTACGAATGTGGGTGATGTGACAGATGTCAAACTTTTGCAGAAGTGATTGTGCCTTGTTGTAGTAAGGCAACAAATCTGGCTTCCTGACTTCAAATTTCTGATTCATCTGGTTGACGATCAGTTGAGAGTCTCCAAAGACTTCCAGCATGGTGATACCGGATTCGATGGCGAGTTCCAATCCTAAGATCAGAGCTTGATATTCAGCTGCATTGTTTGTGCATGGTTCCAGTAGCGAGAAAGCGTGTGGAATCATGTATTTGTCGGGGCTAACAAAGAGGATGCCAACTCCCGAGATCAGCTGTCTTTTTTCATTTGTCCTGGTTGCACCGTCAAAGTACATGTCCCAGGAGGCACTTTGTGAGAAAGTCTCCACATTGTAGACTGGTTCGTCTGGGAGATCATCTCTAAGCGGAGAATCTTTAGGCAATGGATGCTCTGCGAGGAAGTCCGCTAGAGCTTGCCCTTTGATTGCTTTTTGTGGTACATACCTAATATCAAATTGTGACAGAAGGATGGACCATTTTGCTAGTCGAGCATTGAGAGAACCTGCCTTTGTGACAAGGACCTTCAAGAGGTTGACCCTCGAGACCAGGTATACTGTGTTGGAAAGCAAGTAGTGACGCAGCTTTTGTACGGCGAACATCACTGCAAGACATTCTTTTTCGACTGGAGAGTAGCGATGCTCTGCACCTACTAGCATATGGCTGAGATATAGAGCAGCTTCTTTTCTTTGATCATTTTCTTGCGCAAGCAGAGCTCCCAAAGAGTGATCAAGGGCTCTTGTGTACAAGATGAATGGTTTTCCAGTGGTAGGAGCAGCTAAAACTGGAGGTTTTATCAGGTATGACTTGATGTCTTGGAAAGCAGCTTCACAGTCAGCATCCCAGACAAAGTTTACACCTTTTTTCATCAATCGGGAGAATGGATGGCATTTCCCCGAAAGATTGGAGATGAACTGTCTGATGTAGGCCAATCTCCCTTGAAGCCCTTTGAGTTCTCTCAAGGTTCTTGGAGAGGGCATTTCTAGAATGGCTTTGACTTTTATGGGGTCAAGCTCTATTCCAGCTTTCCGAACTAAGAATCCGAGGAACTTACCTGACGAGACGCCGAAGAAGCATTTCAAAGGATTCATTCGCAGTTTGTGTTTGCGAAGCCGAAGGAAGACTTCTCGAAGGTCTTCGAGATGATCTTCTTTTCTTTTGCTTTTGACGGCGAGGTCATCAACGTAACATTCAACCGTCTTGTGCTGCATATCTTAGAATATTTTCATCATAGCCCTCTGATATGTGGCACCAGCATTTTTCAGACCAAATGGCATGACAGTGTAGCAATACACGCCAAATGGGGTCCGAAAAGATGTATGTTTTTCATCTTCAGGATGCATCTTTATCTGATTGTAGCCAGAGAAACCATCCATGAATGTCATTCGCTCGAATCCACAGGTGTTATCAATCATTACCTCTGGTATGGGGAGCGGAAATTCATCTTTAGGGCATGCGCCATTCAGGTCTCTATAGTCAATACAGACCCTGATCTGCCCGTTCTTCTTTGTCACGGGGACAATGTTGGCCAACCATTCAGGATGTTGTTCCTCACGGATGAAGCCGACGCTTTTGAGTTTTTGAACTTCTTGTTCAATTTTATCCATCACATCTGGACGGAATCTTCTTTGGCCTTGCTTGACAGGCTTAATGTCTTCTTGAAGATTGAGTTTGTGAACTGCTATTTTGGGGTCTAAGCCTGGCATTTCAGCGTAAGACCATGCAAAGCAATCAACGAACTCACGAAGAAAGGCGATATACTCGGGTAACTCATCATCCTTTATATTCTTGCTTATGAATACAGGACGTGGGTTATCTGGTGTTCCCAAGTCTATCTTTTGAACAGGATCTTCTGTTGGAAGGTTCGAAGGTGGTTCCTCCACAATATTTTCGGAGGCTTCCAGCTCAACGAAACCTTCTGGGTTTCAAAGGCATTTCCAGACCAAGGTTTTGTTCCTTTCCACGGGTCTTCTTGATCGGTAATTTTCCCAAGGCTTGCTATGAGATGATCCCAATCGCCTGTTGAAACCGGGTCGAAGTAGGCTACTTCTTTTGGAGATGAGGGTTCTTCTGGTTCAGAAGTCCACACGTCTGTTCCATCGGACAACTCCTCTTCATTTTCGGAGAAATCGTGCCAATTGGATGAGCTTCCTGGATCTTTGTCAGGTGACTCATCAAAGAGATATACAGGGAGATCGATGTCTTCATGGACTTGAGAAGTTGAGGCTTGGTCAGTATATTGACTTTTAAGCCTTTGTGTCAACTGTCTCAAGGGAGTGTCAGGATCATACCCTAACCCGTGTGAAGGCTTTTCTACATAGCCGTAGAGTCTCCAATCTTCCAGCTGGCTTTTGGTCAAGACGGGCCCCAATGGCGTGAGAATACCGCGTCCTTCTCCCAAACCGACTGGGTTTTGAGCGTCATAGCCCATTTTCTTCATAATAGCTTGTGCCACAGAACTGTATAAGGATAGTTGAGGCATACCTTTATTTTGGAAAGGTTCAAGCATGGAGTTTGATGAAGAAGCATCCGATCTATGGAAGAAGATCGGCTTTTCCTTTGCTGAAGCTGCTGGAACAACGAAGGAAGCTGACGTAGGATCTTCTATGTCAGAAGTTATCTCTATTAGAGTGAGAGCAGGCTGAACTTGCTGAGTGTCAGCTTGGCTTGACGATGTGTTGTCTTCCGGCTCTGAATCCGAGTCCGTGTCTTGCATGATAGACACGAAAGAGATAATAAATTTGCCCTCAGGCTTTTGTTTTGCCTTCTTCACTTTAGTTGTGATGACCAAAGGCTTTGAAGGTTTGAGGGAGAGTGTGAATGCTCTCTTCAGATTTACCGGATGGTTTGTTTTCTTCCGGTGATTGTTGAGGAGCTTTGTCTTTATCTTTCTGGAGATTTTCGGCAAAGGATGCTGTGTGCTTCTCCTCTTCTTCTTTTTCACCTTCATACATCTGTGAGTCTGCGAAGTGGACTTCTTTACCTTTGAAGGGTTTTCTGTCCGCAAAGACTCGATGTATCATGCCGTCGTCGCCAACAAACTTGATGCATTGATGTAGACTTGAAGGGACAACACCATTCTCGTGGATCCAAGGGCGTCCGAGAAGGATGTTGTAGCATGAAGGGGTTTTTATTGCATACACTGTGACCTCAGAGATAAGATCACCAATCTGCAACTTGAACCTGATTTTGCCGATAGGCCTTTGAGTACTCCCATCGTATCCAAAGATAGATACAGATGTGTGGCTCAGCTTGCTGGGTGGGATGCCCAACTCCTCAAGAGCCAATGTGGAGATGAGGTTGAGTGCAGAACCTGGGTCGATCTGAACTCTGTGCATAGGCATTTCCTTGATATATCCTGTGAAGTATAGGGGTCGGTTATGCTTGGTTTCGCCAAGTAGGAGGTCGTCCTTTGTGAAGGCGATGGTTGCACTGGCTGCTTTTTTAACCGAGAGGCATTCAATGCATGATCCCTCAGTTTTCTTCTTTTCTCCCTTTGAGGAGGCTTCTGAGTTTTTGACCCGGTAATCCATTTCAATTTGGAGGACTTGCGGGGCATGTTTGTCGACATCCTCATTCAGCTTTTGTAATTCCGAGATGAGATTATCACGAGTGTGCGGAGACATTCGCAATAAATCTAGGATGTGCAGACGTGTAGGTATGTGCTTGAAGTGTTCAATCAAGTCATACTTGAAAGCCTCCTTAGGGCCTGCATGTTCATCATTGTTGCCACTAGGGGCGCTTACAACATCTTTTCCCGAAGGATTTACATATGTAAAGGAAGATTGGTTGTAATTTTTGTGGTAGTCTCGGCCAGAGCGGGTGCCTCTACCAACTTCGAGAGCTTCTTGAGAAGGGTCTTCGTTTGGAAGATTGTCTTCAGGATCAAGAGGCTGTCGTTTTTCATTTGCTGAGGATGAATCAACAGCAGAGTTGCCATCCTCAGTGATCGTGTTGCACGGAGCATTTTCCGGGAACAAGTCCTGAACAGCATCCAGCAACCTTTCTTCCTCAGTGACTAATTCATCATCCCAAGCATCAATGGCTGGGAATTCTTCAGTCAGGAAGGGTGTGAACTTTGAAGTCACAGTCTCAGGAGAAGAAACCTGAGAGGGTGTCATCTCAGTGAAAGTCACGTGAGACGAGGTGGCTTCAGAAGATACATTGCTAGGCGTCGCCGGAGTGTAAGTGCTCTCATCAGACGATGCTTCGGAAGAGCTATAATCCCGAATTATCACATTACAGGAAGCTCTGACGGGAGACGTTGCCTGATCGGAGTCAGACTCATCCTCGGATGTAAGAGGATCGTCTATCCAGCAATTTTCTCCATTTTCAGGAGTTAAGGGAGGATGTACCTAGTGGTCTTCAGGGACTTCAGGCTCTGGATTGCGAGGAGGCTCGTTGATGCGGTCTTGCTCTTGTTCTAGAGCAAGTCGCTGCAAGATCCTTGCATATTCTTCAAGATCAGGCATGGGAGCCGGATCTTCTTCTTCATCAACTCTTTGTGGCTCAACATGGTTGATTTCCACTGGAGTAATGAGAGGTGCTGGGTCAGCAGCATTTTCTTGTACAGCTTCTTGGTCTTCTTCATCATCAGACCAGGATCCTTGTGGCTGTAGGGGGTTATACCAGATTACTGGCATAAGATGAGACTCAGGAACCCATTCTTCATCGGAGAGATATTCTCCTGTTTCAAGGGACTCCTCCCACTCATCTGTGTAGTTGGATTCGAATCCATCATCGGTGTCGCTGGACTCGTATCCATCAATGGAGAATCCAACTACCGAATTGCAAGAGTATGATGCCTCCTGCATGGCTTCTTTGAATTGAGGTGGCATGAAATCACTGAGAGTGAATTTCCTTACCCCCTTTGAAGTCTCTGGAAGGGATGTTTTTGTTGCCTCCAGTGAAATGGTAGAGGAAGCCTCTGCCTTTTCTTTGACCTCTAGTTTTGGCTGGGTCTTCTCTTGTCGTTTAAGCTGGAGGAGATGTTTCCTAGCCTGCCTTCGCTGTTGAGCTGTAGGCTTTGTTTTCACGACCTCCAATTTTCATCTTCCAGAGATCGGGAGGTACCCATATCGGTTGTCCGTCTGGTGTCGGGTAAGGAACCAGTTGCTCGGATGCTGGATTGAGTTTATCACCTTGAAGGAAGTAGTGATCTTCTTCTTCGTTGATTTTGATGTTTGTCCACATGTCACCATGTTGACGGAGCCAGACCCATAGTTTTTGTCAAAGGTGATGACTCCGTTTTTCCACATCTCATTTATTTTCTCCTCACAACGAAGCATTGATTGAGAGGATGCGAGATCATCTGGTGGTATGGACAGTACCGAGGATCGTTGGTTTTGCCAACATCACCCGGTCTTTTGGTTCAGGCAAGGTGAGCTGTCGTTTGCCACAAGAGCCCCGAAGATTTCATCAACATCTTCATCAAACGGGTATTTCTTCTCTACTCGTTCTTTGAAGGCATCTGAGAGTTCAGGTCTCTTACCAGCAGCTTTATTTTCAGCTTTCTTTGGTGGCTGAGGAGCTGACTTGGTCTGCACATTGAGGACCTCTTTTTTCTTTGGCTTAGAGGTTGCAATGGCGGTTGGCTCTTTTCTTGATGATTTCTGACTGTTGAGGTCTTTAATCACCGTTTCAGCTTCCATGGAAGCTTCTAGGAGTTCTCCCAGGTTTTTTGATTTGTTGCCGATGATCATGGAGCGGATTCTGGCTCTCATGTTGTTTCGGCAGATGTCGACTAGCGACGCTTGTGGCAATACATCAGAGCATTTGTATGCCATTGCTTTCCACTTGTGAATGAAGTCATATGTTGATTCATTCTCCCCCTGTTTTAGGCTGCACAGCTGAGCCATAGTAGCGGGATGATCCTCACCTTTGAAGTGAGTCAGGAAGCGTGTCTCTAGCATGGCCCAGTTTTGGATTGAGTCCTCCGGCAGAGTGGAGTACCAATCGAAGGCCGTACCTTTTAGGGTACTTGCAAAGAGGCGGATCTTGAGTGCATCTTGAATCCGCGATAGCTCCCGTCAGGATCTTGAAGTGGATGACGTGCTGTCTTGCTGATCCTTTCCCCGTATATGTTTGGAGAGTAGGATGCTTGAATTTTGTGGGGAACGGGACCGAGTCCATCCATAAGGGATATGGTGGCTTGATCCCATGCTCCTTGAGTATATCCTCTTCTTTTGCTTTGGCGAGGATACCGTCTACGTCCTTTTTGGTAAGGGCGCGTGACTCATTTTCTTCTCTATTTACCTCGTCGTCTTGATGATTCGGAGGAGGTTCATTGTTCGCCTGATTTGGAAGGCGAGGAGAAGGTTTTCCATCAGAGTTTCAATCCTCTGCTGGCCCTGTTCCAACTGCTGGATGCGGGTGATCGCATCTTCTGGAGGTGGATTGCGGGGTGGTGGCTCAGAATTTGTAGCCGAAGACATTCATCCTTCGTGATTCGAACGAAGAAACTGTCCTGGTGACTGAGCTGGGGCTCATTCTTTTGAAGAAGAGCTTGAGGAAGGATCACTCTGCTGTCCTTTGCTTGAAGGAGCAGGGGATTCTTCTGAATGTCTTCTTGTCCTTGAGACGCTGCGGGTCATCGGACGTCGAACATGGATTTTTGTTGCTGATTTTTGGCGCCTTCTGGTTTTTCCAACCATATGGACGGCAGCAACTTGGTTGGGTCTTTCTTTTCGACCCATTTGGGAGAGACTTGAAGTGTAGGAGGCTGGGTCATTTGCTTCTATAATCTCTTTTGTCGATACGATGCGCGGCGGTGTATACGACGAGCAATTTGAGCTTCGGTCAGCTCTGGCTGGGCTTTGACGATGAAGGATGTGCTCCCTCGGGCGCAGCAGCCAAGCCTGTCTTCTTTGCAGCTGGGCAAGGACAGGATGCGAACCCTGTCCTTCGCCTGTTGCAGCGAAGCTTTGAATTTTTGGAGTTCGGCCCCTGTAGAGATGAAGGGTCGAACTGCAGGTTTGTAGGCCTTAGCAGGTGCTTGTAGAGGCCTTGTGATGCATGACTTGATTTTGGGCTTGTAGGAACAAGCCGGCTCATGCTGGGATGACTTGGGAGTCAGGTTGGAGATGGGTCTCTCCTCTTTCATGTAAGTAAGAGGGTAGAACTGGTTCTCCTTGAGTGGGGCCAGGAATGCTGGCTTGGTAGATGTTTGGGACCTTCTCTGTTTTGGTGAAGGTCTTGGGGACCAAGTCTTGGGATAGACCTGGTTGATTGCAGGTCGAGGCTTAGTGGGGGTGCCACGAGCTTCAGGCCTTCTGGTGCTCGCCTTTGGTGTCACGGTAGTGACACGTTGAGAGGCGAGTTTCTGCTTCTTAGAGGGAGCAGCTTGTTCCTCGGGAAGTGGGAATGGTCCCAGCATCCCAAAGACGATAGTCCGGGGAGTCGAGGTCGACCCGGAGTTCAGAGAGTTGCCGAGGGAGTTGACGCTTCGGCAGCTGATGGGGCGCTTGTAAGTGCGCGTGGTTTGCTTCTGTTGAAGCATTATTTGGTGCTTGTTTTCATCGAAAGTAATGGTTAGTAAAGCTGCCATTGTTAGTTTTTCGAAAATTTCTGAAACAAGACCACATCCATTAGTAATCACAAGAATATAATGATCATAAATGGGAAGTTCTATGGTTTCGTCTTTTCAAATTGCTAGAGGAAGATAACCCAAGCAACATAAAGAAGGCAAAACGCCATAGAGGGTACAATTGTTCTGATCGCAGGTATGGTAAGCCCAGAATGGGCATCCCAGTGACTGCTAGAAGCAATTGTGAACTTAAATTCGACTTATCGAGAAGCAGAGCTTGCTCGAGGTAAGAAGAATATAAAGTTGGAGTTACAGATGTGCCGGTCGCAATACAGTAGACCCTGAAAGGGCGTACTAGTACCGCTAGACACAAATGTTTTGAGACCGCATCTATAAGATGAGATTCTCTGTTTTGAAAGGTCAAGATTGGATTCATTAAAGAGAGCAGATGGCATTCCGATCTAAACACAGGCTCAGCAATTTCCGCGAGCGCCAGTGCTCAGAAAGAAATGAACCATAATTTCTCGGATCTGAATCTAAAAATGATGAGTTTTTTTTTTCGAAAGGCCAATATCGGGTTTATCAAAGAGAGCAAAAGGCACTCCAATCTGAACACGGGCTCAGCGATTTCCGCGAGCGCCAGTGCTCAGAAAGGAGACGACCAAGATTTCTCCAATCTAAACCCAAAATGACGGAAGTTTTTTTTTTTTTTTAAAGGCCAATTTCGGGTTTATCAAAGATAGCAAAAGGCACTCCAATCTGAACACGGGCTCAGCGATTTCCACGAACGCCAGTGCTCAAAAAGGAGAAGACTAAGATTTCTCCAATCTAAACCCAAAATGACGGTAGTTTTTTTTTTTTGAAGATTTTGAAGATTTTTTTTTTTATTTTAAGAATTTTTTTGAAAACTTTTTTTTATTTTTTATTTTTTATTTTAAAATTTTTATTTTTTTAAAAAAATTATTATTTTTTTTAAAATTTATTTAAAAGACGAGAGAGTACACATAGGCCTCCTAACCCGGTCTTATGAAATCTTGATTGATAGAATTGCCCCCAGGTAAGGGTAGGATTACTTAATGAACCCGTTTGGAGGACCCTTGCCTAGAACAGTCAAGCTGTCTCCACACTCTGGACAAGGCTTTTCTTTGAATCAACCATGATCAAAGAACACAGTTGGTTTAACCTTAGTGGTCTATGTCTTTTTTTTAATTTTATTTTTATTTTATTATATATTTTTTAAATGGACTCATCGAAGAGAAACGATGGCCCAAAACCTTAGTCGAACAGGCTCAACATTTCTGCAAGCGCGATGAACGATAGGAACGGATCAAGGTTTCTCAAGTTTGAATCCAAATTGAGAAATCTAAAATTTTTATATATTTTTTTTTATATTTTTTTTAGATCTTTAATGAACTCATCGAAGAGAAACAATGGCCCAATCCCCGATCCGAACACGGTCTCAGCGATTTCCGTGAGCGCCAGTGCCCAGAAGGGAGAGGATCAAAGTTTCTCAATTTTGAATCCAACTGAAAAAATCTGATTTTTTTGTTTTTTTTTTTTTTGAAAAGAGAAAGATTGGAAATAAATTCAAAGAATTAGTTGGAAATAATTCAAAGAATTAGAAATTTCCAAACAAAAAACTCATCTCATTTTTTTTTTTGCGGAATCCAACATAGGCCACCAATTATAAAGTAGCCAAGGAATCGAGAAAAGAAATATAAGCATAGAGCAAAATATATGATATGCAAATATTTTATTTCTAGCATCGTGTTCTCAAATAAACGAGTCCCATCGGGTGTGCCAGCTTGATGGACCGCGCTCCTGCTCGGTTCCTACCGAGGTTCGGCGGACGTGGGAGTCCGTTTGGTTCCGACCCTTTCGTAACCAGGGGGGCAGGGGCGTGCATCAACATTTCTTTTTTTGTGAGGGTGTGCCAGATTTTCTATTTTACTTGGAATTGCAAGTGGTGATCCGGAGACCAACCTTCGCAAGTAAAAAGGAAATCAACTTCTTTTAAGTTTTCCATTGCACATATAATTAAGAAAAGAGACATTTTCTTGGTTTGCCGTGAAAGGCGATTTTTTGGCATTTATAGCCGATTTTGGCGTTTATAGCCGATTTTTGGCATTTATAGCCGATTTTGGCGTTTATAGCCGATTTACAATCCTTATCAATAATGAAAGACAAGAGTTGTGATTTTTGTCTCTTTTGAAAAAATACAAACTACAATGAAAAGCAAGAAAAGGAGGATCTAACTTCTCAGGAGATTGTGGGGGACTCGTTTAGATTGACGGTCGCAAGCCATATGTGGGCTTCGCCATCATCCATGCAGATGAGAACAGAGGATGCTATTGATTCGCTTGGCTTGGCTATAACCTCAGGTTTTTAGAGGACAAAGACCAAAAGGAGGTCCTATGTCCAATAAAAAGCCGAGTAGACGGGCTGAAAAGCCACATCTAAGCCATTGGAGGCAGGAGGAGAAGGCAAGGACCTTGGGGGGGGGGTACCCCCCAAGGGACTTTTGTCACCTTGTAGCGGTGGCCGGTGTAGAACTTCCGCAGAGTTTTCTCTCTTTTCCTTCTCTGAATTTCTGTGCTTCTGTCTGTGATTTTCGTTGTCTGTCTTTTCTTCTTGGAGAGCTCTCCTATTTATAGGCTTTTAGGTAGCCATTTAGGAGGGTTTATGAGCCTTGATTGTCATAAAGCTACATAAAGGGAGGAGTTACAAATTGAATTCTTTATTTTGTAACTCCTTTTTCTTGGCTTCTGATTGGCCGGAGGAGATTGAGGGCATTTAATCGCCTTTAATCGCCATGATGGGAGGAGTTTCATGGGTTAAATGCCATGAATCTCTTGACTTGTAACTCCCGGATGCTTGCTTCTGATTGGTCCGTCCAAAGAAATGGATTAATGACTGTAATAAAGCTAGTCAATTAATCGCATTAAGTGGTCGCTGAGCAGCTGAAGAGTCGTGGGCCGTGCCGCGTCTTTTGGGATTCTTCTGTCGATGATCATCGATGGATCTTCATGTAGATCGACATCAGATGACCATGTAATTTCAGGTGTTTGTTGCCAACAGCGGGTCGGTGCCATCTGTCCTGTCGATTTCTCGATCGGGTCGGGTAGAAAGCACACTTTTTTTGGTTGACCGGGTGGCGATCAATATTGTTTTCGATACTCTTGATGATTAACCCGTGTTTTGGACGGATGTCAGAGGATTTGGTGTCTCAAAAGCATGAATTTTGGAAAGTACCAGAGGCTGGACTCTTCGAATCACGAAAAAACGGCGAAACCGGGGTTTCCGGGGCCTTCCCGGCGACGCCGGGCTCCAAGGTCGCCGGCGACCCTGGGCCAGGGTCGCAGGGGTCTATGACCCTAGGGGGGTTTTCCCCCCTTTTTGTCCCGTTTTGTGTCCGTTTTTGCTCTTTTTCGATTCTTTTTTCTCCTGTACTTTTCCTTGACATTTTGACCATTTATTGGCCTGATTTCTTTGTAGGAAACCTGATGAGAATCCTTGCATTTTATTTTGCAAAGTTTCAAATTTCCTGAGAAAGCCGAAGACTTTGTCGCGCAGAGCTGCCGATTTTCCGTCAGAAGCTGAAACTGGGTCAAACGATGTCGGAATGACCTGAAATTTGGTGTGAAGCCTCCTGAGCAATAAATAAGACCAACCATAGGCTTTTGTTTGAGTTTTGAAGCCGTTTGGAGTCCTATCATCAGTAGACTTGCTTTTGTCGCGATGAAGATGTTGCGGTTTGATGTGCGGTTAACCGATGTCCGATTGACTTGAAATTTGACAGGGAGTCTATTGGAGTCATTTTAAGATGATCCATAGGCTCTGTCTTGGAAACCATGGTCCTGGAGAGCTTTGCCGCCGAGAGGCCTGATTTGGCTTCCGAGCGTCAAACTATGGTCAAATGTTGTGGAAATGACCTGAAATTTGACGTGTAGCCCTTTATAAGCATTTTGAAGCCGTCCATGTGCTCTATCTGATGAGTAATGGCCTCGGTGGTTCTCGCCGCCGAGAAGCTTGATTTAGCTGTTCGAGGGTTGATGAAGGGTCAAACGTTGCCGGTTTGACTCGGAACTTGATGTGGAGCCTTTTGGATGTATTTTGAGACCATCCAACGGCTCTGATCGAAGATTTGGTGTCTCCGATGCTTTTGCCGCCGAGAGCTCCTTTTCGGCTGTCGGAGAAGCGAAGTTAGGCCCAATGATTTTGAAATGGCCCGAAACTTCTTGTGTACTCCTCTTTTGGCTGTCTTGAAGAATCTTGCAGTTTTTGTTTGATTCTGACAAGATTTGATTTTTTGAAAGTAGCATTGCCTATTTATGGCAGGTTGCGACTTCATGTAGCTCTTTGGATCTTGAAGAGGCAAAGTGACATTTTTGGTGTCAACAATCACTCATCAG
Source organism: Litsea cubeba (assembly GCA_012931725.1). NCBI lineage: Eukaryota > Viridiplantae > Streptophyta > Magnoliopsida > Laurales > Lauraceae > Litsea > Litsea cubeba. Next base: position 70,013,665 of record CM022945.1, read on the forward strand.
ATAGAGCACATGGACGGCTTCAAAATGCTTACAAGGGGCTGCACGTCAAATTTCAGGTCATTTCGACAACATTTGACCATACTTTGACGCTCGGAAGCCAGATCAGGCCTCTCGACGGCAAAGCTCCCCGGGACCATGGTTTCCAAGACAGAGCCTATGGATCATCTTAAAATGACTCCAATAGGTTCCCTGTCAAGTTTCAAGTCAATCGGACTTCGGTTGACCACACATCAAACCGCGACATCTTCATCACGACAAAAACAAGTCTACTGGTGATAGGACCCCAAACGGCTTCAAAACTCAAACAAAAGCCTATGGTCAGTCTTATTTATTGCTCAGGAGGCTTCACCTCAAATTTCAGGTCATTCCGACATCGTTTGACCCAGTTTCAGCTTCTGACGGAAAATCGGCAACTCTGCGCAGCAAAGTCTTCGGCTTTCTCAGAAAAGTGGAAACTTTGCAAAATAAAATGCAAGGATTCTCACTAGGTTTTCTACAGGGAAATCAGGCCAATAAATGATCAAAAATATCAAGGAAAAATATAGAAGAAAAAATAATCAAAAAATAGCAAAAAGGGACACAAAACAGGACAAAAAGGGGAAAACCCCCCCAAGGTCGCAGACCCCTGCGATCCTGGGGCCCGGGATCGCCTGGGGGGCCCCGGAAACCCCGTTTTTCGCCGTTTTTTCGCAATTCGAAGCGTCCGGCCTCTGGTATTTTCCAAAATTCATACTTTTGAGACACCAAATCCTCTAACATCCGTCAAAAAAACGGGTTAATCATCAAGAGTATCGAAAACAACGTTGATTGCCACCCGGTCAACCAAAAAAAAGTGTGCTTTCTACCCAACCGATCGAGAAATCGACAGGACAGATGGTACCGACCCGCTGTTGGCAACCAACACTTGAAGTTACATGGTCATCCGATGTCGATCTAACATGAGGATCCATCGATGATCATCGCCAGAAGAATCCCAAAAGACGCGGCACGGCCTGCGAACTCTTCAACTGCTCGGCGACCACTTAATGCGATTAATTGACTAGCTTTATTACAGTCATTAATGCATTTCTTTGGACGGACCAATCAGAAGCAAGCATCCGGGAGTTACAAGTCAAGAGATTCATGGCATTTAACCTATGAAATTCCTCCCATCATAGCGATTAAAGGCAATTAAATGCCCTCAATCTCCTCCGGCCAATCAGAAGCCAAGAAAAAGGAGTTACAAAATAAGGAATTCAATCTTGTAACTCCTCCCTTTATGTAGCTTTATGACAATTAAGGCTCATAAACCCTCCTAAATGGCTACCTAAAAGCCTATAAATAGGAGAGCATTCCAAAGAAATCCAGATCGGAAAAACGAGACAGATCCCAGATCAGAAAAAAGCACAGAAATTCAGAGAAGGAAAAGAGAGAAAACTCTGCGGAAGTTCTACACCGACCACCGCTATAAGGTGACAAAAGTCCCTTGGGGGGTCCCCCCCCCCCCCCCAAGGTCCTTGCCTTCTCCTTCTGCCTCCAAATGGCTTAGACGTGGCTTTTTCAGCCCGTCTACTTGGCTTTTTATTGGACATAGGACCTCCTATTGGTCTTTGTTCTCTAAAAACCTGAGGTTATAGTCAAGCCAAGCGAATCAATAGCATCCTCTTTTATCATCTGCATGGATGATGGCGAAGTCCACATATGGCTTGCGACCGTCAATCTGAACGGGTCCCCCACAATCTCCTGAAAAGTTAGATCCTCCTTTTCTTGCTTTTCATTATAGTTTGTATTTTTTTAAAAGAGACAAAAATCACAACTCTTGTCTTTCATTATTGATAAGAATTGTAAATCGGCTATAAACGCCAAAATCGGCTATAAACGCCAAAAATCAGCTATAAATGAAAAAAAATCGCCTTTCACGGCAAATCAAGAAAATGTATCTTTTCTTAAATATATGTGCAGTGGAAAACTTAAAAGAAGTTGATTTCTTTTTTACTTGCGAAGGTTGATCTCCGGATCACCACTTGCAATTCCAAGTAAAAATAAAAAATCTGGCACACCCACCCAAAAGAAATGTTGATGCACGCCCCATGCCCCCCGGTTACGAAAGGGTCGGACCCAACGGACTCCCACGTCCGCCGACTTCGGTAGGACCAGGCGCAGGAGCGCGGTCCATCACCATCCTACTTTCTACAATGGAGTTCTTTTGAGAAAAAGAACTTACTTGAAGCCATTGATGGAGAAGAAGAAGAAAAGCTTGAAGAACTCTTAGTCTTAAAGCCCTCTTGAGATTTTTGTAAAAGAAAGCAAAAAAAATCAAGAGACCTAACCTCCCTTTGCTTTTATAGAAGAGAGCAAACCAAAGAAGGAAAGAAGAAAGAGGTAAGTGTTACTAATTAATAACCTTACCAAAAGAAATTAATTAGAAAGATTCTTTCCCAAAAGAAAGACATCTTGAGGGATTCTCTCCCAAAAAGAAAGCAATGAGAGATTTTCTCCCAAAATATATGAGATTTGAGATATTCTCTCCCAAAGAGAGATATCTTGAGATATTCTCTCCCAAAATAAAGGAAACATGAGAGATTCTCTCCAAATAAAGATATTCTTAGATATTCTCTATCCAAAAGAGATATTTTTAGATATTCTTTACAAAAATGACACCATATGAGATCTAAGCCATTTCAAAAGCCTAATGTCCGATGGGTTAGCCCATATGAGCCAGGTTTGACCACCTAGGCACTAAAAAAAAAAATTGGGCTTTTAGTCAAAGAGAAATCCCTCTTGCCAAGAGCATACAAAAATGGTTCCATGCCTCTTTTGAGTTAATTGGACCAAACAAAAACGAATTCCAAGCCCCATGAGCTTGCAAAAATCAAACCATCCAGCCTCATATACCAAATTGAACTAAAATCTTGAAATTGACATTCCACAAACATCCAAACCAAATACGGGTCCTCTAACTTGCCACATACAGCTTGTTAGGTCACAAGACCAAAACCAAAAATCGAGACCTGATCCCCTAACTTGCCACATACAACTTGTTAGGTCATAAGATCAAACCCAAAATCAACCCCACAACATTCCATATACAGCTTGTTCGGTCACACGGTCAAAATCAAACCCGACCCCCTAACCTGCCACATACAGCTTGTTAGGTCACAAGGTCAAAAACAAAAACCCAAATCCACATCCTTGATGTCATCTTCAAAACTTTGCCTCGAGATGGTACGTGATTCCTTTCACTACCATGAACTTCCCCTGGAAGCTCAAAAGGCTACAATACCAAAAGAAAGACTGCTCAAAGACTCTTGGTCAAGTCACAAGCTCTCCTTAAAAAATCTCTTCAAGGCACATCGGCTATAAAAGTTAAGCAACTGGTCGCTGTACCTCGAGTGGGCATTTGTTGACACAAAAAAATATGTCACTTTGCTTCTCTAAACTTAAGAAAGCTACATGAAGCTGCAGCCTGCCATAAATAGGCAATGCTACTTCCAAAAATCAAATCTGGTCAGAATCAAATAAAAACTGCAAGATCCTTCAAGACAGCCAAAAGAGGAGTACACAAAAAGTTTCGGGCCATTTTAAAATCATTTGGCCTAACTTCGCTTCTCGGATAGCTGAACAAGAGCTCTCGGCGGCAACAGCATTGGAGACACCAAATCTTCGATCAGAGCCTATGGATGGTCTCAAACTACATCAAAAAGGCTCCACGTCAAGTTCCGAGTCAAACCGACAACGTTTGACCCTACATCAACCCTTGAACAGTTAAATCAAGCCTCTCGGCGGCGAGAACCACCGAGGCCATCACTAATCAAAAAGAGCACATGGACGGCTTCAAGATGCTTACAAAGGGCTACACGTCAAGTTTCATGTCATTTCGACAACATTTGACCATACTTTGACTCTCGAAAATGAAATCAGGCCTCTCGGCGGTGAAGCTCACTGGGACCATAGTTTCCAAGATAGAACTTAAGGATCATCTTAAAATGACTCCAATAGGTTCTCTGTCAAATTTTAAGACAATCGGACATCGGTTGACCACACATCGAGAGGCGACATCTTCCTCACGACAAAATTAAGTCTACGGCAACAGGACCCCAAATGGCTTTAAAACTTGAAGAAAAGACTATGCTTGGTCTTATTTATTGCTCAGGAGGCTTCACTTCAAATTTCAGGTCATTCCGACATCGTTTGACCCAGTTTCGGCTTCTGACGGAAAATCGGCAGCTCTGCGCGACAAAGGCTTCGACTTTTCCAAAAAATTGGAAACTTTGCACTTCAAAATGCAAGGATTCTCATCAAGTTTTATACAGGGAAATCAGGCCAACAAATGTTCAAAAATGTCAGGAAAAATACAGAAGAAAAAAGAATGGAAAAATACCTCAAAACGGCCGCAAAACGAGGACCAAAAGGGAAAATTCCCCCCAGGGTCGCAGGCCCCTGCGACCCTGTGCATGGTCGCCGGTGACCATGGAACCCTGGGTCGCTGGGTTTGCCCCGGAAGGCCCATTTTTCGTCGTTTTTTCGTGATTCGAAGCTTCCAACGCCTGGGATTTTCCAAAATTCATATTTTTAAGGCACCAAATCCTTTGACATCCGTCAAAATCACGGGTCAATCGTCAAGAGTATCAAAATAAACATTGATCGCCAACCGGTCAACCAAAAAAGTATGCTTTCTACCCGACCGATCGAGAAATTGACAGGACAGATGGCACTGACCCGCTGTTAGCAACCAATACCTGAAGCTACATGGTCATCCGATGTCGATCTACATAAAGATCCATCGATGATCATCGCCAGAAGAATCCCAAAAGATGCGGCACGGCCCGCGACTCTTCGACTGCTCGGCGACCACTTAATGCGATTAATTGACTAGCTTTATTGCAGTCATTAATTCATTTCTTTGGACAGCCCAATCAGAAGCGAGCATCCAGGAGTTACAAGTCAATTGATTCATGGCATTTAACCCATGAAACTTCTCCCATCATGGCGATTAAAGGCGATTAAATTTCCTCAATCTCCACCAGTCAATCAGAAGCCAAGAAAAAGGAGTTAAAAGTAAAAGAATTAAAACTTGTAACTCCTCCCTTTATGCGGCTTAATGATAATTAAATCCCATAAACTCTCCTAAATGGCTACCAAGAGCCTATAAATAGGACAGCATCCCAAGCATTCCAGATATACTTCGGAAAATCCGGAAATCCAGACAAAAAAAAGGCATCAGAAATCTAAGAGAAAGAAATAGACAAAACTCTGCGAAAGATCTACACCGGCCACCACTACAAGGTGACAAAAGTCCCTTGGGGGGTAACCACCCCCCCTAAGGTCCTTGCCTTCTCCTTCTGCCTCCAATGGCTTAGACATGGGTTTTCAGCCCGTCTACTTAGCTTTTTGTTGGACATAGGACCTCCTCTTGGTCTTTGTCCTCTAAAAATCTGAGGTTATAGCCAAGCCAAGCGAATCAAGAGCATCCCCTGTTCTCATCTGCATGGATGATGGCGAAGTCCACCTATGGCTTGCGACCGTCAATCTGAACGAGTCCTCCACAATCTCCTGAGATGTTAAATCCTCATTTTCTTGCTTTTCATTATAGTTTGTATTTTTCTAAAAGAGACAAAAATCACAACTCTTGTCTTTCATTATTGATAAGAATTGTAAATCGGCTATAAACGCCAAAAATCAGCTATAAATGCCAAAATCGGCTATAAACGCCAAAAATCAGCTATAAATGCCAAAAAATTGCCTTTTACGGCAAATGAAGAAAATGTCTCATTTCTTAAATATATGTGTAATGGAAAACTTTGAAAGAAGTTTATTTCCTTTTTTACTTGTGAAGGTCGTTCTCCGGATCACTACTTGCAATTCCAAGTAAAATAGAAAATCTGGCACACCCACACACAAAAAAAAATATTGATACCTGCTTCGCCACTAGTCACAAAAGGGTCATACTAAACGGACTCTCACATCCGCCGACCTCAGTAGGACAGTGCGCATATTACGCGGTCCATCAATGGACAATCGCAGTTACATTTGAATGTGAATGATGCTTTTACGGTATTCATCCTTTCCATGTAGGGCCTTTTTGTTTGCTTTAAAATACATACGGATTCATAAGAAAATGAACTCTCTAGAAAAGGATTATTAAAGAGGTGAGGGATGAAGGATATGTAGAAACCATGAGGCCCACCTACCACAGGACCCGCGTCAGATTAAGCAAGTGCCTAAGACCATGGGTGAATTTTCCGATTAAGTCTTAATCTGTAACCCTAGGAGAGTTAGGATTTGGATCAAACTCTGGTAAAGAGTCTGTGATCGGCATCTAACTCGGGTGAGACTAATTTCCCATGCTGGTCAAGAGATGTGAGATTCCATGAGGGGTGGAGTCTGCAGCAGTCGTGACATCTCGGAATTGCTCTAAATGAGCGAGGTGGGAACCGCTGGTTGATCATCTAACTCGGGTGAGACTAATTTCCCACGCTGGTCAAGAGATGTGAGATTCCATGAGGGGTGGAGTCTGCAGTAGTCGTGACATCTCGGAATTGCTTCAAATGAGGGAGGTGGGAACCGCTGGTTGATCATCAAGAAGATCTGAGAGCATTCACACTGAGTTTGTAGGATCTATCTCATACCAAAACGCACAATTTTCTCAACAAGTTCGGTTCCAATACCTATTTGGGACTAACAGGATATACGATAGAGATGTAATAAAACCTATAATCGCCCATCTATTGAACTATTAGGTTGATGGCTAGGTATTCATTTCCATCTTATTTTTAATTCTTTTTCCCCCAAAGGGAAAGATGACTTGATACTTTGTTCTGGAAATTAATCTTTGATCTTTATTTTTATTTATGGTATGAATCTTAAGTATTAAATTCCTATGTATTGTAATACAAACAAAAAGGATCGTAGAATTACAGAAAGAGATCTATTAAATACACACTGAAATTTGACCCCTCCACACTGCTACTCTCTACACTCACCATGGTTACTCTCAACACACCATGTACCTTCCAAAATATCATAACCTCTACTCTCTCAACTTCTCTCTACACTCCCTCTCTCTTCATTTTCCCTTTCCATGCCCGCCTCCGCCCGCACCCGTCCTCCCTTTCTTGGTCTCTCTCTGTCTCCCTCCAACTCTCTCCCTCTCCCTGCCCACCTCCACCCGTTGCCCGCTCTCCCTCTCCCTATATCTCTCCCTCTCTTCCTCTTCCTCTTCCTCTTCCAGTCTCTCCCCCCTCTATCCACATCCATGTCTCTCTCCCTCTCCCACCATGTCTCTCCCTCTCCCTGCTCGCCTCAGCCTCCTCTGGACGCCTCCCTCTCTTCCTATCTTTCTCCCTCTTCCTCTCCCTATCCCTCTCCCTGCCTGCTGCCACCCACCACAAGTTGTTGCCCTCTCTCCCTGTCTCTCTCCCTCACCCTCCCTCTCTTTCGCTCCATCTCCCCCTCCTGCGGTGCTCCTGGAGGGGGCGGTCGTTGCTGGGGTAGGTGTGGGTAGCAAAAAGTTGGGGATGTAAAGAGTTTGATAGATATCTTTTTAGATCTAGAGGATTTTACTCGAAAAATCCCAAAATATCGTCATTTATCGCGTAAGGTACTCGCAAATTATGTAGCACTAACGAGGTTCTTTCGCCAATTTTTTATATTTTTTATACTTTTTTATGAGCGACGATAGCTTCACCATGACGTCGCCCATCAGAGCTTCTCCTAATACTTTTTTTTCCTCTCCTCCTCCAATCTCTCCTCTCCTCCTATTTCTTCATCTCTCCAGCTTGAGAGACCTTTCTTTTGAGAATCTCCTCTTTTAAAACAGCCATCGACCAAGATGAATGACAATGACAACGACGATTCCCACTGGTGGCCGGTGGACATTAAAAGCTATAAAAAGAATTAGTCATGTCCATGTTGGCCATGGTTTATTCAGAACAACTTTATGGCCACTTCCAATCTTTGTCAAACCATTAAGATGTCAAATGGGGAAATTTTTTCTACCCATTACCAAAGGCAGGACCTCCCCTGAACCGGGTCCCGCATAGCAAAATGGCACCAACACGCAATAAAAAAGGGTAAATTAGGGAGAGATCCCTCATTATTGGGCTATAAAGTCTCTAGGACAGAGCCTTAATGTTTAAGGCCTAGAGTCCCTTGCGCATGGAGTTAATTCAGGCGGTGGTCCCTAAGCATGTGACATTAGATTTTTTATGACTCATTTGCCCTTCTAACCATTTAAATATGTGTGTGGTCCCTAAGCATGTGACATCAGATTTTTTATGACTCATTTGCCCTTCTAACCATTTAAATGGATGTGTGGTCCCTAAGCATGTGACATCACTGTCTTTCCCAGATTATTTTTACAAGATCCTTATTGTCGCGACCCCCGGACCAGGACTAGGGAAAAAGAGGCCGAGTCCGGGATCGGGACAGAGGTGGGGTGATGCCGCGCCACGTGCATCTCTTTGGCTAAAACCGTACACGGAATTAAAAGAACAATTGTCCGTGCACGTGATTTCCCACAGGGTTTCGCGGTGAGGATTATCTTTACACATCATCTCACATATAACCATATCAACATATTCTCAAGATTGCGGAAGCGTGTAGCAAACCATACTAATACCATTCCATTCCATAAACAAGACTGATTTATGATTAACATGGCAGGATATCAGAATGAGCAATGATCATAAGCATATTTCCCCAAAAGTAAAGTTAAGTATATTTACAAAATATCAGTTGATTAATGCCCCAAAATAACGGTCAACAAAGACCGTACAACCAAATGAAACCAAACATAAAGATATCATAAGTGCCCACAATGTATCGTTCTCAAGGCAGGACCGAATGTCTACATGACATCATCGGCTTGCCACTCAATCACTCGCTGCGGTTCACCGACCGCCTCCTCCGGCTCCTCCTCAAAGGCAATAAACTCGGGACCTGAGTACCAAAATAAATGGATCAGACACGACGGTCTGGCAGGTGGGTGAAAAGATATAACAATAATAAAACAATGATACTATACAAGAGTTTAGAAAACCTATGTATAAATAATGAATTTCATAAGAGATAATGCATCATTTGTTAAACAACAACATGAACGATATAAAACAGTAGAGGTACCAAGGATAAGGAACTGACAAGATGGCAACCCACACAAAGCTATATCCTCTCTCACCGAAGTGAAGAGAGCGCATACCCTAACAGGATCATTGACCTCAGTCACACAAGGTGAGGAGAGACAATGATAAGTACTATAATATACATATATATACTCTGCGGGACCACGGTAGCGAACCGGGTAAAAACTCTGCACATTCCAGACTGCAGCTGACTATCAGGAGGGGAAGGAACCCCAAGTCGGTGGATCAAACCGACGAGGTCGTCCAAGCTCAGTGGTGCCAACTCATAGGTCAAATACGACAAATCAAATCACATGCACAGTAAGAAACGGGGTGCCAAAATGCACAAAATACACATTCCCCTCAAGTTGACATATACCGGTTAGCAAAAGCAAAGCACATCTCTTCTAGTACTCTTGAAATAGTCTAGTCGTATCATATGGGTTGAAATCCCAAAATAGGAGTTTGGTTGAAAATCGAATACAAATAGTTTTCCATACCTTTACAGGCTAACAATGGGGTTTCTAGAATTGAATCAGTGCGAATAGGGTCCCGTATGTCAATCATGATGTAATTTTGGTACTCTTTAAGAGTTAAGGACATTCCGGGTCCTTATACACATTGCTCAATCTAGAAAATCTCATAGAATCTCCATGATGAGTTTCCCCTTCCTCCGGACTTCACGTAATGCCTTACAAGTCCCTAAATAACAATGGGGCTCCAAATAATACCTCCCCACTACAACCCTTTGCAATTTACCCAATTCATTCATGGGTGGTTCAATGCCTTCAAATAAGAAGATAAGGGATAGAGCTGAATTGGACTTGAGTATGGGCTTGGAATGAATCTGGGAAATAGTCTCACAATTCTCTTATTTTACAGTTCATCTCATTTCAGTCCGATCGATCGGACCTGAAGGGCGATCGATCGGTCCTAAAAACCCTCTCAGTTATTTACAGTCCGATCGATCGGACCTGACGGGCGATCGATCGGTCCTGAAAACCCTCTCAGTTATTTACAGTCCGATCGATCGGACCTGACGGGCGATCGATCGGACCTGAAACCCTCTCAGTTAAGTCCGATCGATCGGCGATCGATCGGTCCTGTAACGAATCTCAACCCATTTGGTTGAATTCTTCTCTTGTCCAACTCCTATCCATTTCCTTTCTTTCCCCTTCTTCCATACATATCTTCACGAATAATTGGGCTACTCCTTGACCTCATTATCTCATCAAATCATCATTCAAAATCAATAGACTAAACCATCAAACATGATAAATCATTAAAGCCATTAATGAAGACAATCAAGAATTTTGCAGAAAACATGATAAAACACATGAGAATCATTTCATCCACTTGCCTTGGGTCCAATGCAAATCAATTTGAGCTCTAATCACCTCTTAAGCCCACAATCAAACACCTATACACAAAACCCCCAAATCCAAACCCTAGATTATCAAAACTAATTAAAACAAAACGGAATCTTCCAATAATTGAAATGGAGTTCCCTTAGGGCTAAACAAACAAGATTATAAAACTTTTAGAAAGATCACTTACAAGGAAGTTCTTCAAAAAGCAAGGTGTTGTCCAAAGGAAGTCTTGGAGTGGGCGGTTTTCTTCAAAAATGGTGTCAAGATGAAGGCCTTGAGATGAGGAAGAAGATTATAGCAACTAATTTTCCATTAGCACTAGCTTAGTGGGGGATTGAAGATGAAGAAGCAAGAAAAAGGTAAGGGAAAACCCTTAGGGCTGGGATTTCTCTTCTCCTCTAGGGTTTTTGCCAGAAATAAGAAAAAGAAGAAGAAGCTTTCTATATATAGTAAGTGGGAGTGGGGCCCACAACTTAAAAGACTTCTCGGGCTCAAAACATGGTCTTCGGTGCTTCGAACGAATTCGACGAAGAAGACAAAGTTGATCGGCAAAATTTCTAGTTTCCAAAAAGTATATATTTTGTACATTTTGGTGACATTGAAATCGGTGTCCAGATTTTGGGTAAAAAGACCATTTTGCCCTCAATTAGTGAAAAATCGGGTTTAAGTTCCTCGAATGGAAACGATGTCAACATGAAAGTTGTAGGGATTAACAAGATAAGTCCAATGGGGTTAAAAACACGATTTTTGGAAATCATCGGTAAACCCCCAATCTCACACAATTCGTAACAAGAACCCCCAAAGGGTCCCATAAATAAAAAGGCTCTCCAAATTCCCCAAAGCTATTATAAAAGCTATTCTAATCCCCAACTAATTCAAAAACCACTGAACACACTTAAACTAAAACACAACTTAATCAACTCTAAACGAGGTCTCTCGGGTCGGGGTCTTATATCCTCCACCCCTTAGGACATTTGGTCCTCCAAATGGAAATTAAAACTCACCTCCGGCAGGAGATGTGGGTACTTCTTCTGAACTTGATCCCGTAATTCCCATGTTCCTTCTTCCGGTCCATGATTCTCCCAAAGCACCTTGACCCACTGAATAGTCCAAGTTCTCAATTCTTGTTCCTTGGTGTCAATGATCTGCTTAGGCTTCTCAACATAGGTCGCATCTTCTCGAATTTCCAACGGCTCATAACGGAGTACGTGTAGTCTGTCAGGGACGTATTTCTTCAACATAGACACATGGAAAACATTGTGTACGCCGGAGAGCTCAGGTGGTAAGGGTAACCTGTAAGCCACATCACCAATCCTACTCACAATGTCATATGGTCCAATGTACCTCCTAGACAATTTGCCCTTCTGTCCAAACCTCAAAGTTCCACGAGTGGGTGACACTTTCAAGAAAACCTTATCTCCTTCTTTGAACTGTAAATCCCTTCTGTGAGAGTCTGCATAACTCTTCTGTCTACTCTGAGCCACTTTCAGACGTTCTTGGATCAACTTGACCTTGTCACTTGTCTCACTAACAATGGTCGGTCCATGAAAACCGCGAGTACCAACTTCTTCCCAACAAACAGGTGTTTCTACACCTTCTGCCATACAAGGCCTCAAAAGGTGCCATACCGATACTCGAGTGGAAACTGTTGTTGTAAGCGAACTCACACAACGGTAAGGCTTCATCCCACTGAGTCTTGAAATCTAACACACAAGCTCGAAGCATATCCTCAAGTGTCTGAATTGTCCTCTCTGACTGACCATCAGTCTGTGGGTGATAGGCTGTGCTGAACTGTAACTTCGTACCCATAGATTCATGCAGTGTCTTCCAAAATCTCGAGACAATCTGCTATCTCTATCGGATGTGATGGAAACTGGTTGTCCATGACGACTGACAATTTCTGTGACAAACAACTGTGCAAAAGGTAACATATGCATCTTCTTTCCAGTCTTCATCGGTAGGAAATGAGCTGACTTGGTGAGACGGTCCACTATGACCCAAATAGCATCATTGCCCTTACTAGTCTTCGGTAAACCCGATATGAAGTCCATGGTAATATGCTCCCATTTCCATTCCGGAACCTCCAATGGTCGTAGTAACCCCTGGAGGCTTCTGGTGTTCTGCCTTGATCACTGACATGTCATACAACGAGAGACGAAAGCTGCTATCTCTCTCTTCATGTTATTCCACCAAAATCTGCCCTTCAAATTCTGGTACATCTTCGTACTGCCCGGGTGTATGGAATACTTGGTATTGTGAGCCTCGGACATGATATCATTCCTCAAGTCCTCCAAGTTAGGCACACACAGACGGTCTCGGTAATACAAAACTCCATCTACAACACGAAAATCTGGGCGATCTGCTAAGTGCTCAGAAATCTTAGCCAACTCTAGGTCTTGTAACTGCTTCTCTTTGATCTTCTGAATGAACGAAGGTTCTGACACTGACATATTTGACAACATGACACCCTCTCTTAGTGGCTGAAAATCTACTCTCATCTCCTCTAACTGTTGTACAACATAAGTTCCCCGAAGACTCGCCATGCTCACTGACTTTCTGCTCAAGGCATCTGCAACTACATTCGCTTTCCCAGGTGATACTTGATTGGAAAATCGTAATCCTTGATATATTCCATCCATCTCCTCTGCCTCATGTTCAACTCCTTCTGAGAAAACAAGTACTGTAGACTACGGTGATCGGAGTGAACTTCAAAACTTCTCTCCATAGAGGTAGTGTCTCCACATCTTCAAAGCTAAAACAACTGCGGCCAACTCGAGATCATGTGTTGCAATAGTTCTTCTCATGATCCTTCAATTGCCGGGATCCATATGCAACTACCTTCCATCTTGCATAGACACGACATCCAAGTCCAACATTGGAAGCATCGGTGAAAATGGTAAAACCGCCGCTCCCAGATGGCAAAGTAAGGACTAGAGCTGTAGTCAATCTCTTCTTCAGTTCTTGGAAACTAGCCTCACACTTGTCCGTCCAAACATATGGTGCATTCTTCCTTGTCAACTTCGTCAAAGGTGATGCAATCGACGAAAATCCATGCACAAACCTCCGGTAATATCCTGCAATCCAAGAAAACTCCTGATCTCTGATGCATTCTTCGTCTAATCCCAAATTCGTGACTGCCTCAATCTTGGACGGGTCCACTGATAATCCTTCCTTAGAGATGATATGACCCAAAAATGTGACTTGATCCAACCAAAATTCGCACTTACTAAGTTTTGCAAACAACTGATTCTCCCTCAAAAGTTGGAGTGCTATCCTCAAATGTTCTTCGTGCTCTTCTTTGGTCTTGGAATACACTAAAATATCATCAATAAACACCACTGTAAAACTGATCCAATACTCCGCAAATATTTTGTTCATCAATGCCATGAAAACTGCCGGTGCATTAGTCAAACCAAATGGCATCACTAGAAACTCAAGTGTCCATATCTTGTCCGAAAGGCTGTTTTTGGTACATCTAAATCTCTAACTCTCAACTGATGGTAGCATGACCTCAAATCAATCTTCAAAAAATAAGCAGCTCCTTGCAACTGATCAAACATTCATCTATCCTTGGCAATGGATATTTGTTTTTTGATGGTCACTTGGTTCAATCTTCTATAGTCAATACACATTCTCATAGAACCATCCTTCTTCTTTACAAACAAAATGGGTGCTCCCCACGGTGACACACTAGGTCTCACGAAACCTTTGTCCAAAAGTTCTTGTAATTGCATCTTCAACTCTCCCAATTCTTGCCGGGACCATTCTGTAAGGTGCGATAGATATCGGAGCGGTCCCCGGTAATAACTCAATAGTGAAGTCTATCTCTCTAATGGGTGGCAATCCTGGTATCTCCTCCGGGAAAACATCCGGAAATTCACGAACAATTGGGATCTCCTCCACCCCTTGGGACCGTTTATCCTCCGTGAATAAACGCCAAATACCCTCACAACCACTTTTCAGAAGCCTATCAGCCTTCAATGCTGAAATAAACCCTGCACCAGAACTACTCCTCTCTCCCTGAAACAACACCCCTGCTTGGGTCTCCTCTAACTTAAAAGTTAGGGTTTTATGGAAACAATCCATCGTAGCATGGTATCCTGCTAACCAATCCATCCCTAGGATGACATCAAAATCCTGCATCTCTAACAAAATGAGATCTGCCGGTAATACTACTTCTCCTATCATGACTGGACAACTAGGGTAAAAAGTTCTACAAACAACTTCCTTACCTAAAGGGGTAGTCACAGTCAGGATGAAACTCAACTCTCTAGCATACATATCAATCAACTTAGCAAATTTTGGAGATATGAATGAGTGGGTAGAGCCAGGGTCAAATAAAACCTTAGCATCAAAACCACAGACGAGAAGTGTACCTTCCACTACATTGCCTTCAGCCTCCGCATCAGCTCTATTGACAGCATAGAGTTGTGCCCTTTGTTGTGGCCTGTTCTGTCCTTGCTGTTGCCTGCCTTGTGGTGCATTCCTGTTATGATTCTGAGGACGCTGATTCTGATTTTGATTCTGCCCTTGCTGACGGGCCGGTTGTTGCTGTTGTTGTTGTGGCCTAAACTGTTGCTGAGGTGCCTGTTGTTGTAGTGGCCTTTGCTTGATTCTGAACTACTAACGCATTCTGAGGTGGTGCCTAACGCTGTACTCCCTGCTGCTGTCTATTCTGTCTATCTGGCCTTGGGCAATCCCTCATCTGGTGGTCCAATGAACCACATCTAAAACATGCCCCTGTGATAGAACGACATTGGGCATTCCCATGATATTTTCCACAATGGATACAAACTCCTTGATTTTGTGCATTCTGCTCTTGTCTTGGCCTCTTGTTCTGATTGTTTCTTTGTTGATAGTTCTGCTGCTGGCCTTGACCCTTTCCTTGGTTCTTGACGATCTTGTTGTGGAAGTTCTCAAATTTGTATGCTCTCTTGACAGCTTCTTCAAAGGTAACGGGTGGTACAACCCCGGTAGCATCCCTCTCAATAATCGGGTGAAGTCCCTCAAGGAACTTGGTTATCTTCTTCTCCTCTATGTCTACTAACTCCGGTGCATACCTTGACAATCTCTCAAATTTGGTGAGGTATTTGAGGACTGTCATGTTTCCTTGCACAAGTTGCTGAAATTCTACTGCCTTTTGCCTCTTGACATGTGTAGGTACATATTTCTCTCCAAACTGTCTCTTGAAGCTAGCCCAAGCTTCTGCATCAGCCATTGTCCTGTATTCTGCCTTGATGGTCTTCCACCATATATCTGCTATGCCCGTGAACATAGAGGCTGCAAGCTGTACTCATTCTACACCCGTATATATGAAGATCTCAAATATGTTTTTCGGTGTGCTCAAGCCAATCATCTGCTGCCATTGGGTCCTCAGTCCCCAAAAATTCTTTCGGTCCTCTCATCCTGAACCGCTCATACAACACATTAGGATCATTTCCTCTAATATTCACCGGGCCGGGTGGTGCAACTGGGATTGGTTCCGGTCTCCTCTCCAATATCCCCAACAACTGTGCCTGCATTTGAGCTATCTCCCTAGCGTGATCCTCGTCTTTCTTAAGCATCCGTTCTTGCAATCTGGTCTGTGTCTCAAATGCTTGTGCTTGGAGCCTAGCCTGATTCTCATTGGCCTGGCGTTGTTGGTCTATCATAGCCTGCATCATCTGTTGAAATTGGTTCTGCATGTTGTTGTCTTGTGGTTCCTCTCCAATAGGCTCTGTATTCTCACTGTTACTACGGCAACGTGATTACTGTTTGCTGTTCTTTTGCGAGGTGGCATAACGCTGCAAAGCAAATTGTTAGTACATATAAATCAAGTACAGGGTGGTCACACATTGCTCACACGATTCTATCTAACGAATCCTCGCCACGTACTAAGATTTCTAGTTTCTTTTTAATTGCCTGAAACATGTCCCCGCTCTGATACCAGTCCTGTCGCGACCCCGGACCAGGACTAGGGGAAAAAGAGGCCGAGTCCGGATCGGGACAGAGGTGGGGTGATGCCGCGCCACGTGCATCTCTTTGGCTAAACCGTACACGGAATTAAAAGAACAATTGTCCGTGCACGTGATTTCCCACAGGGTTTCCGCGGTGAGGATTATCTTTACACATCATCTCACATATAACCATATCAAACATATTCTCAAGATTGCGGAAGCGTGTAGCAAACCATACAAAATACCATTCCATTCCATAAACAAGACTGATTTTGATTAACATGGCAGGATATCAGAATGAGCAATGATCATAAGCATATTTCCCCAAAAATAAAGTTAAGTATATTTACAAAATATCAGTTGATTAATGCCCCAAAATAACGGTCAATAAAGACCGTACAACCAAATGAAACCAAACATAAAGATATCATAAGTGCCCACAATGTATCGTTCTCAAGGCAGGACCGAATGTCTACATGACATCATCGGCTTGCCACTCAATCACTCGCTGCGGTTCACCGACCGCCTCCTCTGGCTCCTCCTCAAAGGCAATAAACTCGGGACCTGAGTACCAAAATAAATGGATCAGACACGACGGTCTGGCAGGTGGGTGAAAAGATATAACAATAATAAAACAATGATACTATACAAGAGTTTAGAAAACCTATGTATAAATAATGAATTTCATAAGAGATAATGCATCATTTGTTAAAACAACAACATGAACGATATAAAACAGTAGAGGTACCAAGGATAAGGAACTGACAAGATGGCAACCCACACAAAGCTTTATCCTCTCTCACCGAAGTGAAGAGAGCGCATACCCTAACAGGATCATTGACCTCAGTCACACAAGGTGAGGAGAGACAATGATAAGTACTATAATATACATATATATATACTCTGCGGGACCACGGTAGCGAACCGGGTAAAAACTCTGCACATTCCAGACTGCAGCTGACTATCAGGAGGGGAAGGAACCCCAAGTCGGTGGATCAAACCGACGAGGTCGTCCAAGCTCAGTGGTGCCGACTCATAGGTCAAATACGATAAATCAAATCACATGCACAGTAAGAAACGGGGTGCCAGATGCACAAAATACACATTCCCCTCAAGTTGACATATACCGGTTAGCAAAAGCTAAGCACATCTCTTCTAGTACTCTTGAAATAGTCTAGTCGTATCATATGGGTTGAAATCCCAAAATAGGAGTTTGGTTGAAAATCGAATACAAATAGTTTTCCATACCTTTACAGGCTAACAATGGGGTTTCTAGAATTGAATCAGTGCGAATAGGGTCCCGTATGTCAATCATGATGTAATTTTGGTACTCTTTAAGAGTTAAGGACATTCCGGGTCCTTATACACATTGCTCAATCTAGAAAATCTCATAGAATCTCCATGATGAGTTTCCCCTTCCTCCGGACTTCACGTAATGCCTTACAAGTCCCTAAATAACAATGGGGCTCCAAATAATACCTCCCCACTACAACCCTTTGCAATTTACCCAATTCATTCATGGGTGGTTCAATGCCTTCAAATAAGAAGATAAGGGATAGAGCTGAATTGGACTTGAGTATGGGCTTGGAATGAATCTGGACAATAGTCCCACAATTCTCTTATTTTACAGTTCATCTCATTTCAGTTCGATCGATCGGACCTGATGGGCGATCGATCGGTCCTGAAAACCCTCTCAGTTATTTACAGTCCGATCGATCGGACCTGACGGGCGATCGATCGGTCCTGAAAACCCTCTCAGTTATTTACAGTCCGATCGATCGGACCTGATGGGCGATCGATCGGTCCTGAAAACCCTCTCAGTTATTTACAGTCCGATCGATTGGACCTGACGGGCGATCGATCGGTCCTGTAACGAATCTCAACCCATTTGGTTGAATTCTTCTCTTGTCCAACTCCTATCCATTTCCTTTCTTTCCCCTTCTTCCATACATATCTTCACGAATAATTGGGCTATTCCTTGACCTCATTATCTCATCAAATCATCATTCAAAATCAATAAGACTAAACCATCAAACATGATAAATCATTAAAGCCATTAATGAAGACAAATCAAGAATTTTGCAGAAAACATGATAAAACACATGAGAATCATTTCATCCACTTGCCTTGGGTCCAATGCAAATCAATTTGAGCTCTAATCACCTCTTAAGCCCACAATCAAACACCTATACACAAAACCCCCAAATCCAAACCCTAGATTATCAAAACTAATTAAAACAAAACGGAATCTTCCAATAATTGAAATGGAGTCCCCTAGGGCTAAACAAACAAGATTATAAACTTTTAGAAAGATCACTTACAAGGAAGTTCTTCAAAAAGCAAGGTGTTGTCCAAAGGAAGTCTTGGAGTGGGCGGTTTTCTTCAACAATGGTGTCAAGATGAAGGCCTTGAGATGAGGAAGAAGATTATAGCAACTAATTTTCCATTAGCACTAGCTTAGTGGGGGATTGAAGATGAAGAAGCAAGAAAAAGGTAAGGGAAAACCCTTAGGGCTGGGATTTCTCTTCTCCTCTAGGGTTTTTGCCAGAAATGGGAAAAAGAAGAAGAAGCTTTCTATATATAGTAAGTGGGAGTGGGGCCCACAACTTAAAAGACTTCTCGGGCTCAAAACATGGTTTTCGGTGCTTCGAACGAATTCGACGAAGAAGACAAAGTTGATCGGCAAAATTTCTAGTTTCCAAAAAGTATATATTTTGTACATTTTGGTGACATTGAAATCGGTGTCCAGATTTTGGGTAAAAAGACCATTTTGCCCTCAATTAGTGAAAAATCGGGTTTAAGGTCCTCGAATGGAAACGATGTCAACATGAAAGTTGTAGGGATTAACAAGATAAGTCCAATGGGGTTAAAAATACGATTTTTGGAAATCATCGGTAAACCCCCAATCTCACACAATTCGTAACAAGAACCCCCAAAGGGTCCCATAAATAAAAAGGCTCTCCAAATTCCCCAAAGCTATTATAAAAGCTATTCTAATCCCCAACTAATTCAAAAACCACTGAACACACTTAAACTAAAACACAACTTAATCAACTCTAAACGAGGTCTCTCGGGTCGGGGTCTTACACTTATAATCTGTAACGGGTTGGGTCTTGGACCATGGCAAGTGAATTATTTCATAATCCTCATAGCTAGTCTTAGAACAGCCTTGAGGAAAGTCTTTATTTCTCAACATTGGAAGAGCACCTTGATGGAAGACAGTGTTTCAATAGAAATGAAGAGCTAAAGAAGAAAACTTAAGAGATTACTTGAACAACTGATTGCATAAGTCACATGGGACAGGTTGCTAGATTCAGTTAAATTTTTATAAATTCAAACTAAATCTAGTCAAACCAAACCAAATCTAGTTAGATAATCTTATATCAAAGTGACATGACTTGTTTTCAAATTGGTTGTGATTTCAAACACAGATAAATTCATATAAACTCAAATAAACTCATGCCAAAGTCAAATAAGTTCACATCAAAGTTAGATAAATTTGCAGGAAACTCAGATAAATTCACTTAATTCGTATCAAACTCAGATAAATTCAAAGCATAAATTCATATCAAACTTAGGTAAATTCGTACCAAACATAGATAACATCATGCCAAAGTCATATAACACATACAAAACTAATTAGATAAATTCACAGCAAACTAAAAAAAAAAAAAAACTCATTTAAAAACTCAAAAGAAATCATGCCAAAGTCAAATAAGTTCACATCAAAGTTAGATAAATTCACAGCAAACTCAGATAAATTCACTTAATTCGTATCAAACTCACATTAATTCAAAGCAAACATAAATAAATTCATATCAAACTTAGATAAATTCATACCAAACACAGATAACATCATGCCAAAGTCATATAACACATACAAAACTTAGATAAATTCACAGCAAACTCAAAAAAACTCATGCCAAAATCAAATAAGTTCACATCAAAGTTAGATAATTTCACAGCAAACTCAGATAAATTCACTTAATTCGTATCAAACTCAGATTAATTCAAAGCAGACACAAATAAATTCATATCAAACTTAGATAAATTCATGCCAAACACAGATAACATACCAAAGTTAAATAACATTATGCCAAAGTCAGATAATATATACAAAACTCAGATAACACATACATTAAAGTTTGATAAATTCACAGCAAACTCAGATAAATTCACTTAATTTGTATTAAACTCAGATTAATTCAAAGCAAATACAAATAAATTCTTATTAAACTTAGATAAATTCATACCAAACACAGATAATATCATTCCAAAGTCAAATAATATTATGCCAAAGTCAGATAACACAAACATCAATGTTAGATAAATTCACAGTAAACTCAGATAAATTCACTTAATTCGTATGAAACTCAGATTAATTCAAAGCAAACATAAATAAATTCATATCAAACTTAAATAAATTCATACCAAACATAGATAACAGCATGCCATAGTCAAATAACATTATGTCGAAGTAAGATAACACATACAGAACTTAGATAATTTCACAGCAAACTAAAAAAAAACTCATTTAAACCAAGTTGAATACATTTTAAAGTCAAATAAAATCATGTGAAACCCAGTTGATTTCATATCAAACTCATTATTTCATAAGAAATTCAGATAAACTTAGTAAAAATTCAGAGAAAATCATTTCAAAGTCACATAAATTCATTTGAAACCTTGTTTAATTAATAACAAATGAAGTTAAATTGAAATCAAACTCAGAGAAATCATGCATTATACAGATAAATTCATTTAAAGTCATATTTAATTGAACATAGACTAAGATAACTTTATATAAAGCTTAGATAAATACATGTCAAAGTCAAATAATTTCATATCAAGCTCAGATAAATTCAAACCAAAACTTAGATAAACTTATGTCAAACTCAATTAAGTTTAAGTCAAGATGATTCGGTTGCTTGAGGTCGCGCTGATGAGTTGATTTTACTTCTTTCTGCAGTTTCTTTCATCTTTGATTTCAGAATTTTTATTTTGCTTAGATTTCAGAGTGTATGACGGAATATTTTAAAGCAATGCATGTTTGGTGACGTATAGAGTATATAAAGAGGGCATTTTTATCTTTTTGACTCATTAAATGTTAAAAAGGGGACCGCTGCCTTTATGAGAAAATGACCTAGACCACATGCTACAAAACGTACTGTTGAGCGACCTTTCACAAAATGCCCCAATAAAAAACGGTCCATCAAATGGGGACTCCAAATGGATAGCCAACTATTCAGAAGAAAATTAAGTGGCATACAACTTAGCTCGTTGAGCTTCTTCTTTAGGTTGCTTAGGATTATGTGGTAAAGAACTTGCTGATATCAGGTTTCTATACAAATGAAGGCCTTCATCAACAAGTCTTAGATAGTTCATTCAGACCACCCATCCAGACGAATAATGGATCCAGACTCACTCATTGGATTTGCCCCCACATACTGCAGTTATAGTCAACTGCAATTGTACCATTGCAATTAAGGCAAAGTTCGACTCACTGTTGTAGGGAGAACGTGGGTCAATTACTAATTGAGACCGAAAACTGGTACATGCCCAGATTTCCCGAGTCACATCCAGAGATTGTTGGAAATGAAATCCATTCACTTAGTATAAGGGCTTCTCAGGAAGATGCATACCAGCCCTCTTAGGAGATGCTCTGATGAGAGTGAAAGATGGAGAAATCCATTCACCTAGTGTAAGAGTCTTTCACGTGGATAAGATAGAGAAATAGGAGGATAAGAGGAAGAAGAAGACAAAAGAAACGACCAGAAAAAAGTATAAAAAAATATAAAAAATTTGGCGAGAGGACCTCATTAGTGCTACACAATTTGCGAGGACCTTTCGCGATAAATGACGATATTTTAATATTTTTCGAATAAAATTCTCTAATTTTTATTTGGGTGTTTTGATAAATGAAATTTTCAGTGCACAAAGATCAATTTTAACAGCTCTCTTACATAAAAATGTCATCACCAACGCCTATATCCTTGACGTGACATTTTACTTTTTTACATTCTCAACGTTGCATTCTTCCACCCACACTTGACGACCTCTCTTTTTCCACTACTCAGCATCCCGTACACAATTGCCATACCAACAGTAGACAACATCCTCCTTTCGAGCATTGAAGTAATTTTTATTTTTTATTTTTTTTTTATTTTTTCATTGGCCCAATGATGACGAGAGGTCAATGAAACGAGCCCACCTAGGGATCGATTCCTAAGTGCAGCTATGGGAGCAAGTGCCCTTACGATAGGGACAGCTCTGTGATTCTGTGATTCCCCATGTTTTTTTTATTTATTATATTTTTTTTAGTAGATATTACTTTTCATATTTTGTTATTGTGGTACCATGTACCACCAAATATTTGGACAAATTGAATAATTTTGAAGATGAAGGGTTGGATTTGTGAGCTGCAAGGATTAATGGTTCTTGATTGAACTTTTTTTTCCAAAGCTTGTAACAATCATAAATTATCAACTTAATTAAAACTACATTCACTATCTATTTCTCTCAACTTAATTACAAAATAATAGTTCATACACGTTTGATGTGAGAGAGTGCCCCTGTATAATTCCATCTATCAATATGGAGACATTTCATTAAATCTAAATTGAATAAAGCCTTGTACTTATAATTATTTACTAGTAAAACATGCCCACGCTTAGCATGGGCAATATAATTTATAATATTAAAAATAATTTAAATAATATTTATTTTGAGTTATATTGAGATATTTGAGATGGTAAAAATTAACAAAATGGGACTCTTATGAAGACAAAGATGAGAAAACGAAAATTTGTTGCTAATCTCATCGCAATGAAACTCTAATATCTGCACGATTGAGAGTCCTAATTCCTAAAAATTGGTTTTGAATTTTGTTTAAATGTGACAGTTGTAGAAGAAATCAGATTGAGAGATGGTTAAGTTTCTATCTCTAAGTATAGATTATCTTTTAAAGTTGAGGAGTCTAAATTTCCCTTCTATATAAATCCTTAGAGTCTCTCCTCCAAGTTAAAATGATTTCAAAATTAAAATCACAATTGAGGCTCAATTTCTCAATCAATTAAGAAATCAAGCTCCAATTGAAAAATATGCACACGCTTGGCATGAGCAATATAATTATAATATTAAAAGAATAATATCAATAAGCACGGGCAGTATAATTCATAGATAATAAAAAAAATTATACAAATTATATTGAGATGCTAATATTTGCAATCAAAGTGTGCCCGTGCCAATGAACAATATTTAAAGAGGAAAACAACTAATTATAATTTCAAGAATAATTCTTATTTACTCCCATTTACATTGAATCTCTTATTATAATCTTTTTAGACTTTCTTATTATAATTTGTTAGTATTATAAGAAAATGTTAAAAATAATGGATTGCATAGAGAAAATAGTGAAGAAAGACAAATATATGAGAAAAAAGCAAAAACAATAAAATAGCAAAAATACATTAGAAATCTATTATTAAATTGAATAGATTTGATCTGTCCATTTACACCACTTGTAGACCCCAATACAATTCATTTATTAAATAACAAAGCATCTAAACCACATTACATAAAGTAAAACTACCACCAAAATGCTGAAGATTACCATCCCTAGAGAAAAGATACCTATCTATTACCATGAAATTATAATATTGAAAAGTAGGCCTGAGTGTTGGATTGAGCACATATCTGATTAGGTGGCTCAAAATCCAACTTTATTGATACCAATTGAATGATATGCAATAAAAACTACAAACCTAAATTATCCATTTGTCGAAGAGCACAATATAATTTAGTAAATAACAATAACATGTGGGAAGCATGAAATTAAAAAGCGATAATATGAAATATGGAAAAATCAGAAAGCCATTAAGTTTTTAGGGAGTTCTATTGGCACCACGAATTTTTCTCTCCCCACTACACTAGAAGACAAAAAATATATATTTTTCCTAAACTACCCCTCCTCTATCTTCGTCCCTCTTCTTCCCTTCCTCCCTCTCCCACCCTCCACCCCCTTCCCACATCACTACGTCCTTCATCCACGGCACGGCACGGCAGCACGGGTCTCCGGCGACTGCAGCAGTCTCCTCCGGCAGCGGCGGCGGCGACACGCAAGGCGGCAGCGGATGTCCCTTCTCTGGTTCTTCCTCTTCTTCTTCTAGTTCTGCCCTGTTTCTCAACAGGGACAGTCCCTGCCCCTTCTTCCGATCTTCTTCTTCCACGGCAATGGTGTGGCGGCGACGGACCCCCGATCCTAGTGAGGCAGCAGCGGTTGCAGCGGCGGCAATTTCGATGAACCTGGGTGCTGCGATCAAGTAGGCAGGTCTATGGCCCACTTCGAGATCGTCTGATCTTCTGTAAAACCAGCGATGAAGCGAACTTCCGATCCTTGATCTTCTTCAAATCAAGAACTGAGATCAGATCTGCAACAATCGGACACTCTTCTTCTCCGATTCATCCACTGCAAACCGACACTCTTCTTCTCCAATTCATCTGGAAGGGGGAGGGAGAGGGAAGGAGAGGGAAGAAGGGGAAAGGAGAAGAGGGAAAGGAAATAGAAGGAGAGGGAGGAAAAAAGAGGGAGACGGGGAGGGAGACCGGCCGGGGCTCCCTCCCCGCCGGCCGGGGACTGAGTGGGGCACGAGATAAGGGAAGAGGGTGGGGGAGGGAAGACGAGGGAGGAGAGGGAGGAGGAGGAGGAAGGAAGAGATGGAGGAGGAGGGAGGGGTAGTTTAGGAAAACCCATTTTTTTATTTTATTTTTATGGTGGGAAGAGAACTTTTTAAGGTGCCAATAGAACTCCCCTAAGTTTTTTTTGTTTTCGAAAAGGAAAAAAATGGAAAGAGAAGAAAGGGATTTGAAGAAGTTGATAATACATACAATATGTATGTAGATGTATAATTGAGAATTCCCAAAAACAGTCTACTTGGGATCTAATGTCGAGAGAAAAATAAGCCACAACAAAAATGAATTAAATTCAACGATGAAAAAGAAAAAGAGACTGAAATTCATAATAAACAAAAATAAAACCAAATTTAATTCATATGTTAGAATGTACAATGGCATTCCTTTTCCATTAAAACCCAATATTAGAATCAGATTGTGGTATAGAGAGGAAAAGGAGAAAGAAGAAAAGGCATTCCACTAACAATAAAAAAAATAAAAAAAACTACCGGAAAAAACACTTTAGGTGGGCACTAAACCAAATAGGGAACATTAAGCAAACATGCACCTAACAGGGAATCCATATAAAAAATCAACTTTTTTTACCACTTTTTTTGTGGTCACTATCAACCTTCATTTTCTATTTTGAGGGTTGACGGCGACCCTCACTATAACAAGTGAGGGTCGCCGTTGACCCTGAGCAGGCATAAACTCATCATTTTCTTCCTTCTTCCGCTCCTCCTTGTTTCATATAGGAGTTTCTTTTTTATTTTTGTGTTACCGCGGGAATTCAATTCACGCATTCTCTCCTCACACACCCACGCCCCCGACCAACCGAGCTACTTTTGAGGGACATAAGAGGCTCCTTCATGATCAATCCAATCCTTTGAGAGTTAAGGATACCTATTATCCTTAGTTTAAAATGACAATTATAAAAAGGGTCTCATGACAATGGGCTTAACGTATGGAATAATAAGATAAAAGAGAAGGACTTCAGTGGACCTGGACAAGTCAAGCGAGCACTCCAATTACTAATTAAGTTGGAAATGTCGGCTTAGAATTACCAAATCGGGTTTGCAATTCAAGTTGGTTATTCATGATAGAAACACCAACATCTTACCAAAGAAGACCAGTGATGTTACGAGTAGTGCCTAGGACTTGGAGATTTTTTGGGGATAGGGCCAAGATAAACGTCCCCTTGCACAAGCTTGTGGCTTGATGATCATTTAGTTTCTCATGCACATTGCTTGTTGTTTTGCGTGCATAGAAGCATGTCATCTTGTTTTGGAGAGTAGTTACCATCTGAGTAAATTCATCCTGACCCACTTGGATAGATCAAAATAAACTAAACATTTAAGGAGACCTCAACAAAAACACATTTGGAAGCAAGAAGGTTAATTATCCTGTGATTTTTTTTATTTGCCCATTTCATTTTAAGCAGAGAAAAAAAAGAGGCCATGATGGAAGTGTGGTCAATGGGTTGTTGGCTGTCCCACTCGCTAATCCTAGTCATGATGGAAATAAGAACGAAAAAAGAAAGAATGAAGAAGATAAGGAGTTTATGCCTGCCTAGGGTCGATGACGACCCTCATTATAGCGAGGATCGCCGTCGACCCTCAACATGAAAAATGAAGGTCGAGAGCGACCACCCAAAAATTTACTAAAAAAGAGTTGGTTTTTTTTTTTTTTTGTACGGATTCTCTATTATGTGCATGTTTGTCTAATGTTTTAAGGTAGCGTTTGGTTCGCTGTAATGAAGGTCGGAATGGAATGGTCATTATAGCGTTTGGTTCGCAAAATAGTGGCGTAATGACCATTACCTCCAGAATCCCATTCCCTTAGAGGAATGACCATTCCATCCTGGATGGGAAGGAATGGTCATTCCATTCCTTTCTACTTTTCGTTGAGACCAAAATACCCTTTTTCACATCTATACATTATTATTATAATAATAAGATTATAAAAGAGAAGAACTTGTGTGGGCCACACCTATATAATAATAATATAATATATATTATTATTATTATAATTATTCTTATAAGATTATAAAAGAGAAGAACTTATGTGGGCCCCACCTATATAATAATAATATAATCTATACATTATTATAATAATAATAATAATAATAAGTTTAGAAAAGAGAAAAACTTGTGTGGGCCCCACCTATATAATAATAATATAATCTATACATTATTATTATAATAATAAGATTATAAAAGAGAAGAACATGTGTGGGCCCCACTTATATAATAACAATATAATCTATACATTAGTATTATTATTATTATTATAAGATTATAAAATAGAAGAGCTTGTGTGGGCCCCATCCATATAATAATATAATATTATTATTATTATTATAAGATTATTAAATAAAAGAACTTGTGTGTGCCCCACTTATAAAATAATAATATAATATATACATTATTATTATTCTTATAAGATTGTAAAATAGAAGAACTTGTGTGGGCCCCACCTATATAATAATAATATATTATATACATTATTATTATTATATTATAAAATAGTTGAACTTGTGTGGCCCTACCTATATAATAATAATATAATCTATATTATTATTATTATTATTAGATTATAAATAGAAGTGCTTGTGTGGGCCCCACCTATATAATAATAATATAATCTATACATTATTATTATTATTATTATTATAAGATTATAAAATAGAAAAGCTTATGTGGGCCCCACCTATATAATAATATTATAATCTATAAATTATTATTATTATTATTATAAGATTATAAAATAGAAGAGCTTGTGTGGGCCCCACCTATATAATAATAAATATCTATATATTATTATTATAAGATTATAAAATAAAAGAGCTTATGTGTCCCACCTATATAATAATAATAAAATCTATACATTATTATTATTATATAAGATTATAGAAGAGCTTGTGTGGGCCCCACCTATATAATAATATAATCTATACATTATTATTATTATTAAAGATTATAAAATTGAAGAGCTTGTGTGGGCCCCACCTATATATTAATATAATATATATATATTATTATTATATAGATTATAAAATAAAAGAGCTTGTGTGGGCCCCACCTATATAATAATATAATCTATACATTATTATTTATATTATAAGATTATAAAATAGAAGAACTTGTGTGGGCCCACCTATATAATAATAATATATTATATACATTATTATTATTATATTATAAAATAGTTGAACTTGTGTGGGCCCCACCTATATAATAATAATATAATCTATATTATTATTATTATTATTATAAGATTATAATAGATGGGCTTGTGTGGGCCCCACCTATATAAATAATAATCTATCTACTATATTATATAAGATTATAAATAGAAGAGCTTGTGTGGGCCCCACCTATATAATATATTATAATCTATACATTATTATTATTATAAGATTACAAAATAGAAGAGCTTGTGTGGGGCCCCTATATAATAATATAATCTATATTATATTATAAGATTATAAAATAAAAGAGCTTGTGTGGGCGCCACCTATATAATAATAATATAATCTATACATTATTATTATTATTATAGATTAAAAATAGAAGAGCTTGTGTGGGCCCCAGCTATTAATAATATAATCTATACATTGACTGAGCCAAAGATAAAAATCTAACAAGGGTATTTTGGTCCGTCTTATGTAAATTTTATTCCAATCCAGGACTCATTCCAGCGTACCAAACGCAGGAACAGGAATCAACTGGGTTGATTCCTCAGCATACCAAACGCTGGAATGGAAATGCCTATTCCTGCCTCATTCCATTCCAGACTCATTCCGGTCTCCATTTCATTCCCGCCTACAATCATTCCTGCGAACCAAACGCTACCTAAGTGTTCAGTTTAGTGCCCACCTAAAATATTTTTTCAGATAAAAACCTAAAAAAACAAACAATTGCCAGTATATACACGATCTTTATATTTAATGTGCTGCTTTAGACTCGATGAATAAGGGGAGGATTCGTAAAAGGGATTTGGATTGTGAGAGGATTACCATATTAATTTTACATACCTAATTTGTAGGGGACGCATGAGATATCTAATATCTGAATTAATAGTGGCTCACGAGATTTCTTTATTAGGAAACTAGCAACAAATGCCCGTGCTAAGCCTGGGTAAAAAATCAAAATATGTTAAAATTTCAGAATTCTTTTGAAATATTGTTAAGATAAAATAAATTTTTATTATCTTTGAATATTAAAAAAATTTCTATGTATGAAAAAAATATAAAATAAAGTAATTTACATAACACGATGACCCCTTGAATTTAAATGCATTGACCATTACGATCATCTCATTTATGAGTATATTATACCATTGATGATTGAAATATAAGAAAAGAAAACAAACCAGATTGATCTACATCCACTAAAAAGAGCCAAAAGAAAGGGATAAAAAGATTAACGTGTTTGATCCATCAGTGGGGGTACCCTTGAAATGTTTTTAATGTGTGGGACCCACTGAAAAGGGAAGATAAGAATAAAGGAAATGGAAATCAAATGATTTCATCCTCAATGAGCCACACACCACATCTGGATTTATGGTGACGGAACAATTGGCCCCCACAGATGATTGATAGAGAGGGGGGGGCGAACAAGTGTAAGAGAAGAAAAAAAAAACATAAAAGATGTATATTGCATGGATGAGTGTACGTGGATATATATATGAGTCATCATAGTATGTTTCTAATAGTTCTAACTCACGTGCACACAAATGACATCCTAACAATTATCAAAGAAATTAAGCTTGTGTATGATACCAACCCAGTATGATTGCCCATTACGGATACATATTGACCTAGAAAACTAATATCTATGCATAATCCATGAGTGGGTCCCACTGCAGATATAAGTTAAATGTGCAGGGCCCACTAATTGATTTGCATCCATTAAGGAACCAGACAACGGGGCTTGCATCCCTCCATCAGTGGGGCCTACTCTTGAAAAAAAGGGGTTAAGAGAAAGTCATTGGGATTTCATCCAATACTGGAGTCCAATCTTGAAATATATTTAATAGGAACTGATGCCCACTACTGGAACCATCCATTTGGGGAAAAAAAACTGAAAGGAGAGTAAATGAGCTATATTAATCCATGAGTGGGTCCCACTGCATAAATAAGTTAAATGTGTGGGGCCAACTAATTGATTTGCATCCATTAAGAAACCAGACAACGGCCAACAGGCTTGCCTCCCTCCATCAGTGGGGCCCACTCTTAGAAAAAAGGGGTTAAGAGAAGGCCATTGGGATTTCATCCAATACGGGAGTCCAATCTTGAAATATATTAAATACAAACTGGTGCCCACTACTGGAACCATCCATTTGGGGAAAAAAAACTGAAAGGAAAGTAAATGAGGAACAACTTGGATTTAATTCATCGGTAGGGCCCACAAAACATATATTAACATGGGACCCATTGATGATTGAAGATCTAAAGAAAATAAAACAAACTGACTGTAAAAATTTGCTTATAATTTGGATAATGGCAAGAAATAGGACTCAAATTCAAACGTTCATAAAAATATGTTATGAGAGAGGTTTTAGGAGAGAAAGAGTAGCACAAAGTGAGGTGGCACCTTAAAATAATGTGGGTTTTTTGTGCATATTTCTTTGAAATGAGAGACTTTTTAGGGATGAGGTGGCACCCCTCACAGCCCACCTCCTCTTTTGCTTTAATATATATAATGGAAAGCGTAGAGAGAGATCACTTTTGGTGTGATATTGGTAATGGTAGCTATTGGTAGCGCTGACATGGACTCATAAATTTAAGGGAAGATGATAGCTCGATATCTTAATTGAATGAGTTTGGATAAAGTAGAGATTTCAGGTGTGGATGATTTTGTTTAAATATAGCCTCTTTAATAAAAAAAAAGAAAATTAGTAAAAGGTCCCTTGACTTAACTGTGTCGTTTAAAGGCTCTGGTCCACAAAAGTTTTGGTTAAAGCCTATAGTCCACGCAGCTGGACATATTTCAGGCGGAGGTCCCTAAATACGTCAGATCACACCTTGTCATGACTGATTTGCCCATGTAACCGTCTGAAGTTATATCACGAATTTAATTCCTAGTTCTAAGCTCCTTAACATGATATTTCATGACTGATTTGCCCATCTAACGGATTTTATTTCCTTGTTCTAGATTAAGTTTCGAATTTCATAAAGGATGGAACGAAATTCCTAGTTTTAGGTGACATTTCGAAATTCCCCGATTTCTCTTTCTTCTTCTAGTTCCTGTTTGTATTTGATTTTGGGAATTCATGGATTTTCGCAAGTGGTGTTCTTGGTTGCTTCTTGTTCTTTTGGTCTTGAGTGTTGGTCTTGTTGAAGGAGGCAACATCGTTCATGATGACGAGGATGCTCCCAACCTGCTCGGTTGTGAGAATAACTTCGTTCTGGTAGTATTCGAAGATCCGGGTCTTGTTTTTTGTTGTAAAATTTTAGTTGGGAACTTAAGTGGGTTTTTTTTTTTTTTTTGACTGGATTTAAATGAAGGGTGGAGAGTGTGGTTTTTTTGTTTATGAGACTGTGGATTTGATCCATCCTTTTCTTAAATTATCTAAGTTTCGTATTGCAAAAGGTCTTAAACGACAGTAGTAAGGGACCTCTATACAATCCAGTCATTTCATTCGATATAAATTTATCCGAGTTTATGTGACAAGCTCAAATAAATTCATATGTCGCTAACTCGGATAAATATATCTGAGCTTTGAAACAAATTTATCTGAATTTTGCATAAATTTATCTAATTTTGGAACAAGTTTATCTGAGTTCTTAGAAAAATTTATCTGAATTCTAAAACAATCTAATTGGATACGAGGCACAAATGCTTTCAATCAAAGTCGTTCATCTGGTGTGCCCTACTCTGAATAGGACATTTTGGGGGACATTGACTTTAATTGGGCAATGTTAGCATAGGATGTTTTTCACCAATATGACAATCACGAAGGCATGATTAATTGAATTTGTTGATCGATGCCCATCCATGGTGGGATCTACCTGATGAACTGTCTCGTTCCCTGATTCACTTTCCCTCCTTCTTGCGCTTGATATCCAAAATTCCTAATTTCTCACTTTAGTTCATTCTTTGGCAAGTTTTTGCGATTTTAGGCTTAGCGTTTTTTAATAAAGAGATAAAAGAATATGATGGTATTATTGTCCTTTCAAGTATATAAAATGGTGGAAGGGACTTTTTCCCCTAGGAAATTAACTCATAGCCTGTTTGCAATAAAAATCAATATTGAGGGACCTCCGGCCGAACGCCCAAATTTATTTTGCATGAAACAATAAAGTATGGAGAGAAGAAGAACAACTTCTATCTCTTGCACACTCCTATTTAGATTGGACTCTTTGAAAGTAAAACTTTTATTTAGATCAAACTATTTATAAAAAAGAAGTTTATCTTTAGATCAATCAATTGCAAAAGATTGGACTCTTTAAAATAAGATTTAATTGAGATTGGTCTATTTATTTAGATAGATGAAATTAGAAAGAATTTCTCTCTAATCCCTAATATTTCTCCCTCAAAATTAAAATTGAAATAAAAATTGAGCTCCATTTTATAAATCAATTGTAAAATTGAGTCTCAATTTTGAAATCAAATACTATCCCTATAATATATAATGGAAGCAGCTCACCTAAGCTGAAGCTTAGGGAAGCTTTCAGCTGAATCGTGCGTCTCGAACGTGTGGGAGCATTTTCGTTTAAGTCAACTACTTTCAAGGCCCGCTCATTTTTTTCGTTTTCCCCCCTTTAAGACCTAATCCAGTCCACATCTCTCTCTCTTCTCTCCACTCTCTGTTTTCAGTTTGAGCAGAAGCCCTCTCCTCTCGCCGGATCTGCAGCTCTCGCCTCTCTCTCCCGGACGTTTCGAAATCCCAGACATTTCGAAATACCGAATGGATCTGCAGCTCTCGCCTCTCTCTCCCGGACGGAGATCTTCAGCAGAAAGGATTTTCAAAACCCTCAGCCCATTTCTCTCTCCCTCTCCCGTCTCTCGACTTCAGTTGAGCCTGCACTGCCGGATCTCCATCGACGGAGCCTGCACTGCCGGACGCTTCTGTTGCTGCATCTCCCGTACGCTGCTGTCGCTGCATCTCTCTGCATCTCCCGTACACCGGTTCTCCTCTTCTTCCTCTTCCTAATCTCTGCAAAAAGCCTAGATCTTTGAAGACATCTTCAATCAATCGCCTATTTCACCTCAAAAACTGGTAAAAAAGCTGGAACAGATGGTGGCAGTAGCAGCGACGGAGTATCGGCCTTCACCTCATCTCCTCCAAGCGCCTACGCTTCCGATTCCGGTCCTTGATCTTCTTCGGCAATTTCGTAATCAACTGAACTGGGCCTTTTTAGATTTCTATGTTTATAGCTTTAATTACTGTTGGAAATGGGCTTGGAAGCCTGAAGAGGTGTAAATCTAATACACTGTTTGGGTTACTGTGGATCGCATAAAGTAGTTACTGTTTGTGTGTAGCTATTTCAGATGGAAGAAGGCAATGTAAACAAGGTCTGTTAGTGGAAAAAGGAAAGTGAAAAAATTAACTTCTGTTAATTCTGCTGGTATTTGTGTTTGGGTTTCCCGAGAGCAGCAGTAATTGCTGCATTTCGTTTTCTTTCATTAACTTCTCCTATTGATGTATGAGGAATTTTCGGGCTGTGACTGTCACGCCCCGAGCCCGAGATTTCACACATCCCGAGGAGCGACACACGCCCGCGTGGAAATTCGAGTCAAACTCGTTGACTCTAGGTCCCCACGTACGGAATTTACCCACAGGATATCACGTGTGAGGTTTATATTTTTCGATATGCCTGTACAATTTGTCAAATAGATATCCAATTAATATAACACAATCATCAAGATATAGAGCATAAGGGTCCATGAGCATAGATTTAAAAGTTCAAGTTCAAGAGATAGAAAGAGAAGAAGTAAGTTAATTAAGTTTACAATCCAAAAGCTAAACAAGTTTATAAGTTTCTACAAAATATGTGGCAATCCTAGCCACGGTCAGTGGGTCATTTAACGTCCATTTCTCATCGAGTGGATGTCTAGAAGACATCATCAGGAGTCCACTCTGCTACGTTGTGTGGAGGTTCCTCTTCCTCAAGGATCTCCGGGGCAATGGCGTCGACATATTCACCTGTAACGCCAAGTGTAGCACCATTAGACTAAGCTAAGCAAGACAAACATATACAGTCCATATAACATGTATCAAATGACTAGTCAGACAGGTATAAATCATAAGAGATCGAGGAATAATCACTAGGCATATCAGTGCATGAATTTAGCATGAGACATACGAGTCATAGATAACAGATAAATATATTAGTACTAGTTGGCACATCCACATAAGCTATGTTCTCTCAAGTTAATCATATAACATGAAATAAAATGAGAGCAGAATATCAGGACAGGACAGGGCGGTGCTACTAGGAGACAGAGGTACCCAGAATTCTCCATCGTAGACCTAGGGTGCCGGTAAACCCTCAGAATATATTCCCATCTGCAGAGGGCCAGAATATACTAAACCCACACTTAGCCGGGTCCAACTTAGATAAGGTCGAAGCTAAGTGGTGCCGACTCATAGAGTACAATATACAAACAACAGAGCAGGTGCAGGACAGTGTAAATCAGATACAGGACATATATAGGACAAGACATATAAATAACAAATCGGGACTTACTGAAATATGCTGAACAAATACAGGAATAAATGTAACACAACAGATGTGTAACAGAAAATACATAACTAAACAAAAGTATGATCAAGTCATACTAGAATACTGGAAACGGAATGCAATGCATGTACATACAGATCATATACGGAGTCAAGACGAAAATCAAGCTACAGTCTTGGGAACACATGTGGTCTTCACCGTCCAACTCAGGGTAGTATTAAGAGTTCGACATTATCGGGCTACGAGGACCCCTTGGCGTTACATAATTTGGATGTCGAATCCCTTAATAGAACACATTTGGCACGGTTACAATCCGAAGAACACAATGCCCCTTTTGTGGGTACGGGTGCTCAATCCATATCCACAATTAAACAAACCCAGTGGTCATGATAAAAGTTCAGGGTGCACATCCTACAAGTCCATCTATCAGGCCAATCAACTAGAACAAGCTACGGTCCAATGTCCGGCTCATGGAAACGTCCATTTGTCACAATTATGTAGAATCCAACATATAATCTTTTCCAAGGCTCAAATCAAATAAAATCACTTTTTGTTGGGTTCTACACATCATGAGCTTTCCAACGGTATGTAGATCTCCAAAAACGGACTTACGGTTGAAAAGTTATGGCCATTGGAAAATCTGCATACTGCAAGTATCAGGTTCGCTTGAGCGTCCAGATGTTCGCTCGAGCGGACCCGAGACAGAGAGCTGTTCGCTCGAGCGGACCAAAGTTCGCTCGAGCGAACTCTCCCAGAGAGCTCTTCGCTCGAGCGTTCATTCACGCTCGCTCGAGCGAACTGTCAAATCCTGGGTTCCGAAAATCTGAAACTTTGCTGTTTCTCCCCAAGCCATTCAAGGCATTCCATCAGGTTTTAAAACACTACCAATAGGTATCTTTGAGCTTCCAAAATGCTCATCAAAACCATCAATAGACCATATTACATTAACAAGAAGAAATCATCAACAAAAATCCATGTTTGAGCAAGAAATGGGTATCTAAGCAAGATTTATCACATTCATGAATCAAGTAAAGAATCATGCATACAAGTGTATAAGTTTAACTTGCCTTGGTGCTTTGAGCTAACTCTCACACTCCAAATCCTTTCTAATCAAGAATCCCCAAAAATGCAAGCTCAAATGCCCTAAAAATGGTGAAAAACAAAATGGAAGAAAAATGAATGAAATGGAGAAGATACATGCACGAATCTTAGACATACTCTCAAGACTGAAATGAGTACAAAGGGAAAAGGAAAATGTAGCTCATCAAATAGAGGAGATTACAAAGAAAAGAGCTTACCCAAAAAGTGCAAGGAGAAGAAAATGAAGGAATGCTTGAGCTTGGAAAATGGAGTCTTGTTGGAGAAGATGATAGTGTGGGAATGGTGGATGGCTTCCTTGCAATATCCTTTGGTTGATGCTAGAAGTGAAGGAAGAAATGAAGAAGTAGAGAAGGAGAGTAGAGAAGAAGAAAGTAGCTGGAATAGGCTTTTATGGAATTTATTTCCAGCAGTTGCATGCAAGTCCACAAAATGGACTGAAATTTCAAGAAAGGGCTTGGACAGATTAAGTGGGCTGGGAATGGGCCTAAATGGATCCGAATTTGATGGGTCAAGGCATGAAAGTGGAGGCCCATGAAATGCTCTATGCAATGCATTAAAAACCCAGAAATTTCTAAGTACACACAAAAACCCAAAACACTCCAAAAGTCATAATCTACCTAGTAAAATGGTCAAACCCCACTAATTCTACCTAATCAAGTCCAATCACAATCAAA
Organism: Litsea cubeba; assembly: GCA_012931725.1. Lineage (NCBI taxonomy): Eukaryota > Viridiplantae > Streptophyta > Magnoliopsida > Laurales > Lauraceae > Litsea > Litsea cubeba. Next base: position 70,050,208 of record CM022945.1, read on the forward strand.
ACATCCATTAAGCAATAATCTAAATTAATTAACTCTAAAATGAGATTAAGGCGGGTCGGGGTGTTACAGTGACAGGCTCATTCAAAGGAACCAAGATCAGTATAATGGTCTCAAAGCATTTGATGAAATGACCCAAGGGGGAAAGCGCAAATGGAACAAAAGTTAGAAGCATTAAAATCTCTATTCAGGAAAAAAAAAGTTTGTTCAAGACAGGATCCTCCTCACATGAGCTAATGTCTAAGTCAACCACAGCAGAAAATGCCAGAACAACAACAAAATCCAATCAATTAAAAAGCTTTCTTCTCTGTTTCATATGTAATCTTCCCATGATCTGAAAATCTTCAAAAAATTGAAGTTGGTTAACCACTGCCCCAAACAGGGTACTCGGATTGGATTTTTTTGGACCTCAAATTGGAAAGAAAAATCAAAGTATCTGAAGCAACAATCACCAACCAGAAGTTCTCATAAAACACAGAAAGCTCCTCACTTTACATAGCCAAACAAATTAATCAAACCCCAAATCAACACCCAACCTTACATAAGAATCAAAAGACATAAAAACCCCATTTAACTACTACCTACACATAATCCCAAAGTATGCTTCTTCCCATTTCAACTACCAGGAAAAATAAATAGCTCTTGGGATAAACAGAAATCTCTCTCTACAAATCTGAGGCAAATCCAGCCTCCTTTTTGTTCTCCTCCATCTCCTTTGTTCAACACTGAACACCAACTTTTTGTTCAGTTTCTTCCTTTTTCGTTTGATGCCGTCGAATAGAGGTTGGAGACGAGCAGATCCCCCGCGGTCGAATCGGCAAATCAAGGTCGGAGACGTCGCACGACCGGCACAATTTGGGGAAAACGTCTCTGGCGATAGTTTGCACTATTTGAGGAGATGCCACGCACGATAGGAGACAGAGGTACTGTTCAGGGAGAGAAGCGAAGATGAGGAGGCTAAATCGTCTCGGCGTCATCTCTGTAGGGGATCCACGTGAACAGAGGAGATGACGCCGGGAGGAATAGGAGAGCCCCTCCCTAAGCTGTTGTGCTTTGAGAGCCGAGACGAGATGACAGGGAGAGACACCCGGCTTTGCAGTCGAGTACTGTTCAGGGAGAGACTGTAGGGGAGAGAGGTTGAGATGGTAGGGGAGAGAGAGCTTGGTGAAAAATGAAAAGAGAGAGTGGAGAGAAGAGAGAGAGCTGGATTAGGTCTGAAGAGGGGGGAAACGAAAAAAAAGAGCGGGCCTTGATAAAATGTTGACTTTAAACGAAACTCATCCCACACACGTTCCTCGCACGATTCAGCTGAAAGCTCTGCTCCCATATATAATAATCTGTCATTTCTTAAAATTAATGAAAGCATACTCTGCTATCTGCACGACATAAATACATTTCTAATACAACTCAGCAGAAAATATCATAAGTGATTTTGGTCATATTGAAGATTTAAGGTCCAATTCATGTCACTGCTGGCGCAAAGTGCCTAATCAATATATACTTATGTCGGTATATAAGGATTCAACGGTGCATAATTTATGCAATATGTATTGGGGAACATTCATATGCATCGTTCCGTTATGCCAAGTATGGGTGCATTTTGCTAGTATTGTTATATTATTTTATTGAGGAGACAAATGGCATTCTAATCCTATTTTAAATGTCTTTCAAATCTAGCTATAACATCTCTCTTTGTTAGGAAAATATCTAAAATCCAAACAAATCGAGGTTACCAATAATAATGAAAACTAAATCCTGAAAATTGCTGACAAAAATGAGATAAAAGAAAAAACAGAATTATGAACACCACCACAAAAAAACGAGCCTCCTGCCCAAAAAAACCCAAAAACGTCAAGCAGTCCTAAAAGTCGCCTTAGTTATGTGCCTTTGTGCTGTTATGGTTAGTTTTGGATTTGGGCTCATATTGGTACTTTTTAGAGAGTATTAAACCCATGATATTGACAGCAACAAAGTAACATTTATTTTAGAAAGACTATATGGTCAGATAAGTGAAGAGAATGGAGTAAGACCAAATAGAGGTAAGACATGACTTGTGATATACCATGCTCTGGAAAGCCCGTCGGTGGGACCAGGGAATCCACGACATTTCTTCCTACCTCCACAAAACACCCACTTTTTTTATTGATTTCAGGAAGTAGTGCTGGTTTTATTGGTGATAGGTGATTTAAACCATTGTCTGATTTAATGCAATTCCTACAGACAACAAGAGTAACGTCAAATCATCCTACCAAAATTTTACAGGTGCCGTCTGAGTCCAAAATTAAACTATCATCCTTGGTGTGAAGGATGCACAAGATCTCAATAAATGATAGGAAATATTTCCTGCATGATTGGACGCATTTAAAACATGCAACCAAATTCAAAGTGTTCAATCCAATGATAAATCCACTGAAAAGAGAGAGACACTTCAACGGTGCCAGAAAAAATGGCCTTTTCCGCAGCTAAAAGGTGGTCTTTTTTTTTTTTCACAAAACAATTTTTGCTGCTAAAATAGAAGTGACTCCCAACTATTGGCCTGTCCCTTTATTCTCTAATTTGACTCCCAACTATTGAGCAATTGATTGAGAAATTCACTTTCGATTTTAAATTGATTTTAACTAATCTAAAGAGCCCAATTTAGAGAGGAATTCCTATTGTGATTCTATCTCTTTCAAATTTCTCTAAAAAACCTCCTTCCAAAAAACATCTCCTTAATCTAATCAAGTTTTAAAAATTTTGAATTTAAACTTATAGATAGCCATGGTTTAAAACTTTAAATTGAATAAGATGATCACATTAAAATATATAAATGAATAAGTGCGTCCATATGAGAGGACATCATCCTCGATGAAAACTTAGCTATACGTTAATAAAATCATCCAAATCTCCAAACTCACCAAAGAAACCTGAATTCCTCCATTAATGAAACTACGCGGGTCTTTTTTGCCCGCACCATTGATTATCACAAATGAAAGAACCAACTAAATCATCCAATAATGGTTTAAAAACCTTATTATTTTCTATCTTATAAATCTATTGCCCGTGCTAATCGCGGGCATGTTTAGCTAGTCTTATATTTCCTCTCACCATGTATTATATTGGGAAGATTTCAGAATAATCAGTGCCTACCGCATAAGGGAAAGTAAATTGCAGGGAGCTGTGGCTTGATCATGAGGGACGTTTAATAGTTTTCACTTCTAGAGTAGGATGGCTCTAAAGCATTCAAGATCCAATCACTAAACTACCCTGGGCATGAGACACTTTAAATAGTGGGTTTTGAAAGTTCAAGATCCGAGAGGGGGTGAATAGGTCGAGCCAAATTTCAATCCAAGTATGACCAAATTTAGATTTTTCTTACAATCTAGGCACTAATGAAGTTTAGAGAAATATAAAAATAAAAGCATAAGCAATAAACATTCACCATAAAAAGAAAGCAACCACCACAACACAGTGATTTATATTGGTTCCACCAAATGTATGTACATTCACTCCTGTGTTATGACACTCAACCCACCAGTATTCCACCAGTCAATTAGAGATTTCCGGTCCACCTCAAAATCTTACAACCATTAAGATTTTCCCAAAGCGCTGGGATTATATTAGCCTCGACGTTAGTGTCGACTGATCATGTCTTGACCCGGGCCACGCGCACCACAGTAATACTACCAAGACGCTATCCGAGATCAAGATCGTTCCCGATCTCAGACACCCCCGACCCTGTTGACACCAAAAATGTCACTTTGCCTTTTCAAGATCCAAAGAGCTACATGAAGTCGCAACCTGCCATAAATAGGCAATGCTTCTTCCAAAAATCAAATCTTGTCAGAATCAAACAAAAACTGCAAGATTCTTCCAGACAGCCAAAAGAGGAGTACACAAGAAGTTTCGGGCCATTTCAAAATCATTTGGCCTAACTTCGCTTCTCCGACAGCCGAAAAGGAGCCCTCGGCGACAAAAGCTCTCCGGGACCATGATTTCTAAGACAGAACCTATGGATCATCTTAAAATGACTCCAATAGGTTCCCTGTCAAATTTCAAGTCAATCGGACATCGGTTGACCACACATCAAACCGCGACATCTTCATCGCGACAAAAAGCAAGTCTGCAGGTGATAGGACCCCAAACGGCTTCGAAACTCAAACAAAAGCCTATGGTTGGTCTTATTTATTGCTCAGGAGGCTTCACACCAAATTTCAGGTCATTCCGACATCGTTTGGCCCAGTTTCAGCTTCTGACGGAAAATCGGCAGCTCTGCGCGACAAAATCTTCGGCTTTCTCAGGAAATTGGAAACTTTGCAAAATAAAATGCAAGGATTCTCATCAGGTTTCCTACAAAGAAATCAGGCCAATAAATGGTCAAAATGTCAAGGAAAAGTACAGAAGAAAAAAGAATCAGAAAAAAGCAAAAACGGACGCAAAACGGGACACGAAAGGGGGAAAACCCCCCCAGGGTCGCCGGCGACCTTGGACCCCGGGGTCGCCGGGAAAGCCCCGGAAACCCCGGTTTTCGCCGTTTTTTCGCGATTCGAAGGGCCCAGCCTCTGGTACTTTCCAAAATTCATGCTTTTGAGACACCAAGTCCTCTGACATCCGTCCAAAACACGGGTAAATCATCAAGAGTATCGAAGACAGTATTGATCGCCACCCGGTCAACCAAAAAAAGTGTGCTTTCCACCCGACCGATCGAGAAATCGACAGGACAGATGGCACCGACCCGCTGTTGGCAACAAACACCTGAAATTACATGATCATCTGATGTTGATCTACATGAAGATCCATCGATGATCATCAACAGAAGAATCTCAAAAGACGTGGCACGGCCCGCGACTCTTCAGCTGCTCGGCGACCACTTAATGCGATTAATTGACTAACTTTATTACAGTCATTAATCCATTTCTTTGGACGGCCCAATCAGAAGCAAGCATTCGGGAGTTACAAGTCAAGAGATTCATGGCATTTAACCCATGAAACTCCTCCCATCATGGCGATTAAAGGCGATTAAATGCCCTCAATCTCCTCCGGCCAATCAGAAGCCAAGAAAAAGGAGTTACAAAATAAACAATTCAATTTTGTAACTCCTCCCATTATGCGGCTTAATGACAATAAAAGCCCATAAACCCACCTAAAAGGCTACCTAAAACCTATAAATAGGAGGGCTCTCCAAGAAGAAAACACACAGCACAGCACACAGACAGACACACAACGAACATCAACAGACAGCAGTCAGAAATCCAGAGAAAAGAAAAAGAGAGAAAACTCTGCGGAAGTTCTACACCGGCCACCGCAACAAGTTGACAAAAGTCCCTTGGGGGGTACCCCCCCCAAGGTCCTTGCCTTCTCCTCCTGCCTCCAATGGCTTAGATGTGGCTTTTCAGCCCGTCTACTCGGCTTTTTATTGGACATAGGACCTCCTTTTGGTCTTTGTCCTCTAAAAACCTGAGGTTATAGCCAAGCCAAGCGAATCAATAGCATCCTCTGTTCTCATCTGCATGGATGATGGCGAAGCCCACATATGGCTTGCGACCGTCAATCTAAACGAGTCCCCCACAATCTCCTGAGAAGTTAGATCCTCCTTTTCTTGCTTTTCATTGTAGTTTGTATTTTTTCAAAAGAGACAAAAATCACAATTCTTGTCTTTCATTATTGATAAGGATTGTAAATCGGCTATAAACGCCAAAATCGGCTATAAACGCCAAAAATCGGCTATAAACGCCAAAATCGGCTATAAATGCCAAAAAATCGCCTTTCACGGCAAATCAAGAAAATGTCTCTTTTCTTAAATATATGTGCAATGGAAAACTTGAAAGAAGTTGATTTCTTTTTTACTTGCGAAGGTTGATCTCCGGATCACCACTTGCAATTCCAAGTAAAAATAGAAAATCTGGCACACCCACAAAAAAAAAAGAAATGTTGATGCACGCCCCTGCCCCCCGGTTACGAAAGGGTCGGACCCAACGGACTCCCACGTCCGCCGACCTCGGTAGAACCGAGCAGGAGCGCGGTCCATCAAGCTGGCATCACCCGGTGGGACTCGTTTATTTGAGAACACGATGCTAGAAATGAAATATTTGCATATCATATATTTTGCTCTATGCTTATATTTCTTTTCTCGATCCCTTGGCTACTTTATAATTGGTGGCCTATGTTGAATTCCGCATAATAAAAAAATGAGATGAGATTTTTTGTTTGGAAATTTCTAATTCTTTGAATTTATTTCCACTCTTTCTCTTTTCAAAAAAAAAAAAAAAAACAAAAAATCAGATTTGTCAATTTGGATTCAAAATTGAGAAACCTTGATCCATTCCTATCGTTCATCGCGCTTGCAGAAATGTTGAGCCTGTTCGACTAAGGTTTTGGGCCATGGTTTCTCTTCGATGAGTTCATTAAAAATAAAAAAAAAAAAATATATATATAAAAAAAAAAAAGTAAAAAAAAAAAATTTTTAGATTTCTCAATTTGGATTCAAAATTGAGAAACCTTGATCCGTTCCTATCGTTCATCGCGCTTGCAGAAATGTTGAGCCTGTTCGACTAAGGTTTTGGGCCATTGTTTCTCTTCGATGAATTCATAAAAATAAAAATAAAATAAAAAATATATAAAAAAAAAGACATAGACCACTAAGGTTAAACCAACTGTGTTCTTTGATCATGGTTGATTCAAAGAAAAGCCTTGTCCAGAGTGTGGAGACAGCTTGACTGTTCTAGGCAAGGGTCCTCCAAACGGGTTCATTAAGTAATCCTACCCTTACCTGGGGGCAATTCTATCAATCAAGATTTCATAAGACCGGGTTAGGAGGCCTATGTGTACTCTCTCGTCTTTTAAATAAATAAAAAAAATATATAAATAAAAAAAAAATATAAAAATTTTAAAATAAAAAAATAAAAATAAAAAAAAAATTTCAAAAAAAAAAATCTTCAAAAAAAAAAATCTTCAAAAAAAAAAACTTCAAAAAAAAAACTTCCGTCATTTTGGGTTTAGATTAGAGAAATCTTGGTCTTCTCCTTTCTGAGCACTGACGCTCGCGGAAATCGCTGAGCCCGTGTTCAGATTGGAGTGCCTTTTGCTCTCTTTGATGAACCCGATATTGGCCTTTCAAAAAAAAAAAAACTCGTCATTTTTAGATTCAGATCCGAGAAATCATGGTTCATTTCTTTCTGAGCACTGGCGCTCGCGGAAATCGCTGAGCCCGTGTTCAGATTGGAATACCATCTGCTCTCTTTGATGAATCCAATCTTGACCTTTCAAAACAGAGAATCTCATCTCATAGATGCGGTCTCAAAACATTTGTGTCTAGCGGTACTAGTACGCCCTTTCAGGGTCTACTGTATTGCGACCGGCACATCTGTAACTCCAACTTTATATTCTTCTTACCTCGAGCAAGCTCTGCTTCTCGATAAGTCGAATTTAAGTTCACAATTGCTTCTAGCAGTCACTGGGATGCCCATTCTGGGCTTACCATACCTGCGATCAGAACAATTGTACCCTCTATGGCATTTTGCCTTCCTCATATTGCTTGGGTCATCTACCTCGAGCAATTTGAAAAGACGAAACCATAGAACTTCCCATTTATGATCATTATATTCTTGTGATTACTAATGGATGTGGTCTTGTTTCAGAAATTTTCGAAAAAACTACCAATGGCAGCTTCACTAACCATTACTTTCGACGAAAACAAGCACCAACTCATGCTTCAACAGAAGCAAACCACGCGCACCTACAAGCGCCCCATCAGCTGCCGAAGTGTCAACTCTCTCGGCAACTCTCTGAACTCCGGGTCGACCTCGACTCCCCGGACTATCGTCTTCGGGACGCTGGGACCATTCCCACTTCCTGAGGAACAAACTGCTCCCTCCAAGAAGCAGAAACTCGCCTCTCAACGTGTCACTACCGTGACACCAAAGGCGAGCACCAGAAGGCCTGAAGCCCGTGGCAGCCCCACGAAGCCTCAACCTGCAAACAACCAGGTCTACTCCAAGACTTGGTCCCCAAGACCTTCACCAAAACAGAGAAGGTCCCATACATCCACTAAGCCAGCATTCCTGGCCCCACTCAAGGAGAACCAGTTCTATCCTCTTGCTTACATGAAAGAGGAGAGACCCATCTCCAACCCGACTTCAAAGTCAACCCAGCATGAGCCGGCTTGTTCCTACAAGCCCAAAATCAAGTCATGCATCACAAGGCCTCCACAAGCACCTGCTAAGGCCTACAAATCTGCAGTTCGACCCTTCATATCTACAGGGGCCGAACTTCAAAAATTCAAAGCTTCGCTGCAACAGGCGAAGGATAGGGTTCGCATCCTGTCCTTGCCCAGCTACAGAGAAGACAGGCTCGGCTGCTGCGCCCGAGGGAGCACATCCTTCATCGTCAAAGCCCAGTCAGAGCTGACCGAAGCTCAAATTGCTCGTCGTATACGCCGCCGCGCGTCGTACCGACAAAAGAGACTACAGAAGCAAAGGACCCAGCCTCCCACACTTCAAGTCTCTCCCAAATGGATCGAAAAAGAAAGACCCAACCTAGTTGTTGCCGTCCATATGGTTGGAAAAACCAGAAGGCGCCAAAAATCAGCAACAAAAATCCATGTCCGACGTCCGATGACCCGCAGCGTCTCCAGGACAAGAAGACATTCAGAAGAATCCCCTGCTCCTTCAAGCAAAGGACAGCAGAGTGATCCTTCCTCAAGCTCTTCTTCAAAAAGAATGAGCCCCAGCTCAGTCACCAGGACAGTTTCTTCATTCGAATCACGAAGGATGAATGTCTTGGCTACAAATTCTGAGCCACCACCCCACAATCCACCTCCAGAAGATGCGATCACCCGCATCCAGCAGTTGGAACAGGGCCAGCAGAGGATTGAAACTCTGATGGAAAACCTTCTCCTCGCCTTCCAAAATCAGGCGAACAATGAACCTCCTCCGAATCATCAAGACGACGAGGTAAATAGAGAAGAAAATGAGTCACGCGCCCTTACCAAAAAGGACGTAGACGGTATCCTCGCCAAAGCAAAAGAAGAGGATATACTCAAAGAGCATGGGATCAAGCCACCATATCCCTTATGGATGGACTCGGTCCCGTTCCCCACCAAATTCAAGCATCCTACTCTCCAAACATATACGGGGAAAGGATCAGCCAGACAGCACGTCATCCACTTCAAGATCCTGACGGGAGCTATCGCGGATCAAGATGCACTCAAAATCCGCCTCTTTGCAAGTACCCTAAAAGGTACGGCTTTCGATTGGTACTCCACTCTGCCGGAGGACTCAATCCAAAATTGGGCCATGCTAGAGACACGCTTCCTGACTCACTTCAAAGGTGAGGATCATCCTGCTACTATGGATCAGCTGTGCAGCCTAAAATAGGGGGAGAATGAATCAACATATGACTTCATTCACAAGTGGAAAGCAATGGCATACAAATGCTCTGATGTATTGCCACAAGCGTCGCTAGTCGACATCTGCCGAAACAATATGAGAGCCAGAATCCGCTCCATGATCATCGGCAACAAATCAAAAAACCTGGGAGAACTCCTAGAAGCTTCCATGGAAGCTGAAACGGTGATTAAAGACCTCAACAGTCAGAAATCATCAAGAAAAGAGCCAACCGCCATTGCAACCTCTAAACCAAAGAAGAAAGAGGTCCTCAATGTGCAGACCAAGCCAGCTCCTCAGCCACCAAAGAAAGCTGAAAACAAAGCTGCTGGTAAGAGACCTGAACTCTCTGACGCCTTCAAAGAACGAGTAGAGAAGAAATACCCGTTTGATGAAGATGTTGATGAAATCTTCGGGGCTCTTGTGGCAAACGGCAAGCTCACCTTGCCTGAACCAAAAAGACCGGGTGATGTTGGCAAAACCAACGATCCTCGGTACTGTCCATACCACCAGATGATCTCGCATCCTCTCAATCAATGCTTCGTTGTGAGAGAGAAAATAAATGAGATGCGGAAAAACGGAGTCATCACCTTTGACAAAAACTATGGGTCTGCCTCCGTCAACATGGTGACATGTGGACAAACATCAAGATCACCGAAGAAGAAGATCACTACTTCCTTCAAGGTGATAAACTCAATCGAAGCGTCCGAGGAACTGGTTCCTTACCCGACACCAGACGGACAACCGATATGGGTACATCCCGATCTCCTGGAAGATGAAAATTGGGAGGTCGTGAAAACAAAGCCTACAGCTCAACAGCGAAGGCAGGCTAGGAAACATCTCCTCAAGCTCAAACGGCAAGAGAAGACCCAGCCAAAACTAGAGGTCAAAGAAAAGGCAGAGGCTTCCTCTACCGCTTCACTGGAGGTAACAAAAACATCCCTTCCAGAGACTTCAAAGGGGGTAAGGAAATTCACTCTCAGTGATTTCATGCCACCTCAATTTAAAGAAGCCATGCAGGAGACATCATACTCTTGCAATTCAGTAGTTGGGTTCTCCATTGATGGATACGAATCCAGCGACACCGATGATGGATTCGAATCCAACTACACAGATGAGTGGGAGGAGTCCCTTGAAACAGGAGAATATCTCTCCGATGAAGAATGGGTTCCTGAGTCTCATCTTACGCCAGTAATCTGGTATAACCCCCTACAGCCACAAGGATCCTGGTCTGATGATGAAGAAGACCAAGAGGCTGTACAAGAAAATGCTGCTGACCCAGCACCTCTCATTACTCCAGTGGAAATCAACAATGTTAAGCCACAAAGAGATGATGAGGAAGAAGATCCGGCTCCCATACCTGATCTTGAAGAATATGCAAGGATCTTGCAGCGACTCGCTCTAGAACAAGAGCAAGAACGCGTCAACGAGCCTCCTCGCAATCCAGAGCCTGAAGACCATCAGGTACATCCTCCCTTAACTCCTGAAAATGGAGAAAATTGCTGGATAGACGATCCTCTTACATCCGAGGATGAGTCTGACTCCGATCAGGCAACGTCTCCCGTCAGAGCTTCCTGTAATGCGATAATTCGGGATTATAGCTCTTCCGAAGCATCGTCTGATGAGAGCACTTACACTCCGGCGACGCCTAGCAATGTATCTTCTGGAGCCACCTCGTCTCACGTGACTTTCACTGAGATGACACCCTCTCAGGTTTCTTCTCCTGAGACTGTGACTTCAAAGTTCACACCCTTCCTGACTGAAGAATTCCCAGCCATTGATGCTTGGGACGATTAATTAGTCAACGAAGAAGAAAGATTGCTAGATGCTGTTCAGGACTTGTTCCCGGAAAATGCTCCATGCAACACAATCACTGAGGATGGTAACTCTGCTGCTGATACATCCTCAGCAAATGAAAAACGACAGCCTCTTGATCCTGAAGACAATCTTCCAAACGAAGACCCTTCTCAAGAAGCTCTCGAAGTTGGTAGAGGCACCCGCTCTGGCCGGGACTACCACAAAAATTACAACCAATCTTCCTTTACATATGTAAATCCTTCGGGAAAAGATGTTGTTAGCGCCCCTAGTGGCAACAATGATGAACATGCAGGCCCTAAGGAGGCTTTCAAGTATGACTTGATTGAACATTTCAAGCACATACCTGCACGTCTACACATCCTAAATTTGTTGCGAATGTCTCCGCACACTCGTGATAATCTCATTTCGGAATTACAAAAGCTGAATGAGGATGTCGACAAACATGCCCCGTAAGTCCTCCAAATTGAAATGGATTACCGGGTCAAAAACTCAGAAGCCTCCTCAAAGGGAGAAAGAAGAAAACTGAGGGATCATGCATTGAATGCCTCTCGGTTAAAAAAGCAGCCAGTGCAACCATCGCCTTCACAAAGGACGACCTCCTACTTGGCGAAACCAGGCATAACCGACCCCTGTACTTCACAGGGTATATCAAGGAAATGCCTATGCATAGAGTTCAGATCGACCCAGGTTCTGCACTCAACCTCATCTCCACATCGGCTCTCGAAGAGTTGGGCATCCCACCCAGCAAACTGAGCCACACATCTGTATCTATCTTTGGATACGATGGGAGTACTCAAAGGCCTATCGGCAAAATCAGGTTCAAATTGCAGATAGGTGATCTTATCTCTGAGGTCACAGTGTATGCAATAAAGACCCCTTCATGCTACAACATCCTTCTCGGACGCCCTTGGATCCATGAGAATGGTGTTGTCCCTTCAACTCTACATCAATGCATCAAGTTTGTTGGCAACGACGGCATGATACATCGAGTCTTTGCGGACAGAAAACCCTTCAAAGGTAAAGAAATCCACTTCGCAGACTCACAAATGTATGAAGGTGAAAAAGAAGAAGAGGAGAAGCATACAGCATCCTTTGCCGAAAATCTCCAGAAAAATAAAGGCAAAGCTCCTCAACAATCACCGGAAGAAAACAAACCATCCGGTAAATCTGAAGAGAGCATGCAAACTCCCTTCATCATCTCCCTCAAAACTTCAAAGCCTTTGGTCATCACAACTAAAGTGAAGAAGGCAAAACAAAAGCCTGGGGGCAAATTTGTTGTCTCTTTCGTGTCTATCATGCAAGACACGGACTCGGATTCAGAGCCAGAAGACGACACATCGTCAAGCCAAACTGACACTCAGCAAGTTCAGCCTGCTCTTACTCCAATGGAGACAACTTCTGACATAGAAGATCCTACGTCAGCTTCCTTCGTTGTTCCAGCAACTTCAGCAAAGGAAAAACCGATCTTCTTCCATAGATCGGATGCTTCTTCATCAAACTCCATGCTTGAACCTTTCCAAAATAAAGGTACGCCTCAACTATCCTTATACAGTTCTGTGGCACAAGCTATTATGAAGAAAATGGGCTATGACGCTCAAAACCCAGTCGGTTTGGGAGAAGGACGCGGTATTCTCACGCCATTGGGGCCCGTCTTGACCAAAAGCCAGCTGGAAGATTGGAGACTCTACGGCTATGTAGAAAAGTCTTCACACGGGTTAGGGTATGATCCCGACACTCCCTTGAGACAATTGACACAAAGGCTTAAAAGTCAATAAACTGACCAAGCCTCAACATCTCAAGTCCATGAAGACATCGATCTCCCTGGATATCTCTTTGATGAGTCACCTGACAAAGATCCAGGAAGCTCATCCAATTGGCACGATTTCTCCGAAAATGAAGAGGAGTTGTCCGATGGCACAGACGTGTGGACTTCTGACCCAGAAGAACCCTCATCTCCAAAAGAAGTAGCCTACTTCGACTCGGTTTCAACAGGCGATTGGGATCATCTCATAGCAAGCCTTGGGAAAATTACCGATCAAGAAGACCCGTGGAAAGGAACAAAACCTTGGTCTGGAAATGCCCTTGAAACCCCAGAAGGTTTCGTTGAGCTGGAAGCCTCCGAAAATATTGTGGAGGAACCACCTTCGAACCTTCCAACAGAAGATCCTGTTCAAAAGATAGACTTGGGAACACCAGATAACCCACGTCCTGTATTCATAAGCAAGAATATAAAGGATGATGAGTTACCCGAGTATATCGCTTTTCTTCGTGAGTTCGTTGATTGCTTTGCATGGTCTTATGCTGAAATGCCAGGCTTAGACCCCAAAATAGCAGTTCACAAACTCAACCTTCAAGAAGACATCAAGCCTGTCAAACAAGGCCAAAGAAGATTCCGTCCAGATGTGATGGATAAAATTGAACAAGAAGTTCAAAAACTCAAAAGCGTCGGCTTCATCCGTGAGGAACAACATCCTGAATGGTTGGCCAACATTGTCCCCGTGACAAAGAAAAATGGGCAGATCAGGGTCTGTATTGATTATAGAGACCTGAATGGCGCATGCCCAAAAGATGAATTTCTGCTCCCCATACCAGAGGTAATGATTGATAATACCTGTGGATTCGAGCGAATGACATTCATGGATGGTTTCTCTGGCTACAATCAGATAAAGATGCATCCTGAGGATGAAAAACATACATCCTTTCGAACCCCATTTGGCGTGTATTGTTACACTGTCATGCCATTTGGTCTGAAGAATGCTGGTGCCACATATCAGAGGGCTATGATGAAAATATTCCAAGATATGCAGCACAAGACGGTTGAATGTTACGTTGATGACCTCGCCGTCAAAAGCAAAAGAAAAGAAGATCATCTCGAAAACCTTCGAGAAGTCTTCCTCCGGCTTCGCAAACACAAATTGCGAATGAATCCATTGAAATGCTTCTTCGGCGTCTCGTCGGGTAAGTTCCTCGGATTTTTAGTTCGGAAAGCTGGAATAGAGCTTGACCCCATAAAAGTCAAAGCCATTCTAGAAATGCCCTCTCCAAGAACCTTGAGAGAACTCAAAGGGCTTCAAGGGAGATTGGCCTACATCAGACGGTTCATCTCCAATCTTTCGGGGAAATGCCGTCCATTCTCCCGATTGATGAAAAAGGGTGTAAACTTTGTCTGGGATGCTGACTGTGAAGCTGCTTTCCAAGACATCAAGTCATACCTGACAAAACCTCCAGTGTTAGCTGCTCCTACCACTGGGAAACCATTAATCTTGTACACAAGAGCCCTTGATCACTCTCTGGGAGCTCTGCTTGCGCAAGAAAATGATCAAAGAAAAGAAGCTGCTCTATATTACCTCAGCCGCATGCTAGTAGGTGCAGAGCATCGCTACTCCCCAGTTGAAAAAGAATGTCTTGCAGTGATGTTCGCCGTACAAAAGCTGCGTCACTACTTGCTTTCCAATACAGTCTACCTGGTCTCGAGGGTCAACCTCTTGAAGGTCCTTGTCACAAAGGCAGGTTCTCTCAATGCTCGACTGGCAAAATGGTCCATCCTTCTGTCACAATTTGATATTAGGTATGTACCACAAAAAGCAATCAAAGGACAAGCTCTAGCGGACTTCCTCGCAGAGCATCCATTGCCTAACGATTCTCCACTAAGAGATGATCTCCCAGACGAACCAGTCTACAATGTGGAGACTTTCTCACAAAGTGCCTCCTGGGACATGTACTTTGACGGTGCAACCAGGACAAATGAAAAAAGACAGCTGATCTCGGGAGTTGGCATCCTCTTTGTTAGCCCCGACAAATACATGATTCCACACGCTTTCTCGCTACTGGAACCATGCACAAACAATGCAGCTGAATATCAAGCTCTGATCTTAGGATTGGAACTCGCCATCGAATCCGGTATCACCATGCTGGAAGTCTTTGGAGACTCTCAACTGATCGTCAACCAGATGAATCAGAAATTTGAAGTCAGGAAGCCAGATTTGTTGCCCTACTACAACAAGGCACAATCACTTCTGCAAAAGTTTGACATCTGTCACATCACCCACATTCGTAGAGGTGAAAATATACGTGCAGATGCCCTAGCCGGACTTGCCGCATCCATGGCAATCCAGGAAGGGGAAAACATGCAAGTCACAGTGTGCGAAAGAAGAATCCTTCCTCCTCTTAACACACACCAAGCAGTTGCTGAATGCCACCAAGTGGTCGGAAGTCGGATTTCAATCCTTCAAACTTCAATTGGCGACTGGAGGGATCCGTTCATTGATTACATTATGTTCGGAATCCTACCTGAAGATCCAAAAGAACGGGTAAGCATCCAAAGGCGAACCCCAAGCTTCCATTTGGATATTCCTTCAAAAATCCTTTACAGGAAATCCTTCAACGGAGTACTTCTACGCTGCTTGTCACAACAAGAGGCTGAAGAAACACTCAAAGAAGTTCATGCTGGTCTTTGCGGAGCTCATCAGGCTGGACCCAAGCTCTATGATCAGATAAAAAGGTTAGGATATTACTGGCCTACCATGGTAGCTGACGCAATGCAATTTGCTAAGCGCTGCCAACAATGCCAAGTTCATGGAGATTACATTCACATGCCTCCAGAATGGCTACATCCTACAGCGATCTCATGGCCTTTCGAAGCCTGGGGTATGGACATCATAGGTCCTATTTCTCCCCCTTCAAGCAAAGGTCATCGCTTCATCTTCGCCGCTACGGATTATTTCTCCAAGTGGTCAGAAGCATTTGCGTTTAACGAAATGAAGACCTCATCAGTCCTTCAGTTCCTACGCACCAACATCATTTGTCGTTTCGGCATACCCAAAAGATTCGTCCATGATAACGGACCACAGTTCCGGGATCATCGATTCTACAGGTTCTGCGACAAATACAAAATTCAAAGCTGTCCTTCGACTCCATACAATCCGGCAGCAAACGGGTTAGCAGAAGCTTTCAACAAGACACTCTGCAAAATCCTCAAAAAAATGGTCTCTAGTCACAAAAGAGACTGGAGCGACAAAATGTCTGAAGCTTTGTGGGCCTATCGAACCACCGTTCGAGGACCAACCCATAGCACACCATTCTCCTTGGTCTATGGATGCGAAGCTGTCGTGCCCTTGGAAGTACAAATTCCTTCCTTGAGGGTATCCTTGCAAAATGACATGACTCAAGAAAGCAATGTCAAATTGCGGCTCCATGAGCTAGACAATCTCGATGAGAGACGGCTCGAAGCTCAACAAAGCATTGAACTTTACCAAGCACGTATGGCAGGATCTTTCGATAAAAAGGTCAGGCAACGCGCCTACAAAAAGAATGACTTGGTTCTTGCGGTAAAAAGACCAATGGTCTTCGCTCACAAGTCCGAAGGCAAATTTGAGCCAAAATGGGAGGGACCCTACGTCATCGACAAAGTTTTCTCCAATGGCGCATACGCACTCCTAAACATGGAAGGTGACAGATGTATGCTGCCCATCAATGGCAAGTTCTTAAAGCGGTACTACCCTTGAAGACTTACCCAACTGGGTAAGAGCAATGCCTGTATGGCCAAAACCGGTTTCCAGGTACACGCTCGCTAAACCCACCCTTTTTTTAGAATTTTCATATCAAATGTTGAAATTTCTAGAAATCTAAAACAAAGCTTACTTTCATCGTTTCATTGTTAAAAAAATATATATATATATCCAAGTTTAGGAACCTTTCCCTAACTTGACCAAAATTTTCAACCCTTGAACCCAAAATTCATGGTTTGAAACAAAATCCGGATTCAGGGATTTCCACCCTAGTCCACCCTGCCTTTTACCGTCAAAATGGTTTTAGGTCAAAACTCATGACCCTCGTGTCTTTAAACAAAAAAATGGTTTTTCAAAAACCGCGAGGAAGCGACGCTTAGTCGATACTTGCACAAATCGGAAGCAAGCGAACCACGTTCGACACTTCCAAAATCGCAGGGAAGCGACATTTCGTCGGTACTTGCAAAATCCAAAACTGTGGAGACGCAACATTTCAGTTGATATCCACAACCCAAATTTCAAAGGTTCGAAAAAACCTAAAAAAAAAACTGTGGAGATGCAACATTTCAGTTGATATCCACAACCCAAATTTCAAAGGTTCGAAAAAACCTAAAAAACCATGGAGACGCAACATTTCAGTTGATATCCATAACCCAAAGGTTCGAGAAAACCACAAATTTCAAAAATCGTGGGGAAACGACATCAAGTCAGTACCCGCAAAACCAAAATTTTTGAAAAGCAAGAATGCGACATTCCATCGATACTTGCACCCAAATCCGCGAGGATGCGACATTCCATCGATACTTGCAAGAACATTCAGCAGGGAGGCGACTTTTAGTCGATACTTGCATTTTTTGAAAACCAAACCGGCTATAAATGCCATCAAAACAGGCTATAAATGCCACAAACAGGCTATAAATGCCACAAACCGGCTATCAATGCCACTAAAAACAAAACCGGCTATCAATGCCATACAAAAAAAAAACTTGGATTTCAAAAAAACCGGCTATCAATGCCACCAAAACTGGCTATAGATGCCACAAAAAAAAAACTCGGCTTCCATGCCACAAACAAAAAACCTGGCTTTCATGCCAAAACAACCACTTGACAAAATATTTTCACAAAATGACAACCTTTTGATCAAATCCCATTTAGCAATTACTTTTATCACAAAAAGATTCAAGTGAGCGTAGGGATAACAAAAAAAAAAAAGCATCCCATTTAGCAATTACTTTTATCACAAAAAGATTCAAGTGAGCATAGGGATAACAAAAAAAAGAGAGAGTACCAAAAAATACATGTGGTACCAAAAAAAAAAAAAAAGAAAGTGTTCACAAGCACTACAAAAAATAAGTACCAAAAATACAAGTGGTACCAAAAAAAAAGGAAAAGAAAGAAGGATGGTTTCTGTATACAGGAGCTCAATCAAAAATGGTCTCCAGCCAAGAGTTCAGCTCCCCAAGCAGACTTTTAGCCTCAGCCGTCAAGGATTCCAAGGCACGCTTCTTCAGGAACTTGCCATGAGATGCTGGAGTGGGCTGTACCCCTTCTCTCACACCAGGAAGCTTACCTCGAGCAGTTTGCCATTGTTTATCCTCATCAGACTTCCTTTTGAGAACCCGTTCGGCATCTGCAACCTGGTGAATCAGGGCACTCTCCCTGTCGCGAGCTTCTATTATGGCAGTCCACTTGGCAGCGACTTGTGCCTGCAAATGCTCAAGACGTTTCCTCGCCTCATCGACCTCCCTGTAAAGGATGTTGAGGTCATGTGTCAGCCTGATGATGGCTATCTCTTCTAAGTTCCTCTTTCGGACTGCCAGCTTCCTGCTTTCTGTAGCCTCATCCAGGTCAGACTTAGCCTTATCAGCAGGGTCCAGGAACATCTCCTTGAAGAACTGGTCATCAGCCAAACTCACGGTCTCAAACCACTTGTCACCCAGTGCAATGATCCTATCAACGATCGCCCTGGCACCTGTGACATCCAGACCAACCTCTTCAGCATCACTGAGAATCTCCTGCACATGCTGGATCATGCCAAATCCGACTTCCAAGTGCCCAGAAAAGAGAGTCTCAATCCAAGAGCTCAGAACTCGCACCACCACCTTCTTCGCAAAAAGAAGAGATGGCCCAGCTGAAGATTCGCCCAACTCCGTTGGTCGGCTACTCATATCATCATCTGTTGAAAGAGTAACAAAAGAACTCTTTCCAGCTGAAGCTGCTCCTGCTCGGGAAGGAATCTCAGCGCGAGGAATCTCCTCAATATTGTCAGAGCTGGTCCCAGGAATCCCTACCTCTGAATCAACCTCTGGCATCTCTTGCT
Organism: Litsea cubeba; assembly: GCA_012931725.1. NCBI lineage: Eukaryota > Viridiplantae > Streptophyta > Magnoliopsida > Laurales > Lauraceae > Litsea > Litsea cubeba. Next base: position 70,069,212 of record CM022945.1, read on the forward strand.
CTGGAAGCAACGGATCCTCCTCTGCCACTCCAAAACCTGCAAAGGAAACACAAAAAGGTATGAATATGACCCTGTTTGAAAATCATTATCAGAGTTATAACTACAAAATACCTTTTTCGACGACTGGCGGAACACTTTCTTCCTCCATGAACTCATCGAAAGCATCATCAACATTTGCGTCCATCGATGGTTCAAAGTCATCAGAACCCTGCGGCAAGTCAGCTGGCAACAAAAAAAATGTGTTAGCAAGCCAAGTCACAAACAAAAAAAACAGAGAGCAAAAGAAATCATACCAATTGGAGATTCTGGATTTACTCCAGAATCCCTCGGTTCTTCTTCAGGTGCCTCAACAGGATCCATCACCACCTCATCGGTTGGGACCTTAGGCATCACCAAGTCTTCCTCTGCTAAAAAAAAAAAAGAAAAGCAGAAACAAGAAGCAAATCATAACATGGAAAAAATCCCATGAAAAGAAATGGAAAGAGAAAAAGGAAGAATCATACCTTCACCGACGGTCTCTTCTTCTCGGCTTCTCTTCTCTGGAGGCTCGTCAGCATCGAATAGCTTCAGAACCGATGACGCTCTGATCTTCCATCACCCATGGACGACTGCTTACCATAATCTTATAGAATTCCTCTCCCTTGAGAGTGATCAGTCGCTGCCTCATCTCATCTCTGTTGAGGGAGTCGCACTCTTCCAGATTTCTCTCAACATACTGGACCTTCTCGAAAGCCTGCTGAACGGCCGGATTAGAAGATCTAGAAGATCGACGAGGTACGCTTGTAGCAGGCTCTTTACCCTTGTTCGCTCTGGAGGAACCACCTGAAAAGGATGGAAAAGAAAAAGATCAAACATCAAAATGACAGAATCTCGCTAAAAAAAATCTGGCGAAATTTTGACATGATGACGGGGCAATTCCGAAGAAAAGGAACTATCCCGAAAGAAATAGAAAGCTTGAAGATGGGCTCAACATCGCTGCGAGCTCCGAAACTCCAGACTTTCGAAACCTAAAAGTCTCCGCAAAATCAGGAAGGGCTCAACATCACTGCGAGCTCCAAGTTTCCAAATTTGCGAAAACTTTCAGGTATGCTATCACATCATGCTACAAATTTAATTTACAAATTAAAGGCATGCATGAACATCTAGATTTGCGAAAAAAAAAATGCATTATCATGATGAGCAAAAAAAAAAAAAAAAGAAACGAAACTCTCTCAAAAAAAAAAGGGGAGGGAAAGAAAAAAAAAAAGAGGGGCTGGCCCACAGGCCGTGGCCCACAGGCCACGTGGCCGTACGGCCAGATCCGTACGGATCTGTCCGTACGGCCCACACAAAAAAAAAACATGAAAAAAAAAAGAAAAGAAAGCAAAAAAAAAAAAACGTGTAAAAAAAAAACGTGTAAAAAAAAAAAAGGAGGCAATCACGTGAAAAAAAGAAAAAAAAAAGAGAAGAAAAGAAAAGAAAGAAACAAAAAAAAAAAAGAGAAGAAAGAACTTTATTTTTTTCCTACAATGGAGTTTTCTTGAAAAAGAAGAACTTACTTGAAGCCATTGATGGAGAAGAAGAAGAAAACTCTTGAAGATCTTGAAGAAGAAAAGCTCTTGGTCTTGAAGCCCTCTTGAGATTATTGCAAAAGAAAGTAATAAGAGCAAGAGATCCAACCTTCTCCTTGCTTTTATAGAGGAGAGCAAACCAAAGAAGGAAAGAAGAAAGAGGTAAGTGTTACTAATTAGTAACCTTACCAAAAGAAAGAAATTAGAAAGATTCTTTCCCAAAAGAAAGATATCTTGAGGGATTCTCTCCCAAAAAGAAATCAATGAGAGATTTTCTCCTAAAAGATATAATCTATGACGGATTCTTTCCCAAAAGAAAGATATCTTGAGATATTCTATCCCAAAAATAAAGGGATCATGAGAGATTCTCTCCAAGTAAAGATATTCTTGGATATTCTCTATCCAAATGAGATATTTTTGGATATTCTTTACAAAAATGACACCATATGAGATCTAAGCTATTTCAAAAGCTTAAGGTCCCATGGGTTAGCCCATATGAGCCAGGTTTGACCACCTAGGCACAAAAAAAAAGAAGAAAAAAAAAAGAAGAAAAATTTTGGGCTTTTAGTCAAAGAGAAATCCCTCTTACCAAGAGCATACAAAAATGGTTCCATGCCTCTTTTGAGTTGATTGGACCATACAAAAGAAAATTCCAAGCCCCATGAGCTTCCAAAAATACAACCATCCAGCCTCATCTACCAAATTGAGCCAAAATCTTGAAATTGACATTCCATCAAACCAAATCCTGGTCCCCTAACTTGCCACATACAGCCTGTTAGGTCACAAGACCAAAACCAAAAACCAAAACCTGATCCCCTAACTTGCCACATACAGCCTGTTAGGTCACAAGATCAAAACCAAAATTGATCCCCCAACATTCCACATACAGCTTGTTGGGTCACACGATCAAAACCAAACCCGACCCCCTAACCTGCCATATATAGCCTGTTAGGTCACAAGGTCAAAACCCAAATCCACATCCCTGATGTCATCTTCAAAACTTTGCCTCGAGATGGTACGTGATCCCTTTCACTACCATAAAATTCCCCTGGAAGCTCAAAAGGCTACAAATACCAAAAAGAAAGATTGCTCAAAGACTCTTGGTCAAGTCACAGGCTCTCCTTCAAAAATCTCTTCCAGGCACATCGACTACAAAAGTTAAGCAACTCGCCGCTGTACCTCGAGGGGGCATTTGTTGACACCAAAAATGTCACTTTGCCTTTTCAAAATCCAAAGAGCTACATGAAGTCGCAACCTGCCATAAATAGGCAATGCTGCTTCCAAAAATAAAATCTTGTCAGAATCAAACAAAAACTGCAAGATTCTTCCAGACAGCCAAAAGAGGAGTACACAAGAAGTTTCGGGCCATTTCAAAATCATTTGGCCTAACTTCGCTTCTCCGACAGCCGAAAAGGAGCCCTCGGCGACAAAAGCTCTCCGGGACCATGATTTCCAAGACAGAATCTATGGATCATCTTAAAATGACTCCAATAGGTTCCCTGTCAAATTTCAAGTCAATCGGACATCGGTTGACCACACATCAAACCGCGACATCTTCATCGCGATAAAAAGCAAGTCTGCAGGTGATAGGACCCCAAACGGCTTCGAAACTCAAACAAAAGCCTATGGTTGGTCTTATTTATTGCTCAGGAGGCTTCACACCAAATTTCAGGTCATTCCGACATCGTTTGGCCCAGTTTCAGCTTCTGACGGAAAATCGGCAGCTCTGCGCGACAAAATCTTCGGCTTTCTCAGGAAATTGGAAACTTTGCAAAATAAAATGCAAGGATTCTCATCAGGTTTCCTACAAAGAAATCAGGCCAATAAATGGTCAAAATGTCAAGGAAAAGTACAGAAGAAAAAAGAATCAGAAAAAAGCAAAAAACGGACGCAAAACGGGACACGAAAGGGGGAAAACCCCCCCAGGGTCGCCGGCGACCTTGGACCCCGGGGTCGCCGGGAAAGCCCCGGAAACCCCGGTTTTCGCCGTTTTTTCGCGATTCGAAGGGCCCAGCCTCTGGTACTTTCTAAAATTCATGCTTTTGAGACACCAAGTCCTCTGACATCCGTCCAAAAACACGGGTAAATCATCAAGAGTATCGAAGACAGTATTGATCGCCACCCGGTCAACCAAAAAAAAGTGTGCTTTCCACCCGACCGATCGAGAAATCGACAGGACAGATGGCACCGACCCGCTGTTGGCAACAAACACCTGAAATTACATGATCATCTGATGTTGATCTACATGAAGATCCATCGATGATCATCAACAGAAGAATCTCAAAAGACGTGGCACGGCCCGCGACTCTTCAGCTGCTCGGCGACCACTTAATGCGATTAATTGACTAACTTTATTACAGTCATTAATCCATTTCTTTGGACGGCCCAATCAGAAGCAAGCATTCGGGAGTTACAAGTCAAGAGATTCATGGCATTTAACCCATGAAACTCCTCCCATCATGGCGATTAAAGGCGATTAAATGCCCTCAATCTCCTCCGGCCAATCAGAAGCCAAGAAAAAGGAGTTACAAAATAAACAATTCAATTTTGTAACTCCTCCCATTATGCGGCTTAATGACAATAAAAGCCCATAAACCCACCTAAAAGGCTACCTAAAAGCCTATAAATAGGAGGGCTCTCCAAGAAGAAAAAACACACAGACAGACACACAACGAACATCAACAGACAGCAGTCAGAAATCCAGAGAAAAGAAAAAGAGAGAAAACTCTGCGGAAGTTCTACACCGGCCACCGCAACAAGGTGACAAAAGTCCCTTGGGGGGTACCCCCCCAAGGTCCTTGCCTTCTCCTCCTGCCTCCAATGGCTTAGATGTGGCTTTTCAGCCCGTCTACTCGGCTTTTTATTGGACATAGGACCTCCTTTTGGTCTTTGTCCTCTAAAAACCTGAGGTTATAGCCAAGCCAAGCGAATCAATAGCATCCTCTGTTCTCATCTGCATGGATGATGGCGAAGCCCACATATGGCTTGCGACCGTCAATCTAAACGAGTCCCCCACAATCTCCTGAGAAGTTAGATCCTCCTTTTCTTGCTTTTCATTGTAGTTTGTATTTTTTCAAAAGAGACAAAAATCACAATTCTTGTCTTTCATTATTGATAAGGATTGTAAATCGGCTATAAACGCCAAAATCGGCTATAAACGCCAAAAATCGGCTATAAACGCCAAAATCGGCTATAAATGCCAAAAAATCGCCTTTCACGGCAAATCAAGAAAATGTCTCTTTTCTTAAATATATGTGCAATGGAAAACTTGAAAGAAGTTGATTTCCTTTTTACTTGCGAAGGTTGATCTCCGGATCACCACTTGCAATTCCAAGTAAAAATAGAAAATCTGGCACACCCACAAAAAAAAAAGAAATGTTGATGCACGCCCCTGCCCCCCGGTTACGAAAGGGTCGGACCCAACGGACTCCCACGTCCGCCGACCTCGGTAGAACCGAGCAGGAGCGTGGTCCATCAGACCCCGGCATCGGGTCCCTACTTCGGTCGCTCCTACCTCGGCGTAACATTTTCACCTCGGTCACCCCCGACCTCGGCACAGCGCCTTCACCTCAATTACACAGCTCGGCAACAGAGCGTGACTGCTGGCCCAGATAGATGTTGAAGCTGTACTTTCACGGATTTCCAGTTAAGTCTGACAAAGCCATCTTGGCTGCCCATCACCTCGGGCAAAACGACACCTAGCAGCTACGTCCCATCAGGGTATGGCTCCAGGCTAGACCCGATGGGTCTAGGCCTAAAAGTCAAGCAGGGTAAGGCCCGGTTAGACCAGTATTTAATGCATAATGAGCTGATCGGACTGCCATTTAATGCGTAGTGGGCCGACGTGATCGCACCCCTGGGAGTGCTAAGACGTCATCATTAGCCCCACTATGCAGCACAGCTTCCTCCTCTATAAATAGAGGAGACCTCTCTGTCCCAGGTAAGACGATCACGACCGGAGAACCGTTACTCTATCTCTTTTCTTCCTCATCTCCATCCTACTGTCTAGTTCTCATATTGACTTAGGCATCGGAGAGCCTTGTGCTGCCCACAACCAGGGTCCTCTGACTGTTTTGTATTCTCCCTTTTCAAGTTTCCAGGCCACTTTCCATCGTCAAAGGAACATCGAGCTCACCATAATCCTCATTACAAAGTCCATAATATTTTCCGAGACAGAGCGGGCCGAACTCGTCAGTTTCTTATTCAGGAACAAGGAGGTCTTCGCTTGGACCCCCTACGAGATGCCCGGCATTGACCCCGAGGTCATGTGCCACAGGCTCAGCGTGGACCCCCAGCACAAACCAGTGATGCCGAAGGCACCTAGGACGGGGGTACCACAGTCAGAAGCAGTAGCCGAGGAGGTCGGGAAGCTGCTAGAGGCGGAGGCGATCAGAGAGGTCAAGTATCCGAGGTGGCTGGCGAACACAGTAGTCGTCAAAAAGAAAACTGAAAAGTGGAGAGTCTGCGTCGATTTCACTGACCTGAACAAGGCCTGTCGTAAAGACAGTTTCCCACTCCCCAAAATCGATCAATTGATCGACGCCACTGCCGGCCACGACATGATAAGCTTCCTCGATGCCTACCGAGGTTACCACCAAATACCGATGTATGGACCTGACGAAGATAAGACTGCGTTCATAACGCCCAGAGGCATTTACTGTTACAAGGTCATGCCCTTTGGGCTAAAAAACGCAGGGGCCACCTACCAAAGGTTAGTCACGAAGATGTTCCAGGCCCAACTTGGTAAGACGGTGGAGGTCTACATTGACGACATGGTCGTCAAGTCCAAGCAGTCCCATGACCACTTAGTCAACCTGAGTCAAGCGTTCCACATCCTTAGGAGGTTCAAGCTCAAGCTCAACGCCTCCAAATGTGCATTCGGCGTCGGCTCCGGTAAATTCCTTGGAAGCCTGGTCACTAAAAGAGGGAGTGAAGCCAATCCAGATTGGATCACGGCAATCCTTAGAGTACAAAGTCCAACAACGACGAAGTAGGTTCAGAAGCTCACCGGCATGGCTGCCGCACTCAATCGCTTCGTCAGCAGATTCTTAGATAAATGTAGGCCGGCCGTTCTTTCAACTCCTCAAAAGAATTTGAAGTTCCATTGGACCCCGGAGTGCGATGAAGTACTGCAGAGGCTTAAAGCCTATCTCTCCTCACCTCCCCTGCTCTCGACTCCGAAACAGGGGGAGGTGCTCTACCTCTACCTCGCGGTCTCGGATCATGCGGTCAGCTCGGTCCTCATCAGAGAGGATAATAAGCAATAAATGTCGATCTATTACACGAGCAAGATCATGCTTGGCACCGAGACCAGGTACCTACCAATGGAAAATCTCGCATTGGCGCTCGTCAGCGCTTCTTGCAAGCTCTCCCACTATTTCAAAGCTTTCTCCATCGTGGTTGTAACAATACATCCACTCGAAGCGATCTTAAAAAAGGTCGACTTCTCCGGCAGAATCTCGAAGTTGGCTGTCGAACTAGGGCAATACGATATCAAATATCAACCTAGAACGGCGGTCAAAGCTCAAGTTTTGGCGGATTTCATCGTAGAATTCATCTCTTCGAATTTGGCACCGACCCCGCTCGGCACTATACAGGGGGGTAGAAGGCGTGAGGACGAAGTCACTGAGACAGAAGAAGAGAGGACATGGAACCAATTCCTTGTTTCCTCTTGGAAGGTCTTCGTTGATGGATCCTCTACCTCTAAGAGGGCCGGCGCTGGTGTAGTTCTTCAATCTCCAGAAGGATTAGTCATAGAGCAAGCCCTGACTCTTGATTTCAAAGCATCCAATAACGAAGCAGAGTACGAGGCTCTAATAGCCGGGCTAAATAGCGCCAAAATCCTAGGAGTACAACAGCTGGCGGTTTTCAGCGATTCACAGTTGGTAATGAGCCAGCTGGCCGGAGACTACCAAGCTCACGACGACAGGATGGCAGCCTACTTAGCGCACGTGAAAAAGCTTCTCTCGCAATTCCAAAAAGCCAAAGTCAAGTGAATCGGTAAAGACTCCAACTCTCATGCCGACGCCCTCACCAGCCTAGCCTCAGCGGTTGAGGCCGGGAGAAAAAGAATTGTCGAAGTAGGATCGCTAGAGAGGCCGAGCACGAAGCTTCCCCCACTTCGGCAAATTCTATGCACTGACCTCAGCCCGAGCTGGATGGACGCGATCGTCACCTTCCTTAAAGATGACCAGCTCCCCGAAGACAAGGACGAAGCTCACCGAATCAGGCTCAAAGCAGCCCGGATCTGGTTGAGTCCAGAAAGCAAACTTTATAGGAAGTCCTTCACCGGCCCCTACCTTCGATGCGTCCACCCAGACAAGGTCAAAGACTTCCTGTACGAGATAAATGAAGGAATCTGCGGAAGTCACATCGGTGGACGGTCGCTGGTGTACCGGGCTATCAGCCAGGGGTACTGGTGGCCGTACATGCAGGCAAACGCGTAGAAATATGCCCAGAAGTGCGAGAAATGCAAGAAATTCTCGCACTCCCTCCATCAGCCGGCATAAGATCTGAGTCCACTCTCCAGCCCATGGCCCTTCGCCTAATGGGGACTGGACATCGTCGGACCTCTCCATCGAGCTCCAGGGAATCAGAGGTGGCTGATAGTAGCCACTGACTACTTCACCAAGTGGATAGAAGCAGAAGCACTATCCTCCATCACCGAGCACGACTCGAAGAACTTCGTCTGGAGAAACATCGTCACAAGGTTTGGAATTCCATGAACCTTGATCTCGGACAATGGGACTCAGTTCGATTCCAACCTCTTCAAAACCTTCTGCCAGGGGCTCGGCATCAAAAATCATTACTCCACCCCAGCATACCCCCAAAGCAACGGTCGAGCTGAGATCTCCAACAAGGTGGTGCTCGACGGACTTAAGAAGAGGCTCGATCGAGCCAAAGGAAGATGGGTGGAAGAACTACCAAGCGTCCTGTGGGCATACAGGATGACACCAAGG